>QNQO01008610.1:0-342976 GCA_003290165.1 Berberis thunbergii
TCATTATGTTTCACTTATACTACTTAAGAATTAAATCATATTTATCTATTTATTTTAATATTTAAATCATCTATAATTTTTATTTTGCTCCCCTTTGTCCGCAATCCTAGCTCCGCCCCCTGCATGAGACTAGGAGTTTATCCAAATATACAATTACTTCTCCACTTTAAAAGCTCCACTTTGAAATCGCTTTCAATGGAACACCTGCCTTAACAAATTGCACCCTCATGTGGGCCTCATGAGATTAAGCTTTGAGAATAAAATTGTATTGTGCTTAAAGTGATAATGGAATGGTCTAGTGTGCTTCAAAGAGCAGTCTCATTCTTATTAGTCTTGGACCTTGTATAGTTCCCTAGATTATACTTGAGCCTTGCCCCTACTATTTCAGAGTTTGAAAAAAGTAGACCTAATGGGAGAGTTGATAATATAGTAAATATAAGATTATATGTTAAATGTGCACGTAGTAATAAGTTCATACTGCACAAAAATCCAATCATGCTCATCCCGTTCCTAACCCGTTTGAGACGGGAGGAGGTTGAGATGAGGTATATCCTGTCCCAAAGATGAAGCAACGGGATGAGGTCTATCATGTCCCGTGCCCACCCCTAGTAAGGATAAAGAATGATATTTTTAGGGGTGGGCAAGGGATGGGATGGACCAAATACGATACTTTATCTTCTGGACGAGATAGACCTCGTCCCATCTCAAATAGGTTTGGGTCGCGATAGGATGAACATGATTGGATTTTTGTACAATCTGAACTTATTATTTAACCATATAATCCTGTAATTACTATATTATCAACACTTCCCATTAGGTCTAGTTATTTCAAACTCTAAAAAAGTAGGGACAAGGCTCAAGTATAGTCTAGGCAGGTATACAAGGTTCAAGTCCAGTGAAAGTCGGGCGACTCTTTGAAGCACACTAGACAAGCCCATTCTCACTTTAAGCACATAGCATAGTGTTTTTGTTTCAGAATATACAAGGTCTTTTTTTGTAGGTTTTTATTTATGTCATCAATTCAAGAATACTATAGTTTATTTTCCATTATTATACATATTAAGGAGTTATCATGAAAGTGTTATTGTTTTAAACTTTAATAAAGTTATTTATGATGTTAAGTTCACACAACTCTTGAAAACTTCATGTACACACTTAATTTGACACAAACAATTTTGAATTAATAAATATTAAAACTAATAATAATAAATGTCAAATAAATGCCAAAGGTATGCCAGCTGAGTTGTTAAAGGTGTGTCAGATGATATCAAACATCACAGGTTCGAACCCGTCCGGCGGCATCGGGTGGGAAGGACTAAGGGTAAAAGAAAAAAAAATAAAAAAAAAATAAAAGTCAAATAAATAAGTTTAAGATGGGTGAGATTGAAATTCTCCATCCTGAGGGTTAAGGGTAAGAAAAAAAAAAGCCAAATAAATAAGTTTGGCTCCATCCCAATCCCATCCTGCTCTAGATTGAGGCAGGATGGGATATGGATGAGTTTGATCAATCCCTCCAAAAACCCGAAAAAAACAAGCATATTACATATAGCAAGTCGCGCCTAAACTGCATTCACTGGGATTTCCGGCTTGATTTTCCATTATTCATGACCGTGAGCACACCATCAATGGCAAAGAATTTCAAGTTCTTATGTAGAATGTGATGGAAGATTTTCTCCATAAAATCTAATCCATATTGCAGAATGAACACTGTGAAAAATTGCAGTCTACAGACCAAGTAAGTCTGACTAGTTTTGATCTTTTGCTAAATAAAAGTAATTTCATTCTTTTTTCAGATTGCATTTGATAAACGCATGCCATGTTTGCATCAAGCAATAATTGTAAATTTTCAATGTTGAAGAAACTGATAGATTTCAGAGATGGAGGTAACTAATCAGAACTTCCAAGTTTTATATTTTCTTTTATTTACAATAAAAAACTGATCAGAAACAGACAATTGAGTTCAACTATGTCATTCAAGACAGCAGAACAAAACAGTGTACCAGAATAGAATTTACAGTTCAAAATGGGAAACTATCAGATGGTTTACATCACAGTGCATTTATCTTTGTTCTTTGCTTCCTGTTGCCTAGGAGAATTACCTGTGCTGCTCCTCTGTACCTCCAAATGAAGAATAAAATTTGGTCAAGATTCACATCTAAACAACTTCATATTTTGAAGTAGGAAATTACATGGGAATATGATTAAAAAAAAAAATTCTATTTATAAAGTTTAGCACTTATCATGGTCCATTTGATTGCATATGCCAAAACCTCTAACGATAAGGTTCATGATTTCTCTTTAGATGTTTAGGTTGCATTTGGAAATATCATAAGCAGAAGCAAGCTTTTTAGGTTTTCTATATGCTATTGATTAAAGAATGTCTATTTGCTGTATGTAAAGATGACAACTTCGAACATCTCCACCCAAGAGTGCAAACTCAAACTCATATGGTTCTTAGTAAGTAAACCCATTTGAGGTTGAACCACAGGTACGCTCTAGTGGTAAAATCAGCATAAAGCCAAAAATACACCTCATAACAGTTAAAAGTAAAACAGTCAATGCTGCTTTCCATGAAATAAATTATTTTTATAGCTTTTGAAAGCTAACCAGTAGCCAGTAGCCACGCAAGACTGTTTTGTGTAAAGGTAACTCGTCTAATGATAAGACCCAACTCTTTTCTGGCAATAGTTTGGGCATGAAGCTCAAACATGATGGGATTTGGGCCATCCATTGGAGCAAGAGTGCACCGTTCAAAGCTCAACTAAAACTCACATTTAGTTTTTGAGCTTTGTCCATTGGAGAATGGAAATGCTATTTTGGCCTAGAAATTTGCTAAATTGAACTAGTGGAATGCTTCCCAAGGCTACCAAAACATGATGTACCATTGGAGCCTTGAAACCAGTTCAAGGGTAAAAAACTGGATATTGCTTGAAATTTTACTTTCTCAATATTTAATAAAGATGCGAAAATCATGAAAGAACGGAGCCTTGTATAAAAGAGAAGGTTACATCATTATGTGAGTTGCATCAAATTTGAAAGACAATCTTCCTTGGTAAATTTACACTGCAAGGTAGATCAAGGAAGATGTATTTCTATGTAGGATGCAATAGGCATACAAAGAAGTTAACTTTCAGTGGGATCTCATGTTCTTGCTAGTTACAAAAATTATTTTAGTGTGTACAGATTAGGTTAGAGGGGAGATAATTTTGTTAAGTACTATCGATTTTCTTACAGTTATGACCCACTGTTTATTTAACAGTATCAACTTAATTGGGATATGGAAGTAAAGTTATTACATTCTAGACTTGCTTTGTATGATCTGTTTGTTTTAAAATCTGATAGATAAACATAGAAAATAGCACCAGTAGTGACACAAGTTTCAGCAGAGAACAGTTAACAATGATGCTGCATTCAATGAAGAAACTATGAATATTTACAAATACCAACTTACCTGAGGACCTGTGACAAGCCTTGACTGGCCACCAATGGTGCCTGTTGTGAATTATGTTGTCGTTGTGGCTGGCTCTGTGGCTGGTTCTCGAACTCCTGTTGCTGCAAAGCTATTGCTAGCTGCAGGTCAGAGCTGTCAAAATACCACAAAACAAGAAAAATGATTATCACAAAAAATAAGCTAGAACAATTAGTCAGTGAGATCACTTCTTAAAAAAATGCCATTAAATGGCTACAAAAGTGAATATTACTAACTATGAACACTGTCTCTGCTCAAGTAGATTACGTAGGCATTAAACAGAACTATTTAGGGTAGCAACAATTCCACACATTCCTTAAAATGAATTACAACTCGCAACATTCCATTATCTCCGAAGCACAAAAGTTCAAATCATTAGGAGAAAACTTTAGGCATTATTGCAGCTGCAACAAGGGATAATAACATCTCTAAAGTCAGTTATGATCAGAAATTATGGAAAATTTGCTATTGTTCAGGATAAATAATGATGATGTGCATAATGCATACAATGAAAAATAAAGAATCTAATGAAGAAAATTAACTTCATTTCGGAGCCCTCTGGTGCTGAACTATCAAAGTTAGCAAGGTAGTCCTGAAAAAAGAAATTGTACACCATTAACAGCGCGATCATAATAACCTTCAAACCACTTTCTAAATGTAAGAGATATGCACCGCAGTATTGGCCATGGCATTTTGCTCATTCCATCTATCATTGACATGACTATCCACCTTGAATTTCCGTAAAGTTTCCTGTCATAAACACTGTATCTCCATTGACCTGAGTATTATGCATTGACGTTAATAATAACAATAAGAAAATATAAACGAAATTAAATAAACGTAGACATTTTCTATTTCAATAGGTACACTAAGAACTTGAGAGAAGACAATATTTAACCAGTATAAGTTCCTCGAGATACAGTACTAGGTAAAAATCTTACCTCATTTAACTTTTCCCATACCAGATCAGGCTGGTTAATGTAACCTTGGTCAGTAGCCAAGAGATAAAGTTCCCCATTGAACTGCAAATTAATAATGCCCAAGTAGCTTTTAATATCATGCTGGGAAAGGGAGTAATATATTCAACCAACTAAGAATCATTCTGAGACCATGATAGACTCCAATAACCTTAAACATGGTGCTGAAGTGATTGTTGCGGAAAAAACACAAAGTTCACGTTCTTTTAGACCATCTTGTAGGCAAAATAAGCTGCAAAAGAAGTCGAGGATGATTAAGACACATGACAACATGTAATAGTCATAGCAGAAACAGAAGGTCCAGTAATAAATAGATACTAAAACAGGAAGTAACTACCCATATACGGACAGCTGGCTTGCAGTGTTTTTCAAAAAGTTTCTAACCAGGTCTCCTGTTACAAATTAAGATAGAAAAAGGTAAATAAAGACAGGATAACCGAAAAAGAATGTGCATACTTCAAAAATCAAGTACAACTTAATGTATCGTTCCATATAATGATGGCGAGCCCCTCACCATCTTGTTGGGTAATGTCACACTTGGGTTGCTCATTACAAGGACTCTCTGTGTCCTTTTCAGCCTGTTCCGCCAAAACCATCTCACCTTCATACATAGGCTCTCGGTTTTCATAGGATGTGAGTTCTGTATCAAGTATGTGATCTTCTCCTTCATACATAGGGCTCACTACCATCAACACTTGAGGTCTCACCTTTGGGACAGCAATCTTCTGTGTCAATTCGCCAGTTAAATCAGAGTCTGCATTTGTTGCAGGTGTACAGAACTGGCATTGCATCACCACTTAGATTATCTTTCTTGAATCTGAACTGAAGATGTTGTTTGTTGAACTTCTCATCATCACCAGGCACATGTTCTTGGATGAAATTGAAGAAACTCCTTCAGGCAAAGGTAAGGGTTCAGTTTGATTTAACACGACTTCATCCTTTTTCATTTGTGCTTGCAAATCACTAAAAACAAAATTCTCTTCAGATTCTTTAGAACTATCAAGATGACTTCCAGCAGAACATTTCGAAATTGACTGACTAGCTCCCATCGAACTTGACACTGTGCTATTTTGGCCACTGCTGGAAGCATCATTACCATGTGATATATCCACTTCTGGCAGACCTAAATTCTGCTGATCAGCAAGATGGCCCTCCAAATTGTCTGTAAGAATGTTTTTTTCAGAACATGCAAGAACTGTGCTTTCATCTAAAGAAATATTATTAATGGTGGGATCGACACAGATGCGTGTGATGGAGTTGGATCTCCACTATTAGACAACTGTAGGACTCTTAATAGTTCTGCCTTCTTCCTCTAGGTCCCCTTTCTTGCCATCTGATCAGACATGGAATGAGGAGACTCATTAAACGACATTGCTCTTGAAAGAGATGGAGATGGAACTCCTAAAGTCGCAGTTGTTGCAGCAGCAAATCGATGCAATCTTCTTCAGAGTTACACTTTCGTTCTGACTCAGTATTTCTGGTTTCAAGAGCAACAAGCTCCCCCATGAGAGTGTTGTACGATTTAGATCCAACTGCATTCGCAGTTAGCGTGTCCTATTTATATATGTATAGAAAAAATCAGTAACATAAGTGGGCAATTAGGAAGAAGAGAATGTACTCAGTAAGACAATTTCAATAAAATATGTTACGTCACATCATACATATCCTACACTATAAAACCATCATTTATGGTCCACCAAATCAAACATTTTGTTTTTACAAATCTCCTTGAATCTTCTCGATAAAAATAATAAAATAATAAAAATCTTCTTGATAACTAATAATTGACCCTTATTAATGAGATGGAGCACAGAATTTTGAAGCAACCCAGCATTACATAGGTAAACTAATTGCAAAATGTTTATAGGCACATGGCGAAAGAGAAACTAAGAATCGAAAAGATACAGAAAATGCTTATCCCATTCATCAATTAAGAACAAAGTTAAAATGGCTGCCTGATCCGTTGCTTGCATCAAAGCAAATATAGAAACAGAAACAGGATGATGGTCCTATTACTTTGGCTATAGTCGCATTGCTTATATATACAACTCTTTGGCAGAGCACACCAAACAAATGCCAAAATATGGAGTAACATTAAGTCAGATTGAAAAAAAAAATACAAGTGTATGGAAAGGAAAATCAAAGAAAGAAAACCATGACCGAAGACCAAGGAAGTACGGACTCTTCGAAAAACTTGTCATATCAATGTCTGAAACGTATTCGACACCGACACTCGCTTGACACGCCTCTCACATGCGTCGGACAGGTGATCACTGTGTTGACAATTGTCAAACACATGGTTAATGTGGTCAACCTGTTAGACATGCCTCTGATACACACAAAACTTGGTCAGGACACTCTCAAGACTAGGCAACCAACTTCATTTTATTTTTAGTTTTAGATGTAATTAATCACCTAATTTAATTGTTGTTGATCCATCTGAAGTGAATGACTCTTTCAATTGAGATTCAAGATAAATAGGGCACGAACCACTAAAGCATAGAGTTAGTCTATGCTTCTTCTTAATCTTTGCTTCTTTTCTCATTTGTTTCTTCTCTCCTCTACTTCTCTACTTTGTCTTTTTCCTTACAACAGACTATCATCTTCTTCTCCGCCTTTGCACCTCTTCTTCTTTATGTTTTTTCTTTGTATTTTTTCTACTTGCAACAAAGATGAAGACACTTTAGGGAGGCACTTTATTAGATTATTGTTTATGTTTATATTACATTTTTTTAAAGTATGAAGTGTCAGCATATCATCGAGTCCTAGATTTTGGAAAATTGTCGAATCGGCATGCCGTGTCTATGTCCGACGCAACACACGTGTCCATGTCCATGATCTTTGCTGAAGACTCACCTCAAATACACTTTGGACTAAACCAAAACAACATTCAAAGATTCATGACATCTGGAAAATTAAAGAGGCATAATAGTCTATACCTCTTTCAATCAATGCCAATCCTTTTTTTAAAGGGCAAATGAATTTTGATGGGATCCTTGAACTATAAAATGTCTTGGCATGGTTCAAATCCTAGACTTGTGATACGATCCACCACAAATGTTAGTATCTTACCAGCTAAGCTACAACCATTGGTGTAATTTGAAGCATATCATCTATACAGACTTCATTTACATAATGAAATTGCAAAGCTAAATCAAAAGATTGACTGGTTAGTCAGAAGCATTTTTTTTTCTCTCATTAACAAAGCCAAATCCTACTAAATGTGGCCAGAACATTATGGCAGCAAAACACCAGCAAGTGGCAAGGTAACACTCTTTACTTAATTATATTTTGAGTGAAGGTTAAAAGTTTATTCAGGAAATAAAGAGATAACATCTTACACGACAAGGTATCAGATATCTTCCATGTAAGAATCTTTAAGTTACAATCAACTCCTCAAACCAGACATCCCTATTAAGTAATGATGCCTCGTGCTCAGATACCTTAAAAATGTCATAGCCTCCATGAAAACCCGATCAGGCCAGTTGATTTTGTTTGAAAATCCGTGAATTCCTTTCAAGCCGCAAATTTAAAAGGATAGCACAAGGAGCAAGTCAAAAGATTGAGAATTCCACCAATCTAAGTATCAATTTACACACTTTCTCTGACTTTTTATGCATGTTGTTTTCAGTAAATTAAAAAAAAAAAAAAATTAAAAAAGGTTTGCTACTATGTAACAAGGGCAATACATTTGAATAAAAAATTATCTCATGTAATACACATGGCAACTCAGACACCAAACACATTAGGGACACTACATAAATACTTCCACATATATATTCGGCTATTCGCAAGATTCAAATCTTCATAATATTATATGAGCGTGTCATGGAAAGTTTGTGATACATTAGTACATATCTAGCATGATTGATCCACCACAAATAAAGCATATAAACAACAAATAACTGAAAACCCTAATGTCTATAGTTCAGTGTTACATAGGTTCATTAATTTAGGGGGGAACCTTCAATCTTTATGATATAGCACCCCCTTTCTTCCTATAGTAATGTATTTACTTCTAATATTGAACTTTTATTATTGTACATATTTAACAGAAGTTGAATTTATTACTTCCATATATATTTTAGTAGAACACGATTTAGTTTAATGATTTAATTCTATAAGTGTCTAGCCAAACCATACACTCAATATTTGTTAATTAGTAGTAGTAGATCAAAGTCTCAACTCCCGAGTAAGAAGGATTTGCCTCACTAGAAAATAAAGGAAAATAATAGAGATCAAGTCAAGATATCTTGAGCCCCACTCCTCCTGTTATCTTTTTCTTTTATCTCCTCTTATTATTAGCGACAACCCTAGAATATCCACATTATAATCAAGCATGGTGATTGAGGAGTTGTTACATTGTTCTTAGGACAACTGTCAGAAGCCATAGCATGTCAGTGGTGGCTGTCCTCATATTAGTTTTTTGGCGCTGCTGCAATTGTTTGAACCCACAGTGAATAATAAAGTTCACTATGCATGCATTGCGTGCAAAGTGAAGAGCCCAGCTATGCACTTAATATGTAGTTTGTACACATTAATTTTGGCGGGATCCAAGTATTCGAGCAAAAAAGAGAGGATTTTTGTATTTATTTTTGCTGTGGATTTTCGGACATCTGACTTGGAAATTTGGTCACTAACCCAATTAATATATACATGACAAAAGTATTTCAGTTCACTTAGAATTTTTTTCTTATGTTTTTTATAAAGAGACAAACTACAGAAAGGATATTTTCTGGAAATATTCCATTTCTCTCTAAGCTCCTATTAAGTGCGATTTCATCACTCTTCCACCATTGTCTTTTGACATTCCACCTTTTTCTACACATTCCTATTCAGAAATATCAGTTCCTAAGCTCACTTACCGCTCCGCATGCACTATGAGTTAATGTATCTATGAACTCTGTTTTTTGGGTCTTGCCATGAGGAGATAATTTCACACTCATGATTCTTGACCGGTGTTCAAATTATACAATTCATTCCTTGTAAGAAGAGATTCGATGAGATTGTCATATCTGCTCTTTACTTTGGGAGATTGATCATCTTCAATTCCATCATACCAGAGACACTTCCGCACTTCTCACCCTCCTCACCTCGAAACTAAACCGAGATTGTCAACAAGAGTACAAGACTTTGGGTAGCTTGAGAGTCTGCACTTTTTGCTAGCTAAGTCCACTATTTATCTTGCTCAAAAAGTTCATTTTTTTCTTTCTTGTTTTCTTTTAGTTGTGAAAAAGTTCCGTTGAATTAAAAAAATAAAAATAAAATCCAAGCACACATGAGATGCCCTAAAGAGACATAACAGTTTTTTAACAACCCCTTCCGAGCTTAATTTCAAAACCAAACCCCTTGAGCTTAGGCTTCAGTGAAGCCCAATGCCACATACAAACAATAACATCATCCATTAATCTTCTTAGTATCACTTCCTTTCCTTACTTTTGACGAACCATCTGTTCTTTGCTCGTCATGCTGCCCCAGAAATTGTATATGAAGTTAACCTCCAAATAATCTTGGGAAACCCTTTCAATAAAGATCATATAATCTTGCTCAAGTGGAGTTCATTTTATAACACTACCAAGAAAATATCTTCAGATTTTTTTTCATTCCAAATGTCTCCTATGCCCTAGGTACTTTTGAATCTTGATTCGATTTCTTTACCTCAAGTTTCAAGTGCTAGTTAGTGGTGATGGTTGTAATGATATGGTTGATAACATTGTTCCATTGTAGGATGAAGTGAGGCAAAAACTGAATTCACAAGATCAATGACAACGCTTATGTGGTTGATCTTCCCAATGGTGCCACTTGTTGAATCCCTAAGACATTTTGAGAACATTGCACATAAAAAAGAGAGAGAGGGAGAGAGAGAAGTCCCCAATGTTGAATAAATAATAACCAAGATCCATTTGGGGTTTTATTGTATCTTAGAAAACCCGAGAGTCAACTATGTTGATCAGTGCAATACCTAGCGAGATTTGAGGGGGAGTATTCAATTTTTTCCAATTGGGAACCTTACGTGATTTGTTGTAATTCTGATTATCTCTAGAAAGTTTTATTTCAAGAATCAAATTGTTTTAGAATTTTCTAATTCAAATGCTTTCAATTCCACAATGTATTTTTTTAATTTTTTGTTAATTTACTTGAATCTTCTTGTGGTTTCATGATTCTACTGTTTTCTATCTCATGGATTTGATTTTTAGTCTCTTCTACTATGCAACTTCACCACCTTCCTCATAAATAACCCACAAACTATCACTAATATAATTACATGCATTCTCGAATCAATTTCAAATGTCATCTCAGGCCGGTTTTCTTTCCTTTTGGACTCAATGTCATCATCAGTTAAAATCTCATAACAAATATTGCATTGTCCACAAATTCACTGTGGTATTCAAAGTAACTTAATGGAAAATATTGCAAATCCTAGTTTACCCACTATCAAACAAATAGAGAAGTGAATGTCAATGTTATCGGCTTATCACCGTCACAAATCCATTTTGACCGTTTGTTTTTACTGCATGGACCTAACCCAGGACTCAGATTTTTCAATGAGCAATAATAAAACCCGTCTAGATTTTTTCGCAATAATAAGACAGACAACACTATTCAAACAATTCCAAGTATAACTATATCCAAACCAGGTTAACAAATTTATGCCAGATAAATACAAGGGTTTAACACAATTAAGACCAACTGCGATAAGTACATGCATTAACGAATCAAACTCGAAATTGGGGGTTTGGGGTGAGAAAACATACCTGTGGATCAACTATCCAACCATGATAGAGTGGAATGTCAAGAAGATCAAATATAGCGCATTCCCTTGTGAATTCAAAATCGTCAATTCTGCAACATTCATCACCATGGGTTAGAACCCAAAAAAAAAACAAAAGAACTGAACAAACTGGTCAACGAATTCACCTCCTAAACTGAATGTTAACATCAATCCCCGTCATAAGGCGAGGCAGAAGATCAATAGCATCGGCTATATTCTGCTGTTGATTCTCCACATAGCCAACATCCTTATTCTCAATGTTGCTATTTGAATCAATCAATCGCTCAGCCACAAGCGAAAGCAGTTTCTGCGGCGAAATCTCTGATATGTCCACACTCAGATTCAAGTTGTTCCTCAATAGAAGAACATTACCTGTTGTTTTATTTCCCCCAAATCAAACAAATATTTCCACGTTAACGAACGAACATCAGCTAAACACAAAAGAAGATAGAAATGAGAGAGAGAGATTGTTTACATACAGATGGCGAGAAGAGGGCAAGGGCCATTGTCGTTCTGAAGAACGATTGGAGTTGTTCGACCTAAGAACTGGACCACTTTCGTCTTGTAAACCAGTTCTTTCTCCTCCTCCTCCGCTTCTCCGCCACTACGTTGCTCTTCGCTCGCCATGTGTTTGATGAATTGTTTCACTCACTCGAAACAAAGGTGGAAAGAAGAAGATTAGATAGAGTGAGAGAGAAATGAATATTTACTCGAATGGGGCAAGGGAGAGTATTTGGAGGAAGAGAAATGAAAATCCCTTTGGTTTTGTGTGTTGGTATTGCCAACTGAACCAGCAACTGTTGGATTTATTTTTCGTTTTCGTTACTTAGCAAGGAACAACTCTTGTCTCTGTGGGGGAAAAAATAAATACTACCTCACCATATTTTTCAATACATGGGAAGGAAAAGGATTTGATGAACTTTAGGGTTTGGTTTTCATTGACTTTCTTGTGTTTTAAAATGGAATTTGAGCAATTTCCTAGCCGGCACATATGTGATCACTTGTGAAGACTACCCATTGGTATATTGAAAATCACATTTTTAGTATGCATTTGTTGCCATCTTTTTTCTAACTTTTTGTATACGTTGTTTTTATGCATTTTTGTCGATTTTATCGAATGTACATATTGTCTAACTTTGTATGATGAGAGATTATCATCAAATGTTTCCCTATAGTATATAAAGATGGTGGTCATTATGCATCTTTGTCAATTTTGTTGAATGTACATATTGTCTTTGTACGCTGAGGATGATCATCAAATGTTTATCTTATCTATCTCGATGTAATGTATAGCAAACTGGGGCAAAGAATATTATGTAAATCATATGAAACAAGGCTTTGAGTTGGAAAAAAAAAAAAAAAAAGACATTTGTGTGATTTGATATAATAGATAGTTGGTTGACCATTGCTTGAACAGAAAAATCAATCGAGTAGGAAGTGTTTATCTATCCACCAAGTGTTTATAAGATCTTTTGAGTTTTAAGCATTATTTGACAAATTTTTTCAAAGAATAAAAAGTTTTCCAAAAGAGACTATCCGCTCATTGCTGATCTAGTTATTGAGTCATTACACTATTGATGATATATCATTTGTGTATCCCTTTGATAACATAAGAAACTTGGAAAGAGACCATAATAAATTGTTAGGGGTCGAGGTAGGGAGCGATGGAAAGGGGCGAGGGATGGGTGGTAACCACCCATCTGCCTCGAAATGAGTGCATCAGTTTTGAGACACTTGATGTCGCTCATCTCGAGGCGAATGGCCCTCGCCCCTTTCCCTCGTTCCCTCTCTCGACCCTAGAATTTTCGATACTTTATAGTCTATCTAGCAAGGGTATCTAGATGAAGAAGTGGCTCATTATGACAACGGAGCACTAGCAACTCGACTATTTTATGTTTCAATATTAATATCCATGTGATTTGGTGTTGGGTCATACGGATGTGGTTAATTATATATCTTTTTAGTTTTTTAATCATATCTAAAATTTTTGCTATTGTTGTTGTTTAAAAAGTGTTTGATGTCCATTATCCTCTAATAGTTAAAAATTTGCTCCATAAAAGATAACCCACCCTACATTAGTTAATTCTTTCGAAAATTCTTTGTTGCACCGGGGGTTTGCCCGGTATTTAGCCCGGTGTAAACCCCCACCATTCATTTTGCCTCGAGATGAGTGTAGCACATATCACGAGGCTAAATGGATGGTGGGGGTTTACACCGGGCTAAATACCGGGCAAACCCCGGTGCGCTGTAGCAAAGCTCTAATTCTTTTGTCCAAAAGCTTAGGGTGTTTTTGGTTGCATGAAATCTTATGCTATGAGAATCTATGATGAGACCATTTAAATTTAAGTTAATTTGGGGTTAAATTACTAATCCATCATTTGATTTTGTGATTAATGGTGGGAATGAAAGTTTCATGGACATAATAATTTCATACTTTGAGGGGACCAAAGAGTGTGATTCTCATGCTCTAAGGTATTTTCCGTGTCGTTGGCATAATAAATGATCACCCTTAAGTTTTCATTTTTTATACTTACATGCATAATCACCACCATCAACATTTGAAGAAAAATAAATAAATATCAAAATGTTGGGTATGCAAATCAAATTCATGCACTCTTATTGATGATTGATTGAAGATAAGACATAAATGTTAACTTTAAGTCTCAACCAATAGATGAAACAAATCTCAACCATTATATGAAACTTATCTCTTAGTGCTTTAAGTTCTATGTGATCCGTTAGATTCATATATATTTAGGTAAATTTCACCCATTTTTGTATCTCCAACCTCAAACACCCTTCTGATTTGTAAGATATACTAGGGTATTTTATGTCGTTGACACGATAAACATGTCAAAACATGATCACCCTTACATGCCTAATCACTACCATCAACAATTGAAGAAAAATAAATAAATATCAAAATGTTGGGTATGGGAATCGAACTCATGCATTCTCGGTGCTTTAAGTTCAATGTGATCCGTTATATTCTTATATTTGGATAAATCCCAACTGTCTTGTATCTCTCACCTCATACACCATCTTGTTTTGTAATATAGATATAGATATAGATATCAATTATATCAATACAACTTTGCCCTTTGCCAAGTTCCTGATGAAGCTGAAGTTCTCGCAGCTTTGAAGAACATGAGATCCTATAAGGCACCCGGCCTGGATGGTATGACGACACTCTATTTTAAACATTATTGGAACATAGCGAAAGAAGATGTTTCGTTTGTTCGGTCATTTTTTCATTTTCCTCAGAAGTTTTATGCTCAAGAGGCTCAACCATACATCTCTTTGATACCGAATAAGGAGAACCCTTACATGGTGAACCAGTTTTGCTTAATAAGTCTTTGCAATGTGATGTATAAGATAATATCCAAGATTCTTACGACGAGATTAAAGCCCATTTTGCATAAACTCATATACCCATTGCAAGTAGCCTTTGTTCCCAATCGTACCATCTAGGAAAATTATATCCTTGTGCATGAAAATTTTCATACCATGAAAAAAAAAACAAGGCAGGGTGAAGTCTTCGACCAAATGAGTATCTTACAGAGAGCCGACAAGGAATTCCGTTAATCACCTTTTGATTATTTGGCACAACTCGATGAATTTAGTAGATCTTTTTGTGGGTATTTGAACAAAAAATTACAGCTAAAATAAAAATTAAGACTATTTTTGTGTTACTCGTCAACTTCTAAACTATTATGCTTAATTTTTCATGTTTATACATTTTGCATATTTATCTTGGCATTCAACTGGAAGTAATTTATATACTATTATGCTTAACTTTTATAATTATTGATTATAATTAAAAAAAACCGCCTAAGGCCCCAACTAGGCCTCTGGGCGCTAGTCTCGTGCTCGCCGCCTAGCAATTTTTAGAACCTTAATAATATGTAAGAATTTTCAATTTATCATATATACACTAATAAAAGTCTATGCAATATTCTTAAGGATTGTGTGTCCTTTGTGAACTAAGGACCTTCGTGGTGTGTAGGCGAAGGTGGTTGAAACCTATTTTTTTGAGGATTTAGTTTGTGTGGCATGTCGATTGCTAATTGCTAATAAACTCACATTTGCCAAATCTTTACCGAGGCAGAAAACATTTAAAATAGAAGATGGGTTAACCACCTACCCTTTTGTTGCCCATTGCCCTCAGCTTTTTAAGCTATATCTATGACTTTTAGGGTGTTTCAGAGCATGTTAATTGATGATGCACCGAACTGTCCAACAATTCGTACAATACACGTGTCATGATGATCTTGCTAACAGAGTATAACGGGCCTAGATGAGCGCTCAATCTGACAAAACCCAGATTACTCCAAGCCCATTGTGGCAAGTCCTAGAAGGTTTGACCCAATCGACAGTTCCCTATTAAGCCCATACGTCATATGGTCAAGCTCAATACCTGTAAGACCTAATAAGGCAGGTATCTAGGAGTTTGACCTAGGACAGGCATGCTAACACCACATTGACTCGTACCAGAAAACAAATGTCAGAGTATAAGTCGTGCATGAAAACTCTTCTGCATGGACAACACTCCACAAGGGAAGAATCTCCAACAGATATCAGAGTACAAATCGTGTAACGAAATTCCCTTGCATAGACAACTCTCAACAATGAAATGATCTCGAGCAAGGAAATGATCTCGAGCAATATATTTTTTCCTAAACTATATCACCAAAGGCATAGCCGAATAATGACTCGCATGATAAAAATGACACAAGGTTGATGAATAAAAGTATGCTACATAACCCAATTAACAAAATTAAACACTCAAGCCTTGTCTGACTTAAGTATCAGAGTATCATCAACCGTTACAACGCTAATCTTTGACTCACGTGTATTCCTTATGCATGTCAAAATCAAGTTCAAGGAAAAGAAGAATTGACACCATCACTAATCAATTGAGTTAGAGAGTTGAGAGATCTTCTTGAGCCACTTTACACGTGTCTTAAATTTCTCTTTTTATCATTATGTTTTTCCTTTCTCCACCATAAACTTATAATGAAAGTCATGTCTCATTAGCATCATGGATTTAGGCAATTTTTCAAACCACATTATATGTTCTTAATGCCTTGTCCTATTTTCCATTCCATATGTGACTGACCCTCGCCCTTAATACCCATGCCTTGTTTGATGTATTTAAAACAAAAATGAATTCGCAACTTTTGCATGCCCATTCAATTGTAATTTAACATTGCCTTCTTATTTTATTTTTTCAAAATTATTTTTAAATGAATAAAATTTGTGAAGCTTTTGGGAAGTTTAGGGTAGTTATTTTTGTAGAAAATTTTGACAACATAACAAAAAATAGGAAAACCTTTAATGTGCCTAGTTATCTTTTATATTGAATTTCGCAACACTACTAAATACATCTTTATTGACTTACAAGGAATAATCAAGATTGTTTGCACCATGAATCTAACCCTTGGTAGGGAGTTAAAGATGTAGATTTGTGCTGAAATTCTAGCTGGCCTGGGAAAAACCAGCGAGATTGCTGCTTGGGGGCAAATTTACACTTTTGCCCCTCCTCTTTGACAACCTTTTTGGAAAAAATGTGTTTAAAAAGAGGGGGCAAAAGTATAAAATCTCCCCCCTCCCCCCCAGGCAGCGACCTCACTGGTTTCCCATGCCATGAAGAATTGCTCAGATTTGTGTGATGTGTTATTGTTTTAAATTTTTTTTTTTTTTTTTCATCTTTCTTACTAGTCCTTATGTAGCATTCAACATGTTTTCCAACAAGCAAACTAATATTGCCAATTTGAGTCAGTCAGTTCAAGAGAACAGTAAGAACAAATGCTTAGAAAATGAATAAAGCTTACATCATTTTAAAAATAAAATATTTATAGAATTGTATTTTTGTTATTATTCATTTACTGAATACAAACTTATATAGAGCTAACTTTTATATAATTTAATAGAAATAAGAAACTTAAAACTTCTTATACAAGATATTCTCTATGTGTCTTATTTTGACTTTCCTATTCTAACTATTTTGACTTTTCTATTTGTGACTTTCATATTATTCTCTATTTTGACTTTCCTATTTGTGACTTTCATATTCTTCTACTTTCATTTTTGTAGAGGTGGATCAATTTTAGACTTGAGCTTGACTATGTTGAGTGCAAACATTACATATTCTAACAGTACACGCAGACGAAATGTGCAGCTTGGAGAAAACTTTGAAGTTCAATTTGGTGAAGAAATCATGATTATCGAGTGAAGTTGCTAATGGTTCGACTTTAGGTATCATGATTGTCGAATTTTGAAAAATTCTGGATGATTTTTGTATGAAGAAATCATAACTCAATTTGAGTCTTGGTATTGCTCAATTCGAGACAACACAGATTTTGGTATTGCTCAATTTGAGTCAATACAAATTTTGGTATTGTCAATTCGAGACAACACAGGTTTTGGTATTGCTCAATTTGAGTCAACACATTTTTTTTTGTGATGTCTCATCGGGCTTGCTGATTGGCGTCAAGGTCGAGGGTATGGCTGCGTGAAGTTGCTGCTGTTTGAAGATCAGAAACACTATTAAGATGTTATTGTTGATTGATTGAGGCATGTTATTGTTGTTGTCATCCCCTTCTTGTTTGAGTTGCAGGTTGGCAGCGTGTGGCAGCTCTGCATGAAGTTGTTGTAGAGTGCAATTTCCTTTCAATTTGGTTGAACTTGCTGTTGAGAATGTTCCTGCTACTTTCATCCCTTCTGTCACGGACTAGCAATCCGTGCGGCACTAGCTATCCAATTCACTAGTAAGCCTATGAGTAATTACGTTGACAGGCACAAATATTAACTTGAGAATGCACAATATCAATCTGTAGACAATATAACAATGCACAATAGTCAGTAAAAGCTCTCATTCATATTCAATAGATTACAATGGGGAGGAACGTTCGGATGGACGTTGCTCAAGACTAGTTCGATGCTATCGATCGATGGAAATACAAGTTTGAAGTTGAAAAACAATGCAAAGAGAACAATAAAAATGCTAGCGGTACAGTCTGGCCCGACTATGCAATGGAGGCAACACGTCCTCACAGTCAAGAGCTCAAACCTTCCCCCTATAATATAGATGCCAAGCATTTTGGCACTTTTCAAAAGGGAACATTGAGTTTTGAGACCATTAGGAAGGCCTCTGACCTTGAGTCCTGACACTCTCCCACACTCAATTCACTGACGCCCTTGCAGCGAACTTTTTCAAGTACTCTTCCAGCTTTGAGAGGTATGGCAGCAGATGCTCGACTGGCTCCCAACTAATCTCTGAAGGAGGTTCATCCTGCCACTTGACCAAATACTTTCTATCCGGGCCTGTGTTGTTGACGAGATGGTCAGCTAAGATTTCTTCCACTTCTCGATTTGGCTTAGTAGGATGCTTAGGCAATGCTCGGGTAGATACATTTCTTGTGGGATCAGCGGCATCGGCATGGTAGGACTTCAAGTTACTTGCATGGAAGACAGAATGAGTGAAACGGAGCCAATGTGGTAACTTGACGCGATAGGAGACTTTGCCTACTTTCTCAATAATCTGTACCGGTCCCTCATACTTGCGAAACAGATTGTTGTGTGCTCTAGCCGTCCGTTTATACTTGTTGAACATATCTAACTTCATGTGACGGGAGGCTTTCTCAAGATAGGCTCGAGCAACTTCAATGTTTTTCTGCCAGGCTTTGACAAATTCAAGAGCTCTTGGGCTGGGTCCTTGGTATCCGGTCAGCACTGTATGTGGTGTCAATGGTTGCTGACCGGTGACTAACTGAAAGGAGCTGGAGTGAGTAGCTGAGCTCTTTTGTAAGTTGAAACAGAATTGTGCAACATCAAGTAGTCCCACCCAATTTTTTTGGTTTGCACTTACAAAATGACGAAGGTATTCTTCAAGCATAGAGTTAAAGCGCTCAGTCTGTCCGTCGGATTGGGGATGTTGGCTTGTTGACATATTAAGTTTGGATCCCAAGAGCTTGAACAACTCCTTCCAGAACTTTCCTGTGAAGCGAGCATCACGGTCGCTAACAATGTTTTCGGGCAGTCCCCAATACTTCACGACATGCTTGAGGAACAATTGCGCCGTATCTTCGGCTGTGCAAGTCAGTCCGGTTGACACAAATGTCACATACTTTGAGAATCGGTCAACAACTATAAGGATACTTCTGAAATCCTCCACTTTCGGTAACCCTGTAATGAAGTCCATGGAAACACTTTCCCAAGGACGAGTTGGAACAGGCAAGGGCTCTAGTAAGCCTACTGGTCGATCTCTTTCAACCTTATCTTGCTGGCAAATAAGGCAGGTTCGAACATAGGCCATTACATCCTTCTGTATCTGCGGCCAATAGTACCCCCTCTCTAGCAATGCAAGTGTTCGTCTCCAACCTGGATGTCCCGCCCAATGGATATCATGGCATTCTCTCAAAAGTTCTTTTCTCAGACCCGAAGTTCTCGGAACATAGAGGCGATTACCAGTTGTGAGTATTGCTCCATCTTTTATCCAGAACCGTTGAGTTTTGCCCTGCTTGATCAACTCTGTAATCGCCTTCGCCTGTGGATCTGTCTGTAGGCCTATTTTGATCTTCTCCAAGATGGTGTGACTCGGACCAGTATGGGTTAGCACTGTAAGGTCTGCCTTTCTACTGAGTGCATCAGCTACATTGTTAGTGCGCCCTGACTTGTATTCCAATACTAAGTCAAATTCTGCTAATTTTTCCTGCCATCGAGATTGCTTGGAGGTTAGCATCTTTTGAGTAAGGAAATGGCTTGCTGCAGCATTATCCGTTTTAATAAGGACTTGAGACCCCAAGAGGTAGTGTCTCCACACCCGTAAACAATGTACAATGGCTAGCAATTCCTTTTCTTGAGCTGAGTAACGAGACTCTGTATCATTCAACTTTCGACTCTCATATGCTACCGGGTGACCATGTTGAAGTAAAACTCCCCCTAAGGCATAGTCAGATGCATCTGTTTGTATTTCAAAGGGTTTGGTGATGTCTGGCAAGGCCAATACTGGATCTTTCATCACGACCAATTTCAAGTCTTGGAATGAAGCTTCACACTGCCTATCCTATTCCCATGTTCGGTCTTGTTTCAACAAATTTCAAGACTATTTTTGTGTTACTCGTCAACTTCTAAACTATTATGCTTAATTTTTCATGTTTATACATTTTGCATATTTATCTTGGCATTCAACTGGAAGTAATTTATATACTATTATGCTTAACTTTTATAATTATTGATTATAATTAAAAAAAATCGCCTAAGGCCCCAACTAGGCCTCTGGGCGCTAGTCTCGTGCTCGCCGCCTAGCAATTTTTAGAACCTTAATAATATGAAAGAATTTTCAATTTATCATATATACACTAATAAAAGTCTATGCAATATTCTTAAGGATTGTGTGTCCTTTGTGAACTAAGGACCTTCGTGGTGTGTAGGCGAAGGTGGTTGAAACCTATTTTTTTGAGGATTTAGTTTGTGTGGCATGTCGATTGCTAATTGCTAATAAACTCACATTTGCCAAATCTTTACCGAGGCAAAAAACATTTAAAATAGAATATGGGTTAACCACCTACCCTTTTGTTGCCCATTGCCCTCAGCTTTTTAAGCTATATCTATGACTTTTAGGGTGTTTCAGAGCATGTTAATTGATGATACACCGAACTGTCCAACAATTCGCAACTTTTGCTTGCCCATTCAATTGTAATTTAACATTGCCTTCTTATTTTATTTTTTCAAAATTATTTAAAAATGAATAAAATTTGTGAAGCTTTTGGGAAGTTTAGGGTAGTTATTTTTGTAGAAAATTTTGAGAACATAAAAAAAAATAGGAAAACCTTTAATGTGCCTAGTTATCTTTTATAAAGTGAGGCTAGAGAGCATGGAAACGAGCGAGGACAGCGACGTGGCGGGGTGGGAGCCGTCCACCCCGCTCGGGATGCGTGCCACATTTTGTGTGCGCGCATCCCGAGCGGGGTGGACGGCTCCCACCCCGCCACGTCGTTGTCCTCGCTGGTTTCCTCGACATTTAGAATTCTCCTCTTTTATATTGAATTTCGCAACACTACTAAATACATCTTTATTGACTTACAAGGAATAATCAAGATTGTTTGGACCATGAATCTAACCCTTGGTAGGGAGTTATAGATGTAGATTTGTGCCGAAATTCTAGCTGACCTGGGAAAAACCAGCGAGATTGCTGCTTGGGGGGGGGGCAAATTTACACTTTTGCCCCTCCTATTTGACAACCTTTTTGGAAAAATGTGTTTAAAAAAGGGGGCAAAAGTATAAAATCTCCCTCCCTCCCCCCCAGGCAGCAACCTCGCTGGTTTCCCATGCCATGAAGAATTACTCAGATTTGTGTGATGTGTTATTGTTTAAATATTTTTTTTTTCCATCATTCTTACTAGTCCTTATGTAGCATTCAACATGTTTTCCAACAAGCAAACTAATATTGCCAATTTGAGTCAGTCAGTTCAAGAGAATAGTAAGAACAAATGCTTAGAAAATGAATAAAGCTTACATCATTTTAAAAATAAAATATTTGTATAATTGTATTTTTGTTATTGTTCATTTACTGAATACAAACTTATATAGAGCTAATTTTTATATAATTTAATAGAAATAAGAAACTTAAAACTTCTTATACAAGATATTCTCTATGTGTCTTATTTTGACTTTCCTATTCTAACTATTTTGACTTTTCTATTTGTGACTTTCATATTATTCTCTATTTTGACTTTCCTATTTGTGACTTTCATATTCTTCTACTTTAATTTTTGTAGAGGTAGATCAATCTTAGACTTGAGCTTGACTATGTTGAGTGCAAATATTACATATTCTAACAATACACGCAGACGAAATGTGCAGTTTGGAGAAAACTTTGAAGTCCAATTTGGTGAAGAAATCATGATTATCGAGTGAAGTTGCTAATGGTTCGACTTTAGGTATCATGATTGTCGAATTTTGAAAAATTATGGATGATTTTTGTATGAAGAAATCATAACTCAATTTGAGTCTTGGTATTGCTCAATTCGAGACAACACAGATTTTGGTTTTGCTCAATTTGAGCCAATACAAATTTTGGTATTGTCAATTCGAGACAACACAGGTTTTGGTATTGCTCAATTTGAGTCAACACATTTTTTTTTTGTGATCTCTCATCGGGCTTGCTGATTGGCGTCAAGGTCGAGGGTCTGGCTACGTGAAGTTGCTACTGTTTGAAGATCAGAAACACTATTAAGATGTTATTGTTGATTGATTGAGGCATGTTATTGTTGTTGTCATCCCCTTCTTGTTTGAGTTGCAGGTTGGCAGCGTGTGGCAGCTCTGCATGAAGTTGTTGTAGAGTGCAATTTCCTTTCAATTTGGCTGAACTTGCTGTTGAGAATGTTCCTGCTACTTTCATCTCTTCCCTGCCTCTTTAACTAGCGTAGTCATTGGAGGCAGGGAAGAACTTGAATCCTCGGAGTCTTAAGTCACCAAAAAAAGTTGCTTTGATACCATGTAAAGAATTGTATTGAAATATTATTGTTATTATTGTATTGTAATATCATTGATGACAGAAATTCTAAATGGCCTGGGTTTTCAGCCTGGGTTGACTGCCTGGGTGAGTGAATTTACACCTTTGCCCCCCCTCTTTAACAACATTTTTGAAAAAAGTGTTTAAAAAGGAGGGGGCAAAAGTGTAAATTCACCCACCCAGGCAGTCAACCAAGGCTGAAAACCCAGGCCAGCTAGAAAAGCTTCATTGATGAATATAAGGTTATAAAGCTAACTCTGACTTAACCTTGTAGAAATATGAAACCTAAAACTTCTATTCTATTTTGATTTTTTTAACCTATTTTGTAATACTTTTATATTCTGTAACATAGATGGACTTCTGTTCTTTAACAGTTTTTGAATACTTTGATGCCTTAATTCAAATACAATTGAAACTTGAAAGAGGATTACGTTGCGAGCAAAATAGAACTGATATCATTTATTGTTTTAGGAATAGTAAAGAAGACCAAGCATTGTATAATGCGAAATTCTAAATGTCGAGGGAAAGAGCGAGGAAACCAGCGAGGTAAACGAGGTGGCGGGGGGGTGAACCGTTCACCCCCCTCGAGATGTTTTTCGCACGCGCATCTCGAGGGGGGTGAACAGTTAATCCCCCGCCACCTCGTTTACCTCGCTGGTTTCCTCGCCCTTTCCCTCGACACATAGAATCACTCTTGTATAATAGAAAATTGAAAAATTCTAACTGTCAAGGGAATTGGCGAGAAAAACAGAAAGGGAGGGGGGACCGTCCATCCCTTTGGGATGCGCACTTGAAAAATGACGATGTTTTCCTCCCTCCCTCCCTCAATGTTTTCCTCGCCCATTCCGTCGACAGTTATACAAACTCTAGAAAATTAGAGATTTACAAAATATACCACCGAATGTATTACATCAAATTTCGAAAAAACTGGGAGTGAAGATGGGCAGCAATAACAACATTTTACAATTGAAGGGAAAAACTAGTCGCTGGGCCCAAATCGTGCTTTTGGTCTTAGCTTGTCCCCACGATCTTTAAATACCCGACCCAGCATCCGCAACACCCGTTGACGCGTCAAAATCAACCAACGTGCTGTCTGTGTGAGTAACGCACATTTCCCCAGTACCAATAAAATCTCATTTAAGCGAGGAGGGGCGTTTAAACTTACCCGTGCGTGTACGTTTGGGTCCCATCCACTTCAACAATAATATAATCATTTTCATACTAAAAAGTTACAAATGAAGATAAAACAGAGACCCAAAAACAGATAAGATAGATTAAAATTCAAAAGAGCAAAAAACCAAAAAAAAAAAAAAAGATAAAGCAGGCCAGCCCAGGCCCACTGAAACCGAGAAACATTAATCGCATCGCATGCACACCCTCCCTTCTAAACAGGTCCCGCTTCTCCACTGTCACCCATTTAGACACGTGTCCATCCACCACACAGCTTTGACAAACAGGTCGTGGGTGTGGGGGGACTGGGACCACCATAAGGCCGGCCCGCTTCTTCCCATGGGTGAAGAGTGGTACATTGGGCCCACAAAATAGTTCTGGAGTGTCGCCCCAGCCAGCCAGCCAGCCAGCCCTGGCATCATATGAACGACATGTGGTGGTCCCACAATCCAACCACTCGGCACGGTCGACGGATCACCTTTAATTTTCACATCTCCCTAGTTTTGACCCACCATCAACTCCACCACCCACCATACACCGTCAATGCTGGCCAACCCCACCCCTCCCAACTCAACCTCATCTCATCCGCCTAACAAACACTAGGCCCACCTTCGCACGAGTCAGTCTCTGCTCTGCACGTGCCATCTGGTTTAGCAGCAGCTCCGCTAGCTAAACTCTCTTCGTCGATGGCTCTTTCTTCTTCTTCTTCTTCACTGTTCTTGTTGGCGTTGTTGCTTGGAAGAACGGAGTTCTTGCTTCTCATAAATCTCCAAAGAGAAGTCTCTAAGCAGCTGAGTAGTAGTGGTGGAGCTAAACCCTGGTGTTGATGAAGTTTTCACTGGAGTCGGAAGAGGAGGAGGAGCTTGAACAACTTCAACAGGTGTTGTAGCTATACCGAACGGAACAGGACCACCACCACTTTGCAAGGCAGAGAAATTAACCATTGGTGTTGGAAACGCCCATAAATGCTGTTGATTCGAAGGTCCAGCTATCCCTGTAGCTACAGAAGGTGAAGGAATCATCCAGAATGCACCAGCAGGAACAGCAGCAGAAGGCAACATTCTTCCATCATTGCTCACACCCCACATAGGAACAAACCCTTGAGGAAGTGCTACTGGTACTGCCACTGCTGATGCTGTAATTGGAGATACTTGATCTACATACGAAGAAGAAACTGCAACCGAAACAGTACGATTGTTAATGTTGGTATTAGTAGCACTAGACTCTGTTGTTCTTACTCGTTTCTTCTTCTTTGAGACAGGTTCTTCTTGAAAATGAAGAGGAACATTGGAGTTAGTAATCGATCCTTCAACCCCCATAGAGGAAGCCGGAATGGTTCCAGTTCCAGTAGCTGCGACGATGGAGGACTCCGCGTTTTCGAGAAGCCAACGGACAGTTTCACCATCAGATTTGTGACCGAGCTCTCGAGTTAGTTGAAAGATTCGAGCAGCACAAATTGCCGGAATTCGAATTCTTCGGCCTCTTCCTTCCACCTTTGCGTGCCTATCTCTTGATGCTCTTTGGCTCGCCGTTGTTACTGCAGTTGCTCTTCTGATCTGTAACGGCATAGCTGCGGCTGGTAAGACTCCCATCGGTGGGGGTGGCCTCACCGCCTCTGGATCTATCCCGGCCGACTCTTCTTTCATTTTGCTTACGAACGGTGCACCTGTTTCGATCTCTTGCTTTTCGATGGAAGCCATTAAAGTTAAAAATTTGGGAAAATAAAAATGATTGAATTGAAATAACAAAAAAACCCTGTTGAATGAGAGAAGACAAAGTACAAGCAGAAGGTTTATCCCTTTCAAAGGCGAGGGGAGGAGGGTTTGCCAAGAAATGAAAGAGACACCAAGTTTATTATAGTCCACGTCGCCAAATATGTTGAATGGGCTTTTGTTTTTTCGACCAAAAAATCCTAGAGAGTCCGGCCTTCGGTGCCAAGACAGCGTCAGGGAGGCTTTATGTGCGTGTGTGAAGCATTTTGAGCATCTCTAGAAAGATGAAGGGTATTGGGCTTGCTTGGCGTGGGCATGACGCGGGCCTGATGACGCGGGCCTGACTCTTTAAGAATGGTTTATTTATTTATTTATTGTGACTATTATGGTCTTTCTTGTGCTTTTTGTCACACATATATCCATCAACAATATCGCGACATGTGGGCAATGGTTGTTACGCTAGTAGACACCAGTAATTTTAAAGTTAGTCAAGTTAGCTATCTTTGCTAATTTGTTTGTTTGTTTTTGTTATTATTATTATTTTTTTACACTTTTTATCTCAATTCTTTAAAACACAATCATAAATACTACCTATAGAATAGGTAGAAACATAAAAATACCAAAAAAGACAAAAAAAAAATACTAGCAAACATGGCTGGCTAGAATAGTTGGTAATTTTACAATGTCTCTTTTGTGTTTGTTTGTGTTTTTTTACACTTTTTATCCATTTTATTTAAAACACGATCACAAATATTATCCACATGAGAGGTAAAAGTGCCAAAAAAAAACCAAAGAGACACTGTAAAATTACTTAATTAGAAACTAGTTATTATTGATTTCGTTTGGTACCTCAGTAGTTTCGTCGGTTTAGTCTAGGGTACTAGCTAGGATTGTGGTTTCTTTTTTAGAGTTAATTATGGTCCACTGATTTTAAGAAATATTTCGAGAAAAATTATTTGAAAGAAAACTTAAAAATTTCGAGGATACATAAAATATATATAATAAATTTTGAGGGTATATATAAAATATGTGAAAAAATAAGATGCAAGTAAATAAATCTATTAAACATGAAGTCTAAATAAAGAAAAATGAAATTAATATATAATAAAAAAATCAGGGGATAGTTTTGAAAATCAATATATAAGTAAAAGAAATGATAATTAAAAAATCAAGGGGTGGTTTAAAAAATCAATAAATAATTAGGAGAAATGATAATTAGGAAAATTCAAAATTTCATGAAAAAGCTCCAAATGTTTTTGAAAAACCTCTCATTTTTTATACTTGTTTTTTGTACTTTCATGAAACAATAAAATTTACAAAAAAAAAAAAAAAAAAACCACAACTTTTTTGAAAAAAACCTTTAAAAAAATGTAATTTTTCTATCCCCTTTTTCTTTTTGCAATTTCAATTGCAAAAAGAAAATTTGCAAAATTTCGCGAAAACACATTAGTAATTAAACCAATTTAGGTTTGGGTTTTCATTTTCTAACCCCAAACCCAACTCCATTTTGAATTGGTTAACAAGGTCGTTCAATCTTTGATTGTGGATTTCCAAGCCCAATCCCAATTGAAATCGAAGCAAAAGAGTCGACAGATCGATGGTGTAATTATGACTGGAACGAATGATACAATTGATTTTGTGGATCAAGTCCAGGTTTGGATGAAATGGTAACTTTCAAATTAATGAATATTTGAATATGGTATGCATAAACTTCAGTGATCCCTATACAACCTTCCGTAACCACCCTTTCTCCTAGATGAAGTCATGAATACCTGCTTCTATACTAGACTTGACATAGAGATGCTCAAAATATTACATGATAAATAATGTAATAGGAGAATCGGTCTAGAGAACCAGGCTAGCGTCAGGGAGCCTCAATACCCTCCATCATCCAAGAGATCCTCATGATTCACCAATCGAACACAAACACACAGTCAGAGAACCTCCCTGACGCTGCCCTGGCGCTAGGGGCCTGACTCTCTAGAATTTTCGGTAATGAATCGGTCTAGAGAGCCACCAGGTCAGCCCCAGGGGGCCTCAATACCCTCCATCATCCTAGAGATCCTAATAATCCACCAATCGAACACAAACACAGACGACTCTCTAGAATTTTTGGTAATAGGAACATAAATGCCTCGCATCCTGACATGAATACTACCGTTGTGGTGCCCTGTTTGATCAACAAGCTTAAACTAGTATCACACAACACAAAGACAACCTATACTCACAAAGATTGTCAGTACCATAATGTACTTGTAGATGCAATTTTCTTTGCATCCAGGGAGATAGACCCCAAAACAGAAATGAAGGTGCTAGTAAAAAACATGAATAATAAATGATAAATATGGATTTTGAACTTCAACGCAATCAGGCCTTTTAAAATGAAGGAGATCACCTGCACCAGAGCACCTGAATTTTAACTCCCACCTATGTACTTTGGGTTTTATCAAGTCACCCTACAAAAACCTGACCCGTACAGGTCGAATTTTGATAGCCCAGTCAGGAGGTTCAGATTCCTTTAAAACATAGCTTGAGATCATTGAAACCATTTTTACAAATTATTAAAAAGACTGTCAGATTTATGACTAAAAAGATGTTGCATATTTATAAGTAACACCTGATCAAATTGTGTTTAGGTGCAATCCAGATCCAGAGTCGCTCTTTACTGGTCTGCGGTATTGCACCAAGAACCATACAAAATTAGCTATAAAATCA
The DNA here is from genome assembly GCA_003290165.1 of Berberis thunbergii. NCBI lineage: Eukaryota > Viridiplantae > Streptophyta > Magnoliopsida > Ranunculales > Berberidaceae > Berberis > Berberis thunbergii. Next base: position 28,334 of record QNQO01008610.1, read on the forward strand.
TGCCCTGGTACATGATGCAGTCACTTCCATCAGTTTGTACAAAAAGGAGGAAGGTCTATACTTTCCCACGAATGGTTTTAGTTCAAAAACTGCAAATATATGAATACCGGGATGCAGAAGTAGCAAAGCAAACCATGCCAGCTTTGATCTAACTTCCTAACTTTAGCCTTTCTTTATATATAGTTTGCTCCTAGGCTAAGAAAGCTTAGCTTAACAAGAAAGGTTCTGGGTGGTGATCGTGAAAACAAAATGCATGTTTGTCATGCCTCTGTTGAGCTGTCGTTCAGTCTCTTTTTTTTTCTAGTTGGATCAATCAAGAATACCTTCCCTTGAGTATCTCTGTCGGCTATAGCTATTTCTATCATGTCTAGCTATTTTAGTAAGAAAGGAAAGTTAACCAACTTAGAAGGCTATAACAGTGTGGCATAAGACGGAGGTGAATGAACAGCTTCAAGGATTCCCTTCCTCTCCATGGATGAGGGGTTTGTTATGAATACAGGAAGAGAAAGGTTTGGAACCCCGGTATGCTGAAAGAATACATAGGCCAGGCTTTAGGGAAGTATGTGTAGAGGGAAAGTACCATCTAACACAGCAACCAATGAAGCAATGAACTTGGCATATCCCCTTTTCCATTTCCACATTGTAAGTTTAATTTGTTATGCAAAACAATGAAGAATCTCAGGCTTTCATGATTTAAATCATAAAAACTACAACTTCTAAATGAAAAAGAAACATTCTTCTATCATGCTTCTCTCTTGTTTTTTATGGTCGAAACTTCCCAAAGTTAATATGATTGAGTATGCGTATGCAACTAGTATGTAATTATAAATTGGTCATATTCACTTTGGCTCCAATTTTCCACACCACAAATAAATGCAGATATCTCAGCCTTGAATATCATAAATTGCTCGGAGTCCCACCATAAACTAATTATTTCACGGCAGAATATTTTGTTACAACAGAATCATACATTAAGAATAAGTGTAAGATTTCGAATATAACTTAGAAGCCTTTTAAATAACATTTCCTTTCATTATTTTATGGCATATGGATCCAGAGATTGGATTACACTTGTGTATATCAGTCAGCACAACTATGGAGTTGTGGCTGCCTGGGATATAGCTTCCAAGGAAAAGAATAACTTACCACAAAACAATAGCAGAACATTATTTTTCATGAACAAGAGGGCTGTAAACAGGGTACCACATGTTGCTCGCTACATACTCCATTCTCCCCCCTGTACCAAACAAATGATCAAAGTCAACTTCTTCTTTATTTGATAACACAAAGTAAACATTTGAATGCCTTTTAAATGATTTTTAGAACTTGAGAACTAATAAAGTACTTTTATAAGATGAGAACATGTCGCATTTTTGCACTGTGGCTTGGTGTATTTTGCGACAGTAAAAATAGCTCATGAAACATTACAAAAGGCAAAATGTAGGAAACTTTGATCATGTTCTCACCCCTAAACTCAATGTTGGCATTATACAAAAGCAAAACTTATGAGTCGTGTAGAAACAAACTCTGTCTATACCTCAGACATTTTCATTATCTCCATGGCTCCTACATCACGATATCCTTCAGCAAGTCCTTCAATACTAGCAACTCTAATAACAGCTGCTGCAACCTTTGTTGTAATTTCTCGAATTCTGCACAGTACACACCATATTCATAGTGAAAATTTAGCACCTAGCATGAGTCAACTTGCTCAGATTCAATGTGGAGATGTGAACTACGGAGACTAAAGAAGTGGGCTGTTTCCAACTCCACTTCTATTAAATATCAAATGCTCGGATACCGGGGTTCATCAACTATCCCATTAGCAAACTGATAACCTATTTCCTAACTAAGTGATCCTTGGTACTACTTTAATCTCTCAACAAACAACTACATCAGATTTCTCTATAATATTCCATTTAGTACTCTATACATGCGAGATGTATTGGCAATTGCACAAAATTTCATTCCCGCACAAAATGAAAATTATATTGTGGATTTTAGTTGGATAAAATTTGGGAGAACAATAAATATCATTGAATTTATGCTTTTTATCATATGTAAATCAGAATATACCTTGAAACAGAAGGGTACAAGATGCCTCTCTGGATTTCATCATCTGTTATGGTTGATGCAAGGCTGTTGAGCAAGAAGAGTGTCAATAGACTGGGATCAGATTAAAGTTTCAGATAAATCAACAGACTAATGCTTGATACTGGTATCCATTCTACCAGAAAGTAACTATCAGCTTCTATGTTGTCAGAGGCGATGCACCACTCCAAGGTCTGCTACTAGAGCCTTAGTAAGGCAAAGTGCTTCCACGGCGGAACCTTTTTTAAAGGGTAAAGATTTTAGTGTGATATCTCTCACCTTGACTAATTTATAGCCTTGTAATGCTCTAAGGATGGGGAGAAGCGCTTTAAAGAAAAATAGAGACTTGGCAGAGCCCCAAACAACATAGATTAAAACTTCCAATATTGATGATAACTTCCAAATGAATAGAACTTATTAGAGCAGAAAGAATTTTAAGGGATACCAACCCCTTAATTACAGCAACTACTAATGAAGAAACCTACAAGAGCAGAAGTGGTTCAGTAATGCAGCTCAAGTGGCTGGAACTCAACTACAGAAAGTTCGATGCATAATTTTAATAGTAAAGAAGCAATTCCTTTGGTAAAGATCTCAACCAGCTCATCTTAAAACGACCCTAGGGATTCCTTAGTTAATCAGTCTTGGTCAGTCTAAAGGTGCAAACCTTTTTGTGTAAAAAAGTAGATCGTCAATTTTTCATATGCGTAACGTCAAGATATCCTACAATGTTTGTACTTAGCAATCGCAATAATGAACACAATCCCTACATCTACAAATGGTTGTAGAAATTAACTCGATTCAACATCTCAAGTTACAGCCTTGATTTCCATGCCACTTTTAGTGCTGACAAAAAACTTACAAGGTTAGAAATGTGAGAATTGGATTGCAAATATATAGGTATTTATAAATCAATTTGAAAATAAGCCCCATCTAGTTGCTTTAGCTTCAAGATAAGACGAGGTAAAAGCCACCAAATGGTGTTGGTTAATTTTCAATTAGTCATCAATATTGAAGTAACATTTGGTTCGGGATTGTGGCCATTGATGCCTGTAATCTTAGTTTCCTGGGTTCCTATAAATTGCAGGAACCTATATATAATTATGAAACCCTCTTATTATAAACACACGAGGAGAACCATGAATTTGTTCATTTTCCACCGATTTCATTTTTTTCCAGACAGGGTTTGAAAAGAGTCCTGGTGACTTGGAGTGAAGAAGTAAATATCAAGTTATGGAGTTCTAACCATTCTGCAGCTGCTAGCAACATCCCATCCGAAATCAGACGAGCACCAGCAAGAAGTGTTCCTAAAGCAATCCTGAAGCACAAGTAATGTTTCATTATTGAACTACTATTGCTCAACTTTTCTGATATCTAAATAAACATGTAGAGCTTGTACACACCCAGGAAACATGTGCATATTATATGCTTGGTTAGCACGGCCTACTTTTCCTTTTCCTGTATAGTTGCCAAATCATGGTAAATTAGACATTTGCAGTTATGAACTAAAACATTGTCTGAACTTCAAGCGCTGGACAACCAATCTGTTCTTTCCAATACATGCTGCAGTATGGCAAAGGCAAATTGCAAAATACTGCAACAAATGAATTCAGTGCAAGGAAAACTTAAGAATTTCTAACCAAGATCGACGTTTTCAAAAGGGCTCCCACTAGCAAAAACTATGTTTTCACCGGCATGTTTAAAGGCATCAGCAGCTGTGCATTCAGCTATTCAACACCAAAACAAAAAAAACTAGACTGATCAATAACAGGGTAGGATGTGTAAGACTGTCACTTTAGAAACACAAATGATGAGAAAAACTAACCTTCGTTGTAGGATTTGACAGAGCAAATATCGCAGGTCTGGAGGACTCTGACTCACGCATAGCCTTCAGCACCTGGTTTGTATTTCAACAATGAAGTCACGTAATGCAAAGATAAGATGTATGTTGCTTAGCATGGGCAGTTCATTCAAGCATTTTGAATATCACATAGGTTAGACAATGAAAAATATAAACACGCACACATACATGTTAAGAAAGTTGTCAAAAGCCACCTTTAAAAATAAACAGAACAATAGTTTGATTAAAAGTTGAAGATTGATGTCAAATGATAAGTCAGTTGTTGAAATTATTTTATAATATCAATTTAATGGTAATTATGGTACCACGCGAGGTCAGAAGTCAAACGGAGTCCATTTGGTCACTCAAATCCTTGTATTATCGGATTGCACCCAAATTGGCCTCCAATTGAGCCTACAATGTATAAACGAGTTTTCCTTCTTCGTTAAGCACAACCGAACTTGTTTGTTGAGATTTGAATGACCAAATGGACTCTGTTTGACTTATAACCTCACGTGGTACCATAATAACGACGAATGGAACATGTTTGACTCAACAAACAAGTTCGGTTGTGCTTAACGAATAAGGAAAATTCATTTGGTCCTCATAGACAATGTTCAGGGTGTAATCTTCAGCTCCAAACCTCACTAAGACACAAAACCATGGCATCTTTATGTCATCATGAACCCATTTTATCATTCATGCCAAAATGTACACTTCTTGTTGTGATTCATGTCCATTTTAATTTTATTTGGTTATTTTTTAAGAGAACCGATCCTTTGTACTTATGTGATGTGGGTTTCTAACACTTGACTACCTGAGGAGAGCTTTTGAACTGTCTACCTGTTGTCTCTCAGTAAAAAAAAAAAGGAGAAGATACAACTGTTAGTAATGCGATTTCGCTCACCTCCTCATTGAGATACCACCAACTCCCGAAAGGCCTACAAGCACATGGGGCTTGACCTTTTTTACCTGATAAGCAGCATTTGTCTAGGAGCGTTAGACCTGAGCTTCGATATATAATTGAATCAGAAAATTCAAAATTTTTCAACTAAATTAAAATCTTTGTGTTTGGCAGTTGCAACATAACTATAGAATGGAAACGATAAAATAAATAGAAATATGTTGTAGTCATACTATTCATAAAATTTACCACTTCAATAAGGCTGGCTCCATCCCTAAGTCCCTCAACCTCTAGTGAACCATTGCTCTTGCAAAAGGCAACACAAATGGATTGATATTTTTTCTGTCTGTTGTGACAAGACCCTGCACCATCAAGAAAAAAAAAATCAACACTGCGGAGGAGTGAGATGGTACAGGTTTGTAAAACACTTTTACCAGAGTTCTTGCATAAACAGGCATTTGATAGTTGTATTTTTATGCTACCATGACAAAGAAGAATTCAGATTTCATTGAAAAAGAATTTTTCTTTGGTTTCCCAACTCAACCATTTTCCGTTCATTGGACTTTCTCGTGTCAGAGTTAGAACCGGAAAACTCAGAGGAGAACCATAAAAACTAAAAATACCCAGGAAAAGGAGCCACTAACTGCTAATTGAAACCAATAACTTCTCCCTGAAATGATTCTTCAATCAAGAACAAAATCTTCATGCTAAAGTTGCTTATAGCTCTATCCTGACGAGCCCAATAACAAAATTTGATTAATTACATTGTGGTTTAAGAAAAATTAGAAAAGAAATATAGTCTTAACCAAATTTCCATACTTAAAAGATTCATTAGAACAAAAAAGCAAAATCCCCTATTACCATTCCAAGCCAAATCACAACATATATTTGTTCTTGGACCACAAGCGGTATCATACGATAGATTAATAGATTAATATGATTCAACCACCTTTTGTTTCTTAATGATATAGATTTGACTTGTATTTAGTTGGTGACATTTTTTTTCCGTTTAAGGGTGGCAAACACCGTGTGACATGTTTGTAAGTAATATTTTAGTAACACCTTATTTGACACTCATAAAAGGAAATAGTGTCATTAACTAAAGGCACGTCAAATCAATATGATTAAAAAACGAAAAATATTTGAAACATATTGATCTTTCTAATGATGCCTCTGACATGGCCCAAGAACAAATAAATTTGATAACATGAGACCTGATTCCCTTAAAATAGAGCATTTTGATCAATAATGCTTCTGTTGGTGTGTGTGTGTGTGTGTGTTTTTTCTAATAGATCTTCATATGCACAGTCTTGATACCAATTCCCTGAAAAAGAAATCTAAAGATGGAAGACGCAAACTTGCAACATGCATTATATCAGGGTCTTGGTTTTCATATCTTCACTCTTTCACATGAGAGAGGGGCTAGTATATAAATAATCGAACTTTCTTGAAATAATGGGTTTTGCACTGCATCACATAGCAGGGGAAACTAAGGGTATATATTTGTGTTCTACAGGTTTCGGAACATTATTTACTCAAAAAAAATCTCAAGAAAGAACATTGGGTTTTAAGTTAAAGTTTGTAATTACTTTACACAAGTGAAAATAATTTGAAATGCCCATTTGAAAAGAATTTACACCACTATGCAGATACAAGTATGCACACTGGAAAAGGAAAAAAGGACCCATCTTGAACTAAAAAAAAAAAACCTAAGATATTTTTAAGGTACTTTGATTTGAGCATTATCTAATATTACTGACAAAGAATGTAATAGCCCGGATTTCTAAAAGGTTATATATGAAGTTAATGAGTATATGGCATTAAGATAGATTGTTAGTGTATTTTCAATATAAGTGAAAAAGTAATAGGAGAACTTATCCAAGAATAAGAAGGCATTTCTTTCACTATGGAGTATCAACATTCGGATCTAATCACCACCATGGTGATATCTGGCCCGTAGCTAGATAGCCAGATATCGTTCAATACTAATCATAAAACTTGAAACAGCAGTATTAGGATATGAGACAGAAGAAGAGAACCACACATTTTCATCAAGCAGCCAGAATGGATTGTTTTCTGCCATCTCATTTTCTCCAACAACTTTGGAAAAAGCTTGTTTTGCCATGTTAAGGGCCCGATTCCTCCACTATATGTTAAAGCAAATCATCAGAAAATCCAGAATGAGGTAACAGAGATGAGCCTTATTTCTAAGAGAGAATAGATCACAAGCCCAGACAGATAAAAACTAATAGAAACTTTTCCTTTGTCTTCGAAATTTTAAGTACCTTCCTGCTCCAACTACAACTATTTTCTGTTTTACAAAGTCGCTTGATGGTCGACCTTGTGCTCTCAAAGCACCTAGAAGTCCAGCATATGCAACCCCAGCAGTTCCCTGCCATGAAATTAAAACTTCAATAAATATGCTAGTCAATTATCTTTAAAAATTAGTCCCAATTCATCGAACTTACTACACTACATCACACATGCTGAGATAAAGAGAACCCAAAATCTGTTACCTGTATATCATCATTAAACATGCAGTATTTTTTACGGTAACGTTGCAGAGTTTTGAAAGCCCACTTCACTTGAATATCCTCAAACTGTAACATAGTCATAACATCACATTAGTAGGGTGGTAACATTGGCATCTAAAATGCTCCGACTTTTAAAAAAAAAAAAAGACCTGCACAATAGCTCTTGGCCAGCGAGTAGTTACAGCTTCCATGAATTCATCAACAATGGATAAGAACTCTTCTCCCTCCAGCCTTGGTGATCGTACTCCTAAATCTGTGGAGCTAATAGTGAGTAACATAATAGTTTTATGAAAAAAGATACTGCCTCCAAGAACAGGTTTACAAATCATCCTGAGATGTGGTAAATCATACGAACACACAGATTATAGAATTGGATATAATGTACCATACATTTTATAAGTATATTAGCAATTACTGATGAACCTTATTTATTTTTCTTGGCCTAGGCTTGATCAGTTGACAGTACCGCCTAGGCTTGAGTTGACAGTACTGCACTTTAAGGTATTTTTAATTCTCGACATGAAACAGATAATTGATGCAATAAATTTTGGAAAAAAATAGAGGAAAATCCCTTGAACTATTAAAAAACCTGTCTAATTTTCATAAAACTATTATCTCAGGATTTACCACATCTCAGGATGAATAGGCCAAATACATAGTAAGTGTCTAAGCACATTAAGCCATGCCAGGTCTTCCAGTATTTAGGTAGACGTTGAAAATGTGATATGCCCCTTGGTGTTGATGCATTGAGGCAACGCTGAAAATTAAAAGACTCTTAAAGAATACAGCTGACAATCTACTTAGAAAAATTATATATATATATATATATAAATACAACCGAAGACTTGATTTTTACATCTATCTTCCATTATTCTTTTATTTTCTGTCCCTAGCCTAAAGCATAGACCCTTCTTAATTTTATGGTTCTACATTCTCATCCTCCTTTTTCCTTAAGTTCTTCCTAATTTTATGTTTCCTTTTCTTCTCAGCCCTAAGCCCTAAATCCATTAACCATTCTTTTAATTTTTTTTAGTTTTCATCAAGGTCTTTTCTTTGTCATGCTACTGCTGTCTAATTTTCTTCTACCTTAGAAGCCAATGATTGTTTAGTTATTTATGTTTCCTCCATTCACTGTATATCAAAACAACAACGGCTGTATTTTGTTTTGAATCCTTCTTCGATTGTTATATACTGTAACAGGAATTACTTTATCTACAGGTACAGTGTCACCTTGCTTTCCTGGTGAAATCTAGCAGAAATGACTCCATCAGTTACTAATCTTGTCATTAGTTATCTTACTACTGACACACAAACTATCCATTAGGAGATCCAAAAGGTCTGAGCTAGCAGTAATATCTCATGAATCTTGCATAAGCATGTGTTTCACTGTAATTAGTACAAGTGTTCAACAAAAGCATCTCAATCATTGCCATAAAAGGAAAACAACATAGTTTTATCAAAAAAGAAGAAGAAGAGGGAAACACCATAGCAAACAAAAGAATGGTGGAATCATTTATCTCTTCCAAAGATAATTATATATATTTATATATTCCCTAGAAGCAAAACAGTTATATGGTTGAGCTTTTGGTCGCACTTGTCCTTTTGAAATGCCGTACTAAAGAACGTCAGCAGTAAAATAGAATAGGATGGTAAAGTTGAAACAAAGAACGAACACTGTCTTTGTAGGGATGGTTAGTGAAACTATTCCTCCTCAACGGGAAAATCATTCCTAGCAACTTAAGGAACCAAATATTTATACTTACAGAGAGGATCTTCAAGAAACTTTTGATTATTGGTTCCAACATCTAGCATCACTGGAAGTATCTACAATAAAAATAACAGTAAACTGAGAGTACTTGTAATGGTATATGCAGCAGTATTCGAAAGCTGAAAGACATAATATATTGAAGAGTATATTGAAGAGAAATAAAGAAAGGGGTATATACTTTGCGTGGGTTCACGCCGGCTGCAGCAACATATATATCGAGTTTCCCGATGGGCATTCCAATTCCCTGAACTCCAAGATCCCCAAGTCCAAGAATGCGGCTTCCGTCTGTCACCACTATGAGTTCAACCTGTAACAAATGGAAGATAAACCAAAAATGTGAAATGTATTAAAGAGTGCATACAGTAACTGTTCTCATTATGTAACAGTCAATCCCAGAAAATTCATCAACATTCATAAAGGAATGACAATATTGTGGCAGAAGCAAACAAAAATCTAAGTAAAAACTAGAAATCAAACAACGTCAACTGAAATAACATTCCTTATTAAATTTCTATTTTATTTCATCTTATATGAAGTAAAAGTTTTTTTCCATCCACAAAAGTCTGACTCATACATTTGTCCTAAGACTATCTAGATCTAGACTAAGAGCTTAAAAAAGAAACTTATAAAATCACCTTATGATGCAATAACCTATGCTCAAGGGAACTTGGAATTTTAGTTCACAAATTCCTCAACTCTTGAGTGAACTAAAAGTGAGACAAGCTCACACTTAATGTAAGAACATTTTAAGAATAGATGTTATTATGAAAGAGCAGTGAAACAGTCCTAGCAAGTTACATGTTAATGTGATTCCAATTCCAAGTACTAAGAAACAAAAAACAGGTTACAAAATTAGCTTCCATGAAGTGAACAGTACATGAAATCCATACAAGGAACAAACCTCCAAGAGAAAACTAGAACAACTAATCCTCTTGACCCCTTACTAACCTGTTCAGATGGCCAGTTATAGGTCATGGACATCATCTCTCCTTTATCCTTTGCACTGAAATACATCCCACGTGGGCGTTTAAACAAGCCTCCGTAGTTTTGACATACCAACCCCACAGTCGGATTGTATACTATTGGAGCAAATTTTTCAATGTTTTCAATAAGGACCTGGAGAAACCAAGTAAAGGATTAGTTTAAGCTGATGAAATTCCAAAAGTCTAATGAAGTTTTAAGCTTTTATCCGGCAAACTTACTTTGTAATATAGTGTCTCGTTCCTGTCATGCAATCTGTTCAGGACCCTCCATTGTGCTAATGATGATACCTCATCTGGTTGGTATATAGTATTCTTCACCACTGACTGGTATGACTCCACTACAATTTGAAACAATAAAAAATTCACCTTAAATCTATTGCCTTACAAACTAATACACTGTTATAGATAACAAAATTTTGACAGTGGTGAAACTCATGAACCATGATCTGGTGAAGAACTTTATTTTACAATTTCAGATTAAACAATATATATGTGATCCCACAAACACTCTCTCAAACTTGAGGGAATCATAAAATCCTCCATCAAATGACAAACACCAGTCTACCCCATTACCAGGGCCATTGTAAATTTTCAAAATTTTGTGCATCTGCCCGCAACCATCTGTATATACATACAAGATCTCAACAAATTTCTTATTTTCAATACTTCATAAGCATCAAGACCGAAGGAAAAAGGAATACTTGACGACCAAAAAAAAACTGTCAGATTTGAGAAAATTGAGAATTCTTAGTGGAGATGATTCACTCACCATGTTGATCTTGCCTATAAAATATCAGATGTGACTCACTATTTACTGGTAAAAATATTAGAATTACTTGACACTAATTTTGAATTTTAAGCTTTATTCAATATTAATGCTTGTTAGTTATTACATAATCTAGAAAAGTATCGTAGATACCATTCTTGATGAGCCACTTAACCACCCATACGCATACTGTTGGTAATGTGTCAAGATTAAAGCACTACAAAATCAGAGTCCCCTGTATTTCTCAAATAGGTGTAACATCCAACATGCCAATGCAGTATCAATGGAATCGCCTACTAGCTAGTACAGAAGGGTGGTCCTCTTGGCATTTCTCCTTGTAACTTTTAAAACTCTTATGGAAAGATTAAACTCGCCCTTTAACCTTTTTCTGAAACATGTCACATAGGTAATAAATTTACATTATCATTTGTTTCATAGATTAGAGTCAGTAGCAGATAAAGTTCAAGCATAAATTGAGTAACAGCACCAAAGGTAGATGATTGAATACCTAAAGTGGAGTGCAACTTACAGAACAGAAGAACATGTAATGAAGCTATAGTTAACTTTACGAAATCAAGTATAACTTCTCTTACATTGGTTTCCTATTCACTGTTCCCTGAGCTTGTCTTCATTGAATGACTTAAACAAAAATTTAAGAACAATGCTAACCCGTTAATGGTTAAAATTTTGATTCCCTGTTTGCACAAGAACTAAGAAGTCTATAATAAGTGAGCTAGTTTATGGAAATTAATGGAGAGTAGTGAAGTTTGGTGGACTTACTAAAACGGTTGTACTGATCTTCAAAGGATCTGACACGAGGGGGGAGAAGGCCTCTTAATCCAAGCCTATCTCTTTCTGTTGCCGGGAACCCAGTATCCTACACCGCAACCCGAAAATTAAACAAACAGTAGTTAAGCTCAAAACATTTCATTTCATTTCTCATCTAAGACAGAAAAAGTGAACAGCAAACTGTTAATGAACCATTCTTGGAAAATTTCTATAGAGTCCTCCCAAGTAAATCATGGTATCAAAAGTTGGCTTTGCTGTGATGGTGCTGTTGTACAAACTATAACTTGTGCTCATATCAAGTACCAAGTTCTATCTACTCTTATAGACCATCTCTTAGTGTGATACATTTGAAAACTGCATAGGCATACCGCATACGCATGTTTGAAATTGTATCAAATGTGCATTTGTGTGGATCTTGTTGAGTAGTATGGTTTGTCCGTTCGATCTCTCAAAAGTAACCATGGTGTCTCTATTTACCTCTTCATCTAATTAAAAGTATATTTTCCAAATACAACACACACCCATTGCAGCCACACAAAATATTTAAGAACTCCTTGTGTTATGAAAAACATCAAACACTTATTGCACCAAGAACTAATATCGTCAAACATGCACTTAAAAATATTCTAGCGAAGCCATGGATCTAATGCATACTAACAGTTAGTAGTTTATAATATAATTAACCTTGTTGAACCAGGGATCATGAATGAGATCGACTCCACGCTTGTGAACGAAACTGGGACCTGTTGAGAAGTATCGTATATGCTGATTCAGGTTCAGCTTCCAAAATGTGGCTCGAGCAATCATCATCTTCCACATTTTCATTCAAAGTTTAGATTCAGATCAGAAGTTGAAACCTTTTTTTCTTTCTTTCTTGTGCTCCTTGCTTTTCTGTAAGAAAGAATGTGTATGTATATATAGTTAGTTTGATCGATCAGTGGAAAGCAAAGGTTAGTCCTATTCTTCTATTGAGAATGAGAGGAGGCGACGCGAATTTGAAGTTAAGTTATAAATTCCCTTTTTTGTGCTCGTGTTTAATTTTTCCTATTATATTTTCAGCATGGGATATTTGCCTTTTTAATCATTCCAATTTAATCATTCTTTTGCATTGTGGCTTTTAAATAGGGGTGATTAATGAGGGTAGCCTCGGGGCATTAGGTGAGGGTGTACATATACACCGTTAGATTGAAGATTATGATCTTAAGTTTTTTTAGCATTTTTTTCACTTAACCCCTTTCACCCCAACTCAGATGCCGTCGGTAGGGTTCAAACCTGGACATGTGATTCCATCAGCCATAGGCTTACCGTTGAGTTGGTACCCCATTGGCTTCGTGCAACAATTCAATGAGGTTAACCCCATGATATTCAGTAAGGGTGCCCATCTACACCATTAGATCCAAGATTTTCATCTTCTTCTTTCTTTTTCTTTTTTCCAAAACATGTGTGACATTCGGTTGCATGAAATAAGGCAATTTAGGATTCACTCGCCAATCCACCATTAGATTTTGTGATTGGAAACACGTGATACATTGGGGTGTCTTGGCGAGGAAGAGAATGGTAGACCAAGCTATGCTTTCCCTTTCATGCGCATATGTATTGTTGATCTATGAAGATATGATTGCCATAGTAGTTGGGAGTCTTGGGCAGAATGGTTCCTAGTATTACACTATAGGATTAGCTATTGTACACATCCGGAAAGGTTTGAACTAAAGTATTCTTGACCATGAGGGATACCCGAAAATCCTAGAAACTTCTAAACTTGATAGAATTGTCGCAATTAGCTCGTAGGATATACCTAACAGAGGCAAAAACACTATGAAAATTATAAAGTTTCTCATAGATCTGTGGTGTTAGGCAGCTCTAGTCGACTAGACCTGCCAAGATTTGGGTTCTCAACATTAAATTCTTCATTGAATGTTCAATAAACCTTAGATCGTAGCAATTAATAAGCTTTAAAACACACTTGAAACCTACCAAATGTATGCATGCATACTTTAATATTGATCAAAACATTAATAACATAAACATACAGAACAGTACTCAAAGCATGAGATTCAAGTAATATTGATTTCAAATTTCTTCTTGTTACTGCTCATGATCATGATCCTCAGGGGCTTCCTCCACTGGTTTCTATGGAAGAAAAGGAACAAGAAGCAGCAGTCGTCCATGGTAGACACAGGGACTGCCACTGCATCCACCCAAGAAAAAGCCGCGACTGTGCATGCTTGATGCATGGTTATGCAGCAGCAGAAGCAAATCAACCATGCAGAAATAGTACACTCGTCCGGCTGAAACCCACTACTGCATTAACCTCACTCATCCATCCAGCGGTACCTAGCAAGATTGTGGGATAGATGTATCAGTGAAACAAACAAATAAATTTTGTATGTTATTATCTCACTCTACGTTGTTGATCCATATTGAATGCAAATTTGATGTCATTATTTCTTATATCTTTGATTATTGATTTGAATTAGAATAAGGTTTAGGATTTTCATTATTTGAGTGAATCTTCTAGTTTGTCACTTCTAAGGTAGGGAACTAGGTTTTGCAACCAGGTTCTGCAATCAGGATGATGTGGCATTATCAGAGGAGTTTTTACAACATCGATATACACATAAACACTTTGGAGATTTCATCATTCTTTCAAAATCACCGACAAAACATGATTGCAAAAACCTTGTTTCCTAATATTTTCGAAACGGTAGAAAGGGAGCAGTGACTTTTCTTAGAATTCAAAGCTATCAATATTGTTTTAGGTATTGCTTTCCAAATTTGATAAGACACATTCTAGTTTCTACTATCATACCCTATCAAATACACATCCATAATAAATCTTTCAATTTTGTTTAAATATTTTATTGAAACTTTATGGATAGAAGAAGAATTACTATAAATCAAAATGCGCATCCAGGGAATCAAACCCTGGTTATATCTAATCACTGGGTTTTAGTTACCTAAGTTTTTTCATTCAGTGATGAAAACTTATCTAATTTGAGGTTCTATCTTTGGAATGGAGGATCTAGAGCCTTGCCCAAAAACAAAGCTTGTGTAAGATAAGTTTTCCTATGTTCATATTTTTTTTACATTGCTTCTCATTTATTTTCTGTAACATTTGCATCATATTGTCGTCCCAGAAGCAATACGGGACTAATTTACTCAATACAAATATTTTATTTCTTTCAATATCAAACCCCCAGATTAATCAAGGTGTACATGTTTACTTGGATGATATAGTTTCTCCGCAGCCTCTTGGAAAGCCTTCAATCTACTGGAGACCAACTCCTATAATAAGCAAATGTGACCCTTTTACACATTTCTTCTCCAGCTACATAGCAGTATTAGTCTATACATTTCACCAACATATACAATAAACTATGTACAAAGTTTATGTAATATACATGGGAAAGATGTTACATGATGAGTGATCCATCATCTACTATCATTCCTATCGTCCTAATGGGATCCTACAGAACCTTAACATAATTTGGTTCAATTTTGTTCATCTGAAGCCATCCTCAAATCTATGCTCTACTTCAGTTAGTTCAGTACTTTTTACTTGTTACTTTTTGTAGTTTTATTGTGTGTTCTTTTGACTGTAGTGTGCAGTAGCTCAATACCTAGCTCTGCTAATTAGTTGCGATTGGTAATTCACAGAGTAAAATCACATTTTTTTCCGATGATAAACTAAGAAGATGCTAATTGTTATTAGTTACATTCTCTTAACCCCTTTATCCCCAATCAAAGTGTCCGAGGCAGGACTTCATTAGTATGTCATCAAGTCTATCCAGCAAAAGTATTTAACGAATTGAAGGAGATTTGAGTTTTGGAAAGACCTTAGCAAAACTATTTAATGAAATTAAAGTTTCAATGAGATGTAAGTAAATAATCATTCCTAGCTTCTATTTCAATCGCATTTAAAGATTCCTCTTAGGATGAGTTTGGCTTCTGATAAGCTAGTTTTGGCCTCTGCCACTAATGGTGATTTAAAGGGGAAACCATTTTCTGATATACTATTGTTTATCAGAAAAATTCCACTCATTACAGGCAGAATTAGCTTAAGGAGTTCACTTCAAAAATAATCATGTCTGGCAGTAACTCTATTAGTACATGAATCACTGAAGGACTCTGCATGACTGGGAATTATGAATGAACCTGATCATCACACTTTCTTTGATCACAGAATATTAACCGAAGAAAATAATGCTTCAATAACAGCTGAGAAAATAGGTTAAAACTTCTAAATCCAAAAGTTTTCATATCCTTTTTTTTTGGAAAGCGAGCTGATTTTTTATAGGATCTCATAACCTATCATCAAGAAGGTGCGACCTACATGTCAAAACCATAAAAAAGTAACCATGCCACCGACGGGTCTCGAACCTAGGACGCGGGGGATAAACCCACACAGCTTGATGACATGTAAGCAACTTGAGTAGTCACTATACCTTGCTTTATAAATTAAGACGAAGATGGTGAAACGGCCACACAGGTCGTGACTTAAATGAATAGTGCTTCAACGAAGAAGGGCCAAACCACTGCCTATGATATGTTGTCAAACTGAAAATAAAAAATCCTGGACTCTGGACTCGCCTGTGAAATAGATGCAATTATTAAGTTTACGAGAATTACTAACCAAGAGAAATGCCATCAGCAAACAAGGAATAGCTGCTTGTTAATCAACTCCAACAATCAACATTCTGCACAAGTAAACTTCAAACTGTTTCCCTTTCAACACTGCATGAGACATATTTCTCCTGACAACTAGCATGAGTGTCCCATCTACTTCCACCAAAGTCTTCAACTCAACATCGCCATTATACAACGAGTCTTCATACAATTGTTTTTTACCATTAAGGAAGGCACACACCAACACCCACGCCCATGGAAATTTCTGATTTCAGAAACTCGTCCAGAGAAGCTATGAGTTAAGAGTAGATATAAAATAAGTCTAAAATTTGATATGGATCATCAACCAAAGGAAAAACATCTTTCCAGCTTCCTTCATTGACAAACATGAATTCTTTCAAGAGCATAATTCCATTTAAAGTTTTACAGAAGTTACTGCTGTTTGAAACATGCTTGGAGTTAGAACTTGGGTTACGATTTTGTCCAACCAAGGGCACCTTAACAAATAAATCCATAATACCTCGACATGTATGTAGCAAGCAATATTCATAATATTGAATCCCATATTTTCTTTCTAGAGAAGTCACGAACACTGGACATGTTTGCAGCCTTGAAGTTTGGGGGATAAGGCACTTATTACAGAACTGAAGTCAACTGAAAAACCTTCCTTGTAGTCATGAACCATCTTCAATTCCCAGAGTGAATTTGACACCATCTCTGAATGAAATAGGAGTGATGTCAAGCGTTCGTACCAATTTGTCTATATCCATTGATATATCTGCTGGGGAATTCACACCACGGTTAACCTGGAAAATTAAACAAATTCTTAGCTGTAAGGTATACGAACATGCAATGTGCAACTTGAAGTTAAGAGCAGAAAGTTTTGCATTGCAATTGCCAGAAATACTAGGCCTACTTAAGGCACAACAAAAGAGGGAAAGTTACCCACTTGTAAAGAACCAATGTAGAACCATATTCAGCAAATCAACCGAAACGGCTATACTAGATGGGATTTGAGTTTTTGATGTCAACCCAGTGTCACAAGTGTCCAAGCAATTGGCTAGGATTAATTTGATTAATTCACTTTTGGAGTTTTACATGTGATGGCAAGGTATTGCCTGCTTGGCTGCTTTGGTAGCTTACACCATTAATGAACACTAGAAACTTTAAAAACAATCGACTACCATAGGTTTTGTTGTCTGTTAAGGATCTGCCATCTCCAGCATGGCAAAGAAATTGCATATGCGTGATGGTTAAGCCTCATCTTGTTTATATAAGAGTGATAAACTCTAAGCTTTTAGGCATTTAAAGAAACCCCATCACGACATGAACCTCAACAGCTACTTCAAGCAATCCCCAATAAACCATGTATGCAATTCAGGAAAGAGGAAGCAATTTCTCTGTCTACAATTTGCATGAAACATTTTGCTAAAGGGTACCTAGGACTCAAATAACACCTTAGCCTAATAAGCCCTTTCCATAATCATGGCAAAACTCACAACTTACCGATGATGCAGATACAGCTTTGATTAATGATGTATTATATCCTCTAGCAGATGCCACTGCCTCAGCCATTTGTACACGAGATACCCTGTCTGGTCCACCAACATTTAAAAGTAACTGCATTTGCTTGCCATCTGAAATAACAAACATATCTACTATAAGAGATGAAAAGAAAAAAAAAAAAAAAAAAAAAAGACAGGATGAGAAAGTATCCTAGCAAAAAGTCATTACAAAGTTAGCAAAACAAGCATGACAGTCTAGAGCCCTATCTTGTTAATATAAAGAAACCGCCCTTGAACTTAGATAACTAAGATAAGCAATGAATAACATATGAGCACCAATTTGCACACATGTTTGAAACCCAAGCAATCCATGCTTTATTATCTATCTTACAAAACAGGATAGTGTTTGGGGTGGGAGATAAAAGATGGTCAAATTTATCCAAATATAAGAATCTAATGGATCACATAGAACTCAAAACCAAGAGTGCATGGGTTCGATTCCCATACCCAACACTTTGATATTTATTTATTTTAATATTTAAAGTAGAATAAACTTTATTTATCGTGTTAAACTTTTATCATGCCAACAACACGGAGAATACCCTAGTCTATATTACAAATCAAAATGGTGTTTGAGATTGGAGATAAAAGATGTAGCTTAGATTTATCCAATTATAAGAATCTAACTGATCGTATAGAACTCAAAGCACCAAGAGTACATGGGTTCGATTCCCATACCCAACATTTTGATATTTATTTATTTTTCTTCAATTCTTAATAGTAGTGACTAGGCATGTTTTAAAGTATGAAGGATGAAAACTTAAGGGTGATCATGTTTTGACAAGTTTTAAACATTTATCGTGCCAACAGCATGGGGAATACCCTAGTAAATTTATAATATTAGTCTTCAACCACCTAGGGTTGCCCAATGAGGAATTCATTTTCTTCATTTAGTGAATGGTATCAAAATGGTTTCATGTTAGCGAGTGTTTATATGTACATGCAATCCAGCATAAGTACAGGGTAGACTCTTAGATTGAATAAGACAATGGTTTACATGTCACCATAAGTCAGTCACCTTCCAAGATCAGTCACCTTCCTGGTCAGCACTGAGCATCCTTGCCCCTATGTTTTGTTCTTGATCATTATAACTAATAAGTACATAATAACAATTAGAAACCTTATGGTCTTTCCAGTTTACTGCTTCTCATTTGAAGTTCAAGTTAATTATTAGTTGGGAATGTCTGGAGAACAGAAACAGGTCATCTGCCTGCCACGCTTTAGCACAAACGGAAATTAACCATTCACACAAGAATCATTCAGTCCTATAAACACCTATTGTCACACATAAATTTCTTAAAGCGATCTACAGTGGCAGAATGACGAAAATAGGTTGTGACACTTGAAAGAAAAGTTGTTGCCACAATAAAATTGGTTGTGACTAGACATACCTGAGATCCACATCTTTGTCAAAGCTAGTATGATTCTCACAACATTCTTCACATAAACTGGACAGCGGAACTCGTCATTAAAAATTCTACTTGGTCTCCCTTAGAGAGAACAGAATCAATCCACTGCATCAAAAAGCATGAATCGGACATTAGAACTTACGAAGCAAAGAGCTGAATATGATCCATCATGTACCCAACTACCTTAAGAAACTTACCTTTTTTGTTATGTGATCTTAAGTTGTACTGTTTTACATGCCCTTCAGTCTCCTATTTTCTACAAGCCCTTTAGTTAGCAACACTCTTACACCATTGAAGCTAACCATTCCAATGTTACAGCACATACATATAGACAACAAAAGAGTCGAGTTTATTAAGAGCATCAACCTTTTTTTTTATTGGGTGAGTAAAGATTTCAATAAGCTTCTTAGGAGAGAAAAGTACAGTAACACGGTGATGATTAGGAGTCACTAATCTGTATCCACTTGTTACATGAACATCAGGTTGAGTATCATGTAAGTCAAGTTACTTCAACCTATATTTTGCTGCCCATCCACACAGCTATGCGAGTTTTTTCAGCCATGTTGTTCTTTTTCTTCTTTTCTTCTAAGGAAGATTAAAAAATGGTTGTCACACTTGCAATTGAAAAAGCTACATTCTTATGTTGCTTGCAATTAGAATTACTGTCATCATTATCATCAAAGCCCATTCCCGATATTTTCAGGGTCGGCTACATAAATTTTGGTTCTCCAAGCAATGCGGTCTTCCCACATATCCTCGCCTAATCCAAGCTCAATGATATCTTCATTCACCGCCTTTATCCAAGTTTTCAACGGTCGCCCCCTCCGTCTACACCCTCCATTAACTTGCCAATCTAGACATTTTATAATTGGCGTCGTGCTTGGTCTCCTCTGCACATGACCAAACCAAGTTAAACGTTTTTTTTCTAATTTTGTCCTCTATGGGCGCTACACCTAAGTATCTCCTTATTCTTTCATTTCTAATTTTATCTTTACAAGTTTTACCACACATCAACCTTAACATACGCATTTCTGCTACTGCCATCATATGCGTATGTTGTCCCGTAGTAGCCCAACATTCTAAACCGTATAGCATGGCTGGTCGAACAATTGTCTTATAGCATTTCCCTTTTAGCCTTGCAGGCATCCTTCTATCGCATAATATTTCTGACGTCATTCTCCATTTCAACTAACTAGCTTTAATCCTATGGTCTACATCCTCTCCAATAACCCCATTCTTTTGAATTATAGATCCTAGATATCGAAAAGCCTCACACTCTGGGACATCTTTACCTTCGATCTCAATTGCATTACTTCTCCATCGTGGTTCACAACCAAAGTTGCACACTAGATACTCCGTCTTCGAACGGCTAATTCTAAAACGTTTACTCTCTAAAGCCTCCCGCACCTTTCTAATTTCTAACCTAAACCTGCACTAGTCTCATCAATTAAGACAATATCATCTGCAAATAACATGCACCAAGGTACATCTTCTTGCAGATGTCTCATCAACTCATCCATGACCAAAGCAAAGAGATATGGACTTAACGTCGACCCTTGATGTAGTCCTACTGACACTAGAAATTCACTAGACATCCCACCTACTGCGCGAACACTTGTTACAGCCCCTTCATATATATCCTTAATGATATCGACATAACATTGAGACACTTTCTTCCTTTCAAGCACCCACCAAATTAACTCCCTGGGGACCCTATCATATGCTTTCTCCAAATCAATAAAAACCATATGTAAACTCTTACGTGCCTCTCGATATTTTTCTATAGTTTGCCTAAGCAGGAAGATGGCCTCCGTAGTAGACCTACCCGGTATAAATCAAAATTGATTCTCCAAAACTGTGGTTAAACTCCTAAGTCTTCGTTCTATAACCCTCTCCCAAAGTTTCATCATATGACTCATAAGCTTTATCCATCTATAGTTCGAGCAATTCTAGGTATCCCCTTTGTTCTTATAAATTGGTACCACAATGCTATGCCTCCATGAATCTGGCATTTTTCTAGTTTCCAAAATCCTAGACCTTAGTTAGCCATTGAATCCCAACTTCTCCCAGACATTTCCATGCTTCAATTGGTATATCATCCGGTCCAACGGCCTTCCCTGTCTTCATTCTTTTTAAAACTTCTTTCACTTCTGTGGCACTAACTCTGGATTGGAGCACGCGATCTCTCCCATCCTGTGAAGCATACCCCTCCAAGTTTAACTCCCCTACATGTGTTCTATTGAGTAGGTTCCAAAATAATCATTCCATCTATCTAAAATAGCTTTATCCTGCATTAAAACTCTTCCATCATCATGCTTAACACACTTAACATGACTCAAGTCCCTAGTTTTTCATTTTCTAGCTTTAGCTATCTTGAAAATATTTTTCTCCCCTTCCTTTGTATCTAGCCTATTATAAAGATCATCATATGCTCTCTTCTTAGCTTCCCCTACTGCTTTAGTACTCAACTTCTTAGCTTGCTTATAAAGCTCATAAGACTCTAGACACCTATCTTTTTGTCACTCCTTAAAGCATCTTTTCTTTTTCGCAATGGTTTGTTGTACATCAGCGTTCCACCACCATGTCTCCTTACCATATAAACCTCCTCTTTTAGCCTCTCCTAACTTTTCCTTCGCACATCTTCTTATTCGGTTCGCCTAATTCTCAGTCTAACCTGTTTTATAGCAATACAACCCCTACTCTTAAGACAAAAATCGAGAACTAACAGCCTATGTTGGTTTGTCAGATACTTCCCTGGTATAACCTTACAATTTTTACACCTACCTAAATCGTATCTCCTAACAAAAAATAATCAATTTGACTTCTATTGCGCCCACTCGCAAAGATCATCAAGTGATCTTCCCTCTTCTTATAAAAAGTATTTACGATCCCAAAATTCTGAGCTAAAGCAAAATCTATAATAGAAATCCCCGTAGTGTTTCGATCCCCAAATCCTTGACCTCTGTGTACCCTCTCATACCCAACTTTATCCTTACCAACATGGCCATTCAAATCCCCGCCTAGGAAAACCCTATCAGAAGAGGGAATTCCAATAACTAACTCCTCTAAAGAGTCCCAAAAATCCTTTTTAGTCTCCTCGTCCAAACCCACTTGGGGTGCATACGCACTAATAACATGCACTATCTCGAGTTCTAAAACTAATTTAATACTTATGATTCTATCCCCAAACTTCCTAATGTCGACTACTGCATCCTTAAAAACTTTATCTACCACTATTTTCACCCCGTTCCTAGTTCCATCTTTACCAGAATAGAAGAGTTTGAACCCTCCTAAATCTTTAGCCTTGTTCCCCTTCCATTTTGTCTCTAGACAAACTATGTTTACTTTCCTCCTACGCAAGGCATCCACTAATTCTATTGTCTTACACGTCAATGATACAACATGGTTCACTTTATTCTGTAAAGCAAAAAAATACAGACACGGGATACAACATGGTTCACTTTTAATGTTCAACGTCCAAAGCTACATCTAATGGAGAGAACCGGCGCATCCACATCCACTATGAAATATCCAACGATCTAGGTTCACGTAGTATTCAATATATCCTTCAGCGAACAATATTTATGATCAAATCCCTTGACCTTGGTGGTCATCTTCTTACAACTTTCCCTCGTGCCACCTTCCCTACAAAGGTCATCAGATTAGGTCATGTATAGATCAAATTAAAACTCTACTTTTATACAGATCAAATCAAATCATGTAGAGTCTGATAGAGGTTACTCCAAGAAACCAAAATCCATCTGCACAATCCATCTATTACACAAGATAAGGGAAACCCTCGATGAAAGATCTATAACAAGATCCAGCGGGTCATCTCCACAAAGAAATCGTATGAATTTCTTTGCAAAACTTAATGGTCATCTCCACCTTAATCACTGTGTTGGTCATCTCCACAAAGAAATCATAAGTAACCCAATATCCTCCTCCTTTTCTTCACTATGTTTCCACTGATTTTTTTCTTCTTTTGTGCAGGAAAGTGACGAATGGAGTTGATTGCTGCCTGGAGTGGAGATGCTACTGGATCCTATTCTATTGGTAATGTTTTGGCCAAAAAGCTGATGACAGTCTCCTATTTAGTACTGTTAGTAATGTTTTGGCCATTTGAGATGTTCTTCGAGAATTTAGCAGTCACTCTGGACAACTCATCAACTATCATAAATCTAGCATTCTTTTTAGTCGTAAAGTTCCATTTTTACATAAAAAGCTTATTGTGACTTCAATTATACAAATGCATAGTCAGATTTTGCTACCAAGGCATGTAGGGATATACTTGAAGGGGAACAAATACATGGTCAGATTTTCAAAATGGGGTTTTTGTCAGAACTAGTTATAGTGACTTCAATTATACAAGTAACAAATGTATGGTTTGTTTGGTAAGGTTGATTATGCCAATAATGTCTTTGAAGAAACACCTCATAGAGACATGGTCTTGAGGTTGTGGAATGTCCTAATTGCTTTGTATGCTCAGAGCAACTATGCACAGGAAGCACTTTTAGTTTTGAGTTCCATGGTTAATGAGAACGTTAGACTAAAATGAGTTTTGAGTTTTGAGTTCATGGGCTACAAACTATGTACCCAAAGTTTTGATTCAACTGCTTGTGTGTCAATTGCAGCTTTGAAAATTTTCAATTTTGTGCGTTCTATTATTGGTGGCGATACTTCTATTGTGGTGCTTCATTGATTGAGGTATATTAATTTGTTATTTTGGAAATGTGTATGATTTATTATATGGAAATATGGTTTTGGTTTATTCATTTAAAGTTTTAGGATATATAAATATATGGAATGCAGTCTTATATAATCTTCATTTTATTTCAGTTATGGATAAGTTTTTAAAAAGAAAGTCAGTAAGTGATTTACTACCTTCAGCACAAAATAAGGATGATCATAATTTATCAGAACCAATCTCAAAGTAAATTCATTTAGAGGTTGACCTATCAAATCTTCCAACCGATCCTGATTTAAGACTTCATATTTCTGATTACCATCTGAATGATCAAGAGGTTGTTAGAAGAGCTTATTTGCAAAGGAGTCCTTGTTAGCCAATAAACTACACATTCCCACAGAAAAAAATAGAAGGTGCGCTACGTCGTTTTAATGTAGCTTGGTTTACTCAGTATCAGTATAAGAGTTGACTAGAGTATAGCGTAACAAAGGATGCCGCCTTTTGTATCCATTGCTATCTTTTTAGTAGTGTTGGGGGACAAGGGGTGGTGATTGTTTTGTTGGTGAAAGATTCAGTAATTGGAAAAAAAAAAAAAACACTTGAAACTCATGTAGAAAAGCTTAATAGTTTGCATGCCTAAGCTTATACGAAAAGTCAAAGTTTAATGAATCAAAAGTATCATATCCAATCATTTTTATCTAAGCAATCCGATACAGAGAAAACGGAATATTGGGTTCGTTTATTGGCTTTAGTTGTGCATTCGGTTTCTTCTGCGACAAGGATTGACTTTCCATGGTGATGATGAATCAATAAATTCAATTAACCATAAAAAAATTTTGAAGCTTTTACAATATACAGCTAATCACAATGAAGACATCAAGAGCGTGGTTCTAAAAAATGCTCCAGAAAACCACAAACTCACTGCACCTAATATTCAAAAAGATATTACACGTGCAACTGCATGTGAGACCACTCTTGCTATACTCAAAGATCTTGGAGATGCATTATTTGCCGTTTTGATTGACGAGTTCGTGATGTATCAGTTAAAGAACAAATGGTTGTTGTCTTGCGCTATGTGAAAAAGAAAGGTTGTATAGTTGAACGTTTCCTTGGAATTATGCACGTTTCTGAAACAAAAACAATTTCACTCACGACAACACTTGTAAAAATGTTTTCTGATCATGAGTTGAATATAATGAGGTTATGTGGCCAAGGTTATGATGGGGCGAGCAATATGCAAGGCGAATTTAACGGACTTAAATCTTTGATTCTCAAGGAAAATAAGTCTTTATTTTATGTACATTGTTTTGCACATCAGCTTCAGTTAGCGCTTGTATATGTTGCAAAGAATCATCCTCAGATTGTTTTATTCTTCAACTTGGTTTCAAGTGCGGTGAACATTGTTGCACCCTCATGCAAGCGTCAAGAAATTTTTCGAAACAAACAAGCTGTTAAAATTCTTGAGAAGCTCAATAGTGGTGAACTATCAAGTGGTCAAGGGTTGAATCAAGAAACCAATCTCAAACGACCTGGTGATACACGTTAGGGATCTTACTATAAAACCTTGATAAGTTTGCTTCTTAATTTTTCTTCAGTGATCGATGTGGTACAGATTGTTGTGAAACATGGTTTAAACTCGGATCAAAAGAAAGAAGCATATGCTTTATTAGATTCTATGCAATCTTTCGAGTTCATCTTCAATTTGACCTTAATGAAGGATATATTAGCGATAACTTGAGATTTGTCAATAGCATTATCAATAGCGTTACAAAGAAAAGATCAAGATATTGTCAATGCGATGACCTTAGTTAAAATCTTCAAACAACGATTGCAAATGATAAGGGAAGATGGATGGGATATACTTGTGGACAATGTTGCTTCATTTTGTGCAAAACATGATATTGTTGTTCTTGAGATAGATGATGCATTTATACAACGAGGAAGATTATGCGGTACTGAAAAATTAACCAACCTATATCATTATCGAGTTGAATTATTCTATACTAGCATAGATATGCAACTCCAAGAGCTAAATAACCGTTTTGATGAGGTGAACACCGAATTGCTTCTTTGTATGGCATACTTAAATCCAAATGATTCTTTTTCAGCTTTTGATAATCAGCGGTTGATTCGGCTCGATCAATTTTATCCAGCCGATTTTTCAGATGTAAATTTCATGGTACTTCATGATCAATTAGAAACTTATGTTATTGATATGCGTTCCAACAATGAATTTTCAAATGTCAATGGACTCAGCAATCTAGCTAAGAAGATGGTTGAGACTAAGAAGGAATTTGTCTATCCCATTGTTTATTTACTCATAACATTGTCACTCATCCTACCAGTTGCCACCGCTTCAGTTGAGAGAGCATTTCCTGCTATGAATATAGTGAAGAGTCGATTACGAAATCGAATGGGAGATGATTGGATGAATGATTGTTTAGTTACGTCTATTGAAAAGGAAGTTTTTGATGGCATTGACAACGAAGCAATCATGTAACGATTTCATGGTATGAAAATGTGTCGAAGCCAGTTGTAATATTTTTTTTTATTCTAACTGGATAAGAGAGGGGGGAGATAAAGTTTTTTGGTATTCATAGATGTAGATGTGTAAAAGTTCAAATTATAGAACTTTATTTTTGTATATCCAAAGTGATCTTCATCATTTTTTTGAATGAAAATATTTTATTAGATTAGATGAAGTTTTGTATAGTCATTTATGTATTGTTCAAGTTAAAAAAAAATTCATGTTAAAGTAACTAATTTTTATATTATATTTAATTAATTATGACATCACTTCCCCCCCCCAAACAAAAACTGGCTCCATCACTGGTTTCTCCTCCCAGTGTTCGGAATAAATTTCACCCGACATTCTCACCTTGCTAACTGCAATTGAAGAGACATCCTCAGTCTTCTTAACAGTGATGGAGAGGATATCTTGAAAGAGGTCTTTTAGCAGTTTTTTCCGTGAACCCCTTCAGCCCAAAAATCTACTCGAAAATCTGACTTCACATCCAACTTAATATGCTCCTGGAATTTAGACTTAAGATTCATGATAGTTCTCCTAGGAATACAAACATAAGGTTTCTTGGCCTCTTTTGAGTGCCAACCAAATTGGTGCGAACTGCATTTAGTAGTAATGGTCCTCCTCATAGAGCTTGGTCTTCAACCACAACCGTTTGTCTAACAAGGTGTTTGACTAAAATCTTCTCAAGTTTAGTAAGCCCTAATCTCCCTTTTCTCTTTGGAAGGTAGACCATAGTCCAAATAATGAGGTCATATTTAGGAGAGGAGGCGGTCCCACGTAGAAAATCGTGCATAATGCTCCCCATTTTTTGCACTGAAATTGGAATTGTTGTAATTGACATAAGGTACACAGAAATAATGCCTAAAGTGCTCTGTATAAGGATTGGCACCCTGCTTTCAACATATACCTTCCCTTCAAAACTGATAGCTAGTTTTACAACCTTTTTGTAACTGAATTCATGTTTCCCACATAGCTTGTATTTTGCTCCCAGAGGCAAGCCAAGATAAATGGTGTGAGGACTGTGGTTTGCAACACAAAATATTGGCCATGGTACCAATATTATTCACATCACCCACTTGAGACAGGATCTTTTTGTCGAAGTCCACCTGTAAGCCTGAGACCATCTCTCAAACCACGAGAATCGACTTAACTACCTTCACTTGCAATTCACAGTCATCAGTGAAGAACTTCGCATCGCTATTATCAACTACTGAGAAACCACTGATTGCACTGAAGGGTGCTGCCTGAAGGACTGTTTGCCTTAGAGCTTCTCCCACTAGAGAGAACAACATCGGAGATAGGGGGTCTCCTTGTCAAACTCCACAAGATGCCAGGAAAAACAAAACCATTGGAGACCCATTTGAGTGTAAGGAGAATGATTGCGAGGTCAGTACTTGTGATAGTGCAACTTGCTCAAAAGTCAAAACTAATGAGATTGAGTTGCTAAAATGGTTTCCAAAGGGGTGCAAACTGAATGAGATGAAGAGAAGGAGGTAAGGACAGAGCAATGCCTCAAATACATGATGTTTATAAATGCCCTGGAGCTAAGAAGCAGAAGGTGGCTGGTCCTTTTTCCCAAAATAATGCTTTTTTCACTGGGCCTGCAACTAACGAAGGGGTTCAAGTTTTCATTGAAGGGGAGAATGGAGTCACCTTGGCTTACTTGCTGGGAGAGAATGAAGAGGTTTGTAACCAACTCAAAATGGGTGGTGAATCGGTTTTCAAACACAATCATCTGACAGGAATGTTCTTAAGTATAAGAGAAAAGGGTTCCAAGGAAGTAATAAAGCTGAGGAATCAAAGGCCAGTACACTCAAGATGACTGTGATGGCAAAGAAGTTAAGGTTTGGAGGCAGTTGTTGAAAAGTTTTATCAGCTGGATATGAAAGGCAAAGTGGCGAACAGGTTCGGAATGAGGAGGTTGTTGAGTTGGATACTTCTTTGGGCACTGTTTCAGATCTGCAAATTGATAGCTATGGAAGCAGCTCTGTTGCTTGTGTTAAGCGTCCTCTTGAGTCCATTCAAGAAGTTCTGGGCTTTGGTATGGCCTGAGAACATCAAGAAAATTAGAAGCAGGGATGTTCGATAATGAATCCAATGAGTGTGTGTGGCGCGGGGGACCTTGGGCCTCATCATAATGATCTCTTTGTGGTAATAAAATATTACTCAAAACATACATATTAGTCATCCTTATCTGGATAGGGACAGAAGGATTCTTAAATTGTGTGAGAGTAGCTGCTACTGTTGGGATTTGAACAATTGGTCATAGAACTCCATCATACAACCCCCTCTTTATCTAAACCACATGTATTGCTAGGTGCGCATTTCAATCTTTCGGGGGAAGCGTTATTGGCACTCATGTTTCTATGTGATCATACCACCACATTCCAACAAGAATGGTCTAACTGATTCTCTGATTTGAGAAGTTTATACAGTGCAAGGCTTCTTTAGTTCCTTCTCAACACCAACAGGAAAACAGTGCATTTAATTATTCACATAAGGGGAGGGGTGGGTATCTGGTCCCACACTTTTATGTGAAATTAACTAAAACCGTAACTTTGGTAATTTATTTAACCAAATGCTGGTGATTTTTACATTTACCAAGTGAAGAATTTTCTAATAGATTCACAGCTAGCAAATACGCTAAAATGTTTCTCCCACCCTGTTTTCCAGAAACCAAACGTCACCTTGATATATATTTACCATGTAGCTCTGAAGTAATGTGAAATTACAACTTTTATCATCACTCCCCTTAGAAGCTAAACAATTCAGACATATGGACCACAAGGAATGTCCGGAACAATGTTGGCCAGAAGCAATTGGCTCTGTAATGGTGAAAAGTCCAACAAATTTCCAATGCATGCACTGCTATTTCAAAAACATAACAATGCATGCAGAATATAAAACACTGACAGATTAAGATCAGTGAATTTTGAATTAAAACTTGGAAATTTTAGAATTCATTGGTTTGCTTAATGAAGCAGAACTGGTTTGGACACGTTTCAACTACCAACATGTCTGTTGAGTGTTGAACCAATGGTCCCTACCAATTTCTTATCAAGTAGGTCATACCTTTGTTGAATTATCAACCAACTCCAAAATGAAACATCAACCCTTTATTGAAGAGTCTTTTAGAGGTATATCTGAACACACCTGGATTGGAAGAGACTTTGTGACAGGTGAAACACTCTGATGCCCGTAAATAATGCTGCTTCTCAAAATTGCAAAGTTTGTGCAGTTGGCGTAAATGAACTTCTCTGCAGCTACTTTTGATTTGCCATAGACATTCACAGGAACCGTTTCATCTTCTTCCTTGTAGAAGGATTTTACTCCTTCATAAACTGGTAGTTGATTTGACTACATCAAATTCAATGAAATCTCAAGAAAATTACACAGTTAAAAAAAAGGAAAAGTTGAAGAGTGAAATATGTGAGAGACGAGATGAAATTTCAAGTGAAATTTTGAAAAAAATAAAAAACATGAATTCATGCGTTGAAATGTTGAATCCAGTTCAGAACTGAGTAGAATAAAAACCAGAAAGCACATTGTTACGGATAAAGATGTATGCCACAAAATAAAATAGACTTGATTCAATAATAGAACTTAACTTCATGTTCTCAATCGAGAACTACAAGAGGTTGTGGACCGCGTGGGACACTAGCATCGTGACTTTCAATGCCCAAATGGCACATGGACAAGCAAATGATGTAGTCTTCCAGTGGTAACTTAGCTCTTGGATTGCGTCGTTCGTAACTTTGATAAGATTTCTATCCCTATACTTTTGTTCAAAACAGCCCGCAACTGCTACCAAGTTGAGCAATACTTAAGGCACGGTTACACTCTACAGAAAATGGTTTTTAAAGTTTCTTAATAGATTGAGTGCTTCTTTAATCAATATGATGCATGGAATGTCTACTGCTTCAAATCTAACATTTGTTTGTCACCAAAATCTCAATTTTTTTAAGAAAGCATAGATAAATGGCATAATCAGCATTTCAGACATCTTTCTCTTAATATACAAATGTCTGAAAAGTGACTACTTGAGGTTCAACCAATAGCATGTCATTTGTGCAAAACCGCTCTTAGGAAATTCTAGAATTACTCACTCCTTGAAGTTCAAAGAATGACTTTCTCTGAGAAATCTACAGTTCAAGAAATGTGAAATGCATTCACTATCTTTGCTAGTGCCTACTAGGAAGATGTATCCTATGATTCTTCACCAGAAAGCAGCTACAAATAATATAACAGATGAGCTGCAGATTCGAGTCATTTCCGCTCTCAGAGTGATTCATGGGAGTAAATGCATTCAAGCCCTCAAGCATATGTTGATCCGAACTAGATATTTAGTGGTCACCGATTAATCGGTGATAAATCGAGATTTTTGTAGGGTGGTGGTTGTCGTCCTGTAGGGTGGTGGTGGTTGTTGCTCTATAATGTGGGATGTTTTGGATATGATTACACAATTGGCTCTATAATGACTTTTATTGCTTTATAATACTTGTCTTATTAATCTTTATTGTCAAGATATGTCATTTATTATAATTTACATTAGTGAAGATATAAACTGTATACTTTAAAGAAGTAGACTGATTAAATCCAATTAATCCGAGTCCGTTAACCACATTTACTACATAGGTTCTTAGAAGCCACTATCATTATGTAGTTTAAAATTTACATTCAGGTGCAAGTTTAGGATATTAGCACACACTCATTTAGAATACAATTACTTTTTGACATAGAGTGTGAATAATAAGATAATGGCAAGCTTAGGCACCCAGAATATTAATGTCATAAACGAAGTTTTTTTATTCAAAAGATGGTTGTGGAAAAGGGAGAGGACAACTAGGGGGGGAACTACT
Organism: Berberis thunbergii; assembly: GCA_003290165.1. Classification (NCBI taxonomy): domain Eukaryota; kingdom Viridiplantae; phylum Streptophyta; class Magnoliopsida; order Ranunculales; family Berberidaceae; genus Berberis; species Berberis thunbergii. The sequence goes on from QNQO01008610.1 coordinate 59,679, forward strand.
AGGAATTTTATAAAGAGGGGGCAAGTACTGTTCTAATTGTATTTGGGGGGGGGGGGTTGTGATGCACTTAATAGTGAACTATTGGCATTAAGAAAATGCATGCTTCATAAAATTACTGTTAAATACCTACATTACATGGTTGAGTTTTTAGAAGAGAGTGATCAGCCTATTGGAAGATCCGAAGATGTTCTTATATTCAATAGACTTTTTTTTGTGAGCATAGTTTTTATTCCACGAACCATTAAATGCCTTCAACAGGGTTTGAACCATGGACTTGTAATATCATCCACCACATGTCTACCAGCTGAGTTATGAGGAGGTTTTAATCATATACTCGCATATATAAGCATGAGATAGTTATATGGAAAATATTGGATAAACATTTCCTTAGTTATTCACATTTCTCCAACATGCACTGCCACTGATTTATTCCTATAAAATAAGAAATAAAAGATAGAAGAGATTGATAAACAATAGTTAAGTAACAGACTGGAACACGGTTTGCTAAGATTTAGGCAAGGGCAGCAAGAGACATTGGAGTAGGTTGGTGGATAGAAGAGTGGGAATGTATGTGATATGAATGTGGTGGATGTAAGCATCTTTAAAGGGATAGAAAAAGGGAACAAACTTAGGGTCTAAAATATAATAGGTGCGGGGTTATACAAACGTCCTTGGTGAGTTTTTTTTTTTTTTTTAGAACACGAAGATCATCAAGGTTGTCAGAATATCAAAAATAGTTATCGGCAGAACTTGTACCTAAGAAGGAACCTGAACAATTGGGAATTTGATAATCGTCCATTTCTGGGAGATGACTCTCAGTTCAGGAAATGCAAATGCAGTGACTCGTTACAATTTACAACGAAGAACTTCTCCACTCTTTCGATATTTGAACGATCGGATTAAAATTTTAATCATCTAGCCTTCCACTTTGGCAGTAATTTCATTTGGAGTGCTCATGCTCCTCTCAAGGTTACTTCTGCAAGGACTTTGATTCTCAGCAAAATCCCAAACAAGATTTAGAAAGAGAAAGAAATTCATCATCATGCCTCTAAGCCTACTAATTGGGAATCCACTGTCCTTTTGTTCATAAGGTTTCAACGTCGTTTCTCCTTGACTTGGGTTGGGTGTGATCGGGCGATAACATTTATAGGAAAGAAATTCTTATTTCTTCGAGAACTAATACTATTACCTCTAAACCACATTATCTTTTAACAGCTTATTCCATCTGCAATTTTATGGGCCATATCGTTGGAGAGCATTAGTAAAACATTGGAGAAGGATTCGCACACGATTGATAGTGTTATGTTGACTTTCAAGAAGTAGCTACTCCGATGCTATTGGGTACTTTGAAAACTTGTTGAAGCAAGTGTAGGTCACTAGTTAGTACTCACTGGGTTTGCGACTCTTTCACTGGACATTTTGATACTTGAACAAGATTCACACATTGTTGAAGACTGAAATGTCACATGAACAAGCTAAAAGTACTAAAAAATTTAGGTGTACTCATCAAAACCACTATACTAAATTATACTAGTGCTTATAAAACAATGACCCGCCAATGGAGTATTAGCTCAGCCTATAGATTTGTGGCGGATGGTATAAGTCCTGGGTTCAAACCTTGCCGTATGCATGGTTATGGGATCCAATAAAAAACAATGCTAGCCTTTCAAAAAAACAAAAAACAATGACCCGCTGATATACACCATGCCATGGAATTTCATCAAAAATTTGCAAGTTTCGTCATCAATTTTACGACAAACAGTCAAGATCCGAGGTATGTTACCTTGGTCAGTCGACAAATGGATCAAGAGACATCTCTGGGTAAAGCTCGACAACCATTCGACAAGAGAAGAAGGCACATTAGTAGCCATCGCAAGCTCCGGATCCATTTCACAAGCACGAGGTACAGACTGTGCAGCACAATTGATGACCACATGAGGCTGAGAAACGAAAACAACCACTTCAAGTCAGCATAGAAGAAGAAGAAGTACACTAGAGATTTGTAATTAGATTCAAATGAACCTGGCCGAAGGTGTTGGAGATGGCAGCGAGGCCATCTCCAGTTTGCAGATCGACACGAAATGCGGAAGAAGGAGAAATGGCGTCGAGGAGAGGTTGAGGAGGAGGAGTTGAGTGATGGGTGAATGCACGATCGTATGGTTTTCCATCCAATCCTGAAATTGATTGGAGAAGGTGTTGACCTAAGTAACCAGTTCCTCCTACTACCAGGACTCTCTTTCTGCTACCACTACTCATCGCCTGATCTTCTCTCAGAACTAACTGCTAAAGGGTTCAAAAAACGAAACTTCAAGTTAATCGTTTAGTCACAATCGTGTCTCAAGGGTTATTTGCATTCCCCGACCAGAAATTCTAATGTCGAGGAAGAGGGCGAGGAAACCAGCTAGGGGAGTTCACCCCCTGCCACCTCCTTTTCCTCGCTGGTTTCCTCGTCACGTAGAATCACTCTTCCCGACTATAATACATGTCTTATTTAAGTTTTGCCCCAAATTATTATTTGCTGTCATAATCCTTATGTTTTCAAAGCAGATTATCAAAATACTTTAAAAAAAAATTAAAGGCTAAGATTGAATCTTTCATATCTTATTTCGAGAAAAATCTTAAGGCCCAACTAAAGCTGTAATCGTATCTTGAGAAAAATCTCACAATTGATTTTTTTTAAAATCTTGTATTTTGAATAACTCATCTCGAGAAAAATCTAACGGTCCAAATTTAATCGTACACTCATATCTAAGTAAATCAATTGTTCAAATTTTATTGTGCTTACATCTCGAAGAAAATTCGACAGTTCAACATGCATCTCGAGTAAAATCTGATGGTTCGAAGCACATCTCGAGAAAATATGACGTTTCAAATTTATACATGCACGCGCCTCAAGAAAAATCTTTCCTAAATAAATTTGAATTTAATTTCTCCCCTAAAACATAACAGATCCGAGAGATTGAGGAGGAGGAATGAGGCTTTAACTTTATTATAAGGGTTGTGAAACAGATGAGCAAGGAGGAGGAAGAAAAAAGATGATGGAGGATGAAGAGGGAGGTGATGGCGAGGCTATGAGATAGAGGAAGGAGAAAGGAAGAAAGAGGAGGAAGATAATCAAAATTTTCTTGATTAAATATTTGGAGTGAAAAATTTTGCCAAGTTTTGAAGTTAAGCTTGAGTGAAAGTCATTTTCATCGTCTCTCAGGTCTGTTCTGTTTCAAGGGCCAAAATTAAATTCAAATTTATTTTATGAGGTTAAGTTATTGTCAGTAATTTATTATTTAGGGCAATTAATTTAGGCGTCAAATTTTCTTGAGATGCATGCACGAATAAATATGTAACATCAGATTTTTTTTAAATGCGTGTTGGATCATCGAGTTTTCTCGAGATGCATGCGAGATCATTAAATTTTATCAAGATACGCACACAATTCAATTTGAGCCATTATATTTATCTAGAGATGTGTTACGATTAAATTTGGACCGTTAGATTTTCCTCGAGATGAGTTGTTTTAAGATGTAAGATTTTTTAAAATCAATTGTTGGATTTTCCTTGGGATACGATTACGATTTCAGTTGGGTCTTAGGATTTTTCTCGAGATGAAATGTTCGAGATACGAAATATTCAATCTCATCCAGTGATATCTCAGGGGTATTTTGATAATCTATTTTGAAAACAGCCGATCAAAACACGTTAGCTACTAGTCTTAGGGAGAAGAAGAATAATTGGGGGCAAAACTGAAAAAGGCATGTATTATAGGGGAAAATGCAAATAACCCTTATTTTAACTAGGGGTGGGTTATTTTAACTTTTAACTATTGATGGAAGTGCACTACGTGTGTGCGTAAATGGTAGAGGCGAAGATTAGAGAGATGGATGAAAAAGGAATGGGGTGGTTACCGAGAAAGAGGAATGTTGGGGAAGGAAAAAGAATAGGGTTGACTAGGGTGGAAAGGAAAAGGGAGTGAGAGGACGGGAATATCATAGCATTGTTTTATTTGGACGAGGGCAAATTGAAAATTGAAAATCAAGTTGAAAATTACGGTTGGGCAATGAGACCGACAAATCGGACCGAACTAGGAACTGGATCGAACATGCCGGTCCGAGTCGATTTTTCAAATATTAATTTAATTTCGGTCCCAAAACCTGGACTGGACCGAATTTCTCGGTTCGAGCCTCAATTCCAACTTTCAAAGCCCACCAATTAACCGATTTGGGCCGACCCGTTTATTAAAAAATCAATTATTTTATTTTTTTAATTATAATAAGAAAACCATTGAAACCTTGAAAACCCTATTTGATCATCAAAAATCCGCCAAATAACTAAAATAGTAATCTTACAAATTCTAAATTGAATCGCCCAATCGATGGATGTGTTATTGCTTAATCAAATTTTTTTTATCAACACAAAATTGTAATCTTCAAACATGTTCAATTATTGTACTGTCTTGCACACAAAAAAGTCGAATCTCTCTCAACATATGAAAACTATATAATCCAGAACTAGTTCTAGTTGAAAAAACATAAAAAACTTCCTAAATGAGAAATAAGTAAAGATCACATAAGAGAATGAGCAACAAAAGAAATGAGGAGAACAAAGAGATATAGGGAAAGCTTAAACTGCTTTATGAGAAATGAGGAGAAGGTGGGCATGCTGACTGGGCTCTTGACTCTCAATCTCGTCCTTGGCACCACGAACCAGATCGTCACACACTTACTTGATAATCTTAAGGTTCTTGAGATCCTTGGCACCACTAACTAGATTTGCCTATGCCGCCATGATTGATTCATTTCTTCTTTTAGTTTTTTTTGTTTTCTCTTCTTTTTCGCACACTGGGATATAGACAGACAGAGTGCGAGAGGTGGAGAAGAAGAAGAAGAATAAACAAGGGTTTATCGATTGGGAGGGGGAGGATAATGTGAAGAGGAGTTGTGGTTTTTCAGAGCTGAGGAACTGAGAAATAACAAAACTTGATCATTCTTTGGTCAAAAGCTAATGGAGGTTGAATTGGGCTTAGGGTTGGGCCTTGAAAAACAATACGATTTGGACGAAAATTGAGTTGAAATGGGGTGGTGGTGATTAATGGAAAAGAAATGGAGAAATGATAAGAGAAGTGGTAGAATATTTTGTTTATATTGGTGATGCCCTTCAGAAAATAGGGCACTAAAGTGTCCTTCAGCAAAAAATGATGGTGTTATTTAGCAACGACCTTTTATATATGGTAATGGATTTTGGGATCCATTTTAAAACTAGCGATATCTTCCATTTATAAATAAATAATTAGTGATCACCCCTTGTATTTCCAAAATTATCATCAACCCCACCCAGTCAACGGTCTTCGTCAGTTGACTGTGAAACACTACCCTTCATAAATGAAGTGTTCACTTCAAATCACGAGATCTTCCCTAAAGCTTGAGATAAAAATGGAATTAAAAGAAAAACAAAAAAAAGGAATAACCTTCTTCTCCGATCACTTCCCATCCCACATCACTCTCATGCACTGCTTTAAGCAAACGTACAACTGAGCTCTTCGAATCTACCAACACATTGCCCCATCCACCTCTGAAACCACCATCGTCTGTCCCTACCTCCTTTGAACCGAACATGAACCCCAACCCCAAATCGTTCAAAAAATGCAAACAATATCTTCTCCAACTCAAGCTGCAACAAACCCATCTTCACCTCAACTAGCAACAACACCGGCCAACCAATATCATCACCCTACGAAAACACCACCTCACCTCAACACAAGGCATGCGAGCTGGTGGGTTTGGCAGTGGAATTGGTGGTGGGGTTCTTTAGAAGCGAAGGCAGAGTTAACTCTTCTTCTTCTTATTCTTCTTCTTCTTGCGGTCATTTTTTGTTAAGTTGTTGGCATCATCATGATCTACCAATGGGTCTAAATGCTTTGGCATACGAGCTGGTGGGTTTGGCAGTGGAGCTGGTAGTGGGGTTCTTTAGAGGCAAAGGCAGAGTTAACTCTTCTTTTTCTTCTTCTTCTTGCGGTCATTTTTTGTTAAGTTGTTGGCATCATCATGATCTACCAATGGGTCTAAATGCTTTGAAGAAGGCATCGTTTCGAAATGGCAAAGAGAGAGAGATAGATGGTGAATAAAAAGATACAGAGGGTATGGCCAAGTTGTTATTCATCCCATCTGCCAACACTGATTCACTTCCCCAAAATTTCTTCCTTGAGCCTTTTTCCCATCCTTCTTGGCACCAACCAAATTATCCCATTTTTTATTTACGCTTGCTCATTTTCTTTACTAACATGTTCAATTATCATCTTCTTCTTTTTTTGCTTATTGGAATCATTGTCGCCCTTGTTAGTTTCTAAATCATGTTGATGCAATGATTTGCTAAGAGAACTTCCCATAATTTATAGGACTAAAATTTACATTTATGTAACTTTGACTCAAAATTTAATTAGAACTAAGGTCTATTTATATATCAAAATAAGACTCTTAAAACAGAAATTGCCTAACTCGTAACCCGAGACAAATAGTAATTCCTCAAAAAATTAAACTTACAAAATAAGCAAACATTCCTAATAATATTAAACTACCTATAAAAATACCCAAAATTTGTAAATATACTACATCAAGCTCCTTTTCCTCTTGCGAAACTCGACTCCTGATGAGTTGAATATTTGATAAATTCCATGACAATCTTGCGTATGATACCGCTCAAACACATCTTGGACATTGTATTGTAGTCTTCCTTTCCAACATATCAAATTAAAAAAAATATAACAAAGTTCTTTTGTTTTAAGAAAATGTCATATAAATTTAGAATACTTGATTTTTTTAATTTAATTGCTAGAAGAATCCACATTGAAATTGCGAAGCCAAATTAATATGTGTCTCCTTTCTGACTTATTATCGTCTCCTATAAATTCATAATGAGAAGTTTGAACAACCACCTTTGAGATTTGGGATAAGCGACCTATCAACAAGATGCGACCTACAGGTCAACACCATAAGAAAGTAACCATGTTGCCGGTAGGTCTCGAACCTAGGACGTGGGGGATAAACCCACACAGCCCTAACCACTCGACCACAACCACCTTTGAAAATTTTACCGTTGGTTTGATATTATTTTCTTTTTCAATTTTCTCTAGCGTAAGCTTCTCTTGAGTACTCATTTTTTTATGTTCTACATCCTTAAAAACTTGATATTCTTGCCTTGGTAGTTATCTTCAAGGAACATTTTTTTAATCAATAAAATCAAAATTGCTTTATTAAAACAAATGAGAGGTGTGTTTAAGTAAATCTCCTTATAAAGTTTGAGGGGGATCGAGATCCTTCCAGAGAAATTTTCTCTTTACTATTGTGATAGCTTTGCTGGCTAATTGACTGAAGAGAAAGAGCTCGAGAAATGGAATTGAAGTTGGCGACGAACTCACTAGATGTTGAGCTCTAGTTAAAACATGAAGATGGGCTTTGATTAAGGAGATTAATTCATTTATCAGATTGGGGTAGAGACGATAGAGTTGTTGAAAGAGGAGCTTGATTCACTCCCAACGACGTTGGAGAAGATGTAGCAATTTGATTCATTTCCTTTTGGGTACAAGAGATTGAAGAGGTTAGAGCTTGAATTGGAATTTTTGTAATTATTTTTCTCTAATAATTGATTTGCTTTCAATGTGGGTTGATGGGGATGAAACTGTTTGGGGTAAGGAAGGAAATTTTCTTCCATGCATGATTCGCTTCATTGGGGGTGAGTGGGGACGAAGCGAAGTGGGGGCAAAGATGGAAAGTAGGGGGCATATATCTCGCCTTACCGAAATGGGTTAATGGTGGTCAATGTTGTTATGGTGGAGAGAACAACAGCTTGTGAATCGCTCATATTTCGAAATGGAATAACGGCTGATTTTTTCCCCAAATTGTTCTGGTTTTTAATTGTAACTCATTCACGATTGTGGCAAAGAGTGTCTAGCTCAGAATGGGGGCGAAAAAACTGGTCTCAATCTTCGCAATTCGTGACAATTATCTCTTACGCATTTTTTGGGTTCATGGTGAGCTGTGACGAAAGTCTGGCCCGAGGATTATGTTCCTTGTGCTATTGAGTTGTTCTTCTCCATTTCCACATTGGTTGACTCCATGTTTGTGACACATTGTGTGGGCGGACCTGAGGGAGAGGGTGCGGGAGAAGCCCAATAGGCCCGTGAATTCTAAGAGGGGTTGGGCGAGCTACCAAGGGAGATTATAGTCCCACATCGCTTAGGTAAGGGAAGGGGATGTGCTATATATTTACGAGGTTGGATCTACAAAGTATTACGTGTTTTAAAGTTGTACGGGCCTTGGGCCCAAAGCAGACAATGTAGTACTCTGTGGATCGGGTCATGACAGAATGGTATCAGAACCGGACCTAGCCGGAAGTGTGCCAACAAGGACGTTGGGCTCCCTTAGGGGGGTGGACTATGATACCCTTGTGTGGGCGGACCTAAGGGGGAGGGTGCGGGAAAAGCCCAATAGGCCTGTTGATCCTAAGAGGGGTTGGGTGAGCTACCAAGGGAGATTATAGTCTCACATCGCCTAGGTGAGGGAAGAGGATGTGCTATATATGTACGAGGTTGGATCTACAAAATATTACGCATTTTAAAGCTGAGCTGGCCTTGGGCCTAAAGCGGACAATATAGTACTATGTGGATCGAGTCGTGATAGTGTTTCGGGCTCCCATGATAGAAACAAATCATAGGGAAACCTTCGTAACGAACCAACACCTCAATGGGTTTACCTTTTTGAAACGAACTCTTTATCACTGATATTACCTCCATTATAGTGTCAAACAAAATCTTTGTTCTACAGAATACATTTTTATTGTCAAATCTTTTGGTGAGATTCATGTCTAGAACAGTGGTGCTAGCCAAACCCTGAATATATTTTACCGTGAATCTTTCAAGGGGAACTCCAAGTAATTGAATCCACATTAGTACCAAATGAAATTCATATTTTGTGAAAGGTGTTTCCGGCTTCCACGCGTAAGTTGACATAATGAAAATGATTATTTCCAAATGACTATTGTTTAGAAATCTATCCATGTCATGTTTGTCGTCAAACTTGAAGAGGAAAACACGTGTATTGAACCATATGGCACTGACTTCTTCGTATGGAGCCCATTGCTTGATAAAAGCTTAATGGATGTCCCCACTTTTCTTTCTGGTACGTAAAAAAGAATTTCCCAAAAACAGTAAGCTACCAAGCATTGGAGATCCCTTTCCTCATTCTTTGCGAAAGTGAATTCCTTAGATGTGTTAGGTACAAGGGCGCCCAGACGAGATTGAAGAGTTCATCTTAAAAGAATATGGAATAGAAAATTTGTTAGGTTCAATGAAAAATATAAGAAATAAGATAATAGAGAAAAAAAAAATTAGTGCTTTGGAATGATATACCAAAATATAGTGATGTTTATGAAAATAATTAATATAAATAAAAGAAAGAAATCAAGAGAAAGATTGCTAAGGTAATTTCCTGATTTTATATGATTGAAACCAAACCAAAATATACATGTAACCTTGATATCAGCCAAATCAAACCTGATATGTTGTAGAATATTAGTTTTGCTCATTGGACGAAGTTGGGTGCTCCGAGGAAGAAACTTCAGAGAGAAACTTTTCAGCAGCAGATTGACATCCTCTATAACAAAAAGATAACAATGGAATTCCTTATCTTCTTGGAATAGATTGTTGTTCTTGTACACATAATGAAACTCTAAAATGTGTTTGATTTTTTAGGACGATCACAAATATTGATACGTGCAATGAATGCATAGATCTTGTCCAAAATTTTATTAGTTGGACGTATATATTTGGTACTCTTTTTGACACGCCCTACTGATTCTCGAAACTCTTCGTCCTTCACCATAATTTTTTTCCTAAAAAAAACTTATTGTTGATGCGACACGTTGTCGATGACAAAGCTTGAAGACAATGGTATTGATGATGGTGATAAAAAAAGTATTCGGCAGTGACGACGAAAACTTCAATGGAAGCAATTAAAATGCGTAAATGAGCTCTGATACAAACTAATACAAATCATAATTTTCAAAGAGAACTCTGCAAAATTCCTACAATTAAAATTTTACCCTTATTCAACTTCGACTCAAAATTTAATTACAACTAAGGTCCATTTATAAACCAAAATATGACTCATAAAATAGACATTGAAATCCTATTTGAAATATGATTTCTCTAATTCTCAGCATGAGACAAATAGTAATTCCTAAAATAATTAAACTTAAAAATATGCAGACATCCCTAATAATATTAAATTCCTAATAAAAGTACCATAAAATTGTAAGGGATGTATTCAATTAACGATTTTAATGGATTGTGAAAGATTTTAAAAATCATTGATTTTAAAAGATTTTAATAGATTTTATAAAATTTACATTGATTTTGATGGATTTTAAAATATTCTTATTAATTTGTTATTAGTCATAGGAAGCCATGAAAGACTATCACCTACATTGTTCTTCATGCCCATACGAAAGCATAAAACATTTATTAAAACATCAATTAAACAACCGCTTGTGTGCTAAAGAATTTTACTTCAAAGTACAAAAAAAGAACTTCAAATATATTGAAAATGATCCAAAAGCAATGCAAATAACTTTTCAATAAAAAATAGATAGATAAACCAGCAAAAAATATCCCCTTGACTGCTCATCGATGACTCCTGATACACACGATATCTCTCTACATATCTGAAGTTATAGTTGTTCTCCATTCGTTAGCATTATGTTGTTTTTGGTCTTGCATTTGAAACTTCTTCAGAATTATTTTCTTCATTTTATGGTAATAGTGACAATGATGAAGGCTCATTTTTTTCTTCAATTGGAAATTCATCCGAACAATACTCATTGCAAAGAACGACACTCCTTGATCGTCAAAATCTTGGAGATAATATCGAACATCCAGAAATGGAGTAAGAAATTGCAACGATTTAAAATTCCACAATCGACTAAAAATTATTTTTCTAAAGGTTCACCACACATACAATTGTACTATAAAATAATAAAAAAAATAACAAACACATACAGTATAAAATAAAATAAATGAATATGTACCTTATGGGACATTAAGTATGTTACTGCTTATTGATAAAACATCATTTAATACTTTAGAATCACGAGTTGAAACTTGATAAAACATCATTTAATACTATAAAATCATGAGTTGAACCCTCTCATCCATTTAGAATGTAGATGAATTCCAAATAAAAATTACAAGCAACTCATACATTTGATATTTTTCTATGCTGATCGTGATAGCTAACGTCTCCACACCCAATTAGCATTGCAGGTGTGTGTGTACCATCAATAGCTATAATGCAGTCTAAATAAATACAAGAGTTCACAACAATAACAATAACAAAAATCAAAACAACAACTAGAATAATAAAACATTTAATACTAACCTTAAAGTAATGGTGAAATTTTTTACTTTAAGTGACATTTTGTATCTAGGTTTGGCCATCATCTTTGGTGTTGTTGTGTTTAAGTCCATAAGTATTTTGTTAAGAATTTTGCTTGTTGTGAAATACAATTGCCTAAATGTGTTTTAATTTTGACCGACAATGAGCAAAAATGTTGCAAGCATTTCTTCGACACATATGAATATTGTATCTTTCAAATTCATTTTCTTTCTAACAATATTGCATAAATTTTGAAACACTTTAGAATACATACAATATACTTGTCAGAGATGTTGATGATGGAAAATTCTAAAGTGCCCGGTCGCCATCAGGGACCGCCCATCTACCTCGAGATGTAAAATAATTCGCATATCGAGGCAGGTAGATGGTCCCTGATGACGACTGGGCACACCATCGGGCACAATAGTAGCTCTCGTTGATGATATTTATTCAATACTTTATGTTTATAATTGTAACCATTTTTTGTAATTGGTCGTCGGATTGGATGTTCAACATGGTCGTCATGTATGATAATCATTAATGCATTTAGAAATTCAATTATTGTTTATGTTGCCATCATAAAAACTACATGATTTCATAATACATTTCCTCCGATTTTTCATCACCCATTTTATTTACATAAAAATCTTAACATAATATTCAACTGAAATTATTAACCAAAATTCGAACATAGATAAAAATGAACTAAAAGTTTTAAGACGCTTCTTAAAGTTAAATATTAGACCAAATAACCACACTCATTTCGTATTGTATTGTATCTACCCTAAGCGTTCTTTAAGTGACATATTCAAGAATATGTATTTAATTCCCAACTGATGAACCACGCAAGCGCTTTGTAACGAGCATGACTATCCATTTTTGGAATTTTTTTGATAGAACTTCAAAAAAAAATTCTTTAATTCCTTTTCCTCCACTACCCTTTTCATTCTACCATTTTCTAGGCCACGAATTCCTTGAATTTCATTGGCAATAATAGCAATGAAGTCTATGCCAAGACAAACTTTTTTCTAGATACCAACTTGAATGATGGTTTCAATTGGCTACTATATACTTGATACTCAATTAAAGCTTTCTTTTTTAGGGAGTTCCTTCATAGGAGCCTCAAAATTTGTGTCTAGGAAAGGTGATGAAGTACAATCACCAGGTGACAGAGTTTGGTATGATGATTCACAATTCTCATTATTATCATCAAACAGGTCGCATCTTGTTTGACATATTCATTTTCTTCAACTCCATATGTTCTAGCATCGGTATCATCGACCGATTCAAGTGCATTTTTCTCAACAGTAGTTCGATTGCCAAAAATAATTAGCAAATCCTCGTAATCTTTAAATAATCAATTGCGAAGATTTCTCTGGGATGAGTGAGGCTGTTAAAAAAATATATATTGTTAACAATATGAAAGTAAAAGCCATTAATATAAAATAAAATTGAAAATAAGTAAAATATTACCTCAAAGTACCATAATATCACCTTAAAGTACCATACTTCATTATCAGCCTTGAAATTCTTTGAGATGAAGTCCAACCCAAATCTAGAACTATAGCGCAAAAGATGTTGGTTTGATATTCTTAAACCATTTCATGCGGTTTTAATGGTGTTTATAAGTTTTTTGACACCCAAGTTTTTCGTTGAGAACTGAAAGCATATTGGTTTCTAGTGTATGTTTGTTTATCGTACAATTAGCATCACGCAAACCATGTTGATGCCTTCAACAAGTAGACCCAACAACATCTTGCTCTCTTCCAAGGTCCACCGGTTATATTGTCATTTTCTTTTTCCTTGTTTTGATTGTCCCATCTATAATGCTACTAGATAATTAAAAAATAATAATAATTGGGTCGTTGACCTTTTTTTTTTTTTTTTTTTTAATCCATGCCCCAAGGCTACAATATCATTGCCATTTGATATCCCCGACGCCTGCATTTACATGGAGACTTGCTTTCTCTTCGGTCCATTGGCTCCACCTCCACCACCACTTCGAACGAATATTTGTTTTCGTTTTGCTCCAGTCTAGTCTATCTAAGCAACTAGATTCAATATCCGAAGGTTTATCAACGACGGAACACACGTGCTCCTAATAATTGAGTGAAAACTCACAAAATTCTAACTTGTGAGTCTCAAACCAGTAGCCTCTCACAAGGAGAGTGGATGTCCGATCAACTGAGTTGCAATTGGTGGACTGCTACTCCGAAGTAGTGGCATAATTTAATTAGTAAACATATATATCAACTATTAACCTAAAGATTATAGGTACCAAAAAATATAACTTGAGCATATTACATGAGGATCTAATGCATACAACATAATCTGCTTTGAACAAAAACTCTTTATTTCCCCTTTTATATCAAACATCAAGGCAACAAACATATATAACACAATCTGCTAACCTCTGAGGGCCTAGTAATAATTATGTAACAACTACTTAATAGACTAGTAGCCCTTGAAGTATAATCAAAGAAAGCAACGAGATGTAATTTGAATGATAGCTAATAGATTTAACAACACATACATCCAACAATAATATGGTTACTCTTTCTTAAAATTAGTGGTAGGTAAGAAACATTCAAAGTAAGGAACTAGACCAAAAAATATTGCACTTTTTGAGTGAAACAATCTGAAAAATCCATTTGACCAATAATTCGAATTAACATGACAATTGGACAATATATATATATATATATATATAACAAGCATGACTATATACAACGGCGGGAAAATTTCTTATATGTGATTATATTCTATGCACAATCTCCAGTATAAGAAAGCAACCCATAACCAAGTGTGATTAGATTTTATGAACTTACCTCTGAATATGGATATGCATTAATAGAGTTTCAATGCCATGTATATATGTGCAAAAGGTGTACTAGTTGAGTTGGTAGAGGTGTGGCGGATTGAATCACACGTCACGGGTTCGAACCCAGCCGACGACACAAGGAAGGGAGGGTTAAGGGTAAAAAAATATGTATGTATGTATTTATGCCATGAGTATACAATATTAGATTTCAATCACACACTGTATATATATATATATATATTGTCACTCGTAAAAAAAAGAAAAGGCAAATGATTCATATTTCATCACATTATATATAACCAAATATAAAACAGAGGAAGTGACAACGTGCAAACAAACAAAAAATCATCAGCCATGACTATTTTGAAGGAAAAAATGTAGTGGGACTATGGTACCTTGGTGGGAATCTGTTTATATTCTGATGAGAGCAAGAGGGAATGAGAGAGAAATAGAGATAATACGTTGAAATTTGAGAGGGGGGGGGGGGGGAGGTTGGATTTGGAAACCTTCCACTCACAAATCCTTCAAAATCCACCAATTTAGCAAATCCATCAAAATTCACTACTTTTTTTTTTTAATATACTTTGGTAGACTTTTAAAAAATATGAATTGAATATCCCCGTTTGATGATTTGAAAACAATCCTTTTAAGTCCATGTTGAATACCGTAGATTTACATGTATTATTTTACATCCTTAATTGAATACTATGAATTTTAAAATCCTTCACAATCAATTAAAATCCTAAATTGAATACACCATTTAAATCTCATGCATCACATGTTTAGTAGCATGTTCATTTTCTTCACTGACAACAACATCATCATTAATCTTCTAATTTCTTCTTCTATTACTTATTGGAATCCTTGTTGCCTCGTCAATTTCTAAAGTATGTTTAGCTTGAGCATACAAGGATCTTTTGGTGACAATGATAGAGCTAGGGTTGAAGGTTTCATTAATGGGCTTCAAAACAACAATGGGTTCCTTGTATAATGAGGTTTCACCGTGTTCGTCTGAAGAAAATAATTGGGTTTTGGAGTTGAGTCGGGTTTAGCGGTGGAGTTGGTGGTGGGGTTCTTTATAGGCGGATAAAGGTAGTTTTTCTTCTTATTGCGAGTCATCTTTTGTTGAATCATCATCATGCGAGTGATCTTCCAGTGGATCTAAATGCTTTGAAAGAGGCATCAGAGAAAAAAATGCCATGGAGAAGAATGAAGATCCATGTACTTATGTCATGCTTTTTCAACATGAGAAAGAAAACTACAATCATGAAGGACAGGTGGGATATATGTCCAAAAGCTTGAGATGTTTTCAAACTCTCTTGTTTTTTATTTTCTTTAAGAAACATAAATTCTTTTGTGAGGCTAGGCATTGACAATACCGTGAAAAATGAAAAAAAAAAAAAAAAAAAAACCCTACAAGGTCCTTTACCAAGAAAACTTTTCATAAGAAAAACTATGGTCTGTTTGGTTGCACGAAAAGTGGACATGAAAATTGAAACCATTTATGTGAATTCAATTCTAATGCCTCTCCCTGGGCTTGGATTCCCATGAAAAGTAGGAAAACAATCTTATGAATAAATGATTTTCTGTCAATAGATAGACAATCAAACAACGAAAATTTGCATAATAATCATTTTCCCAAGGAAAATGGCTAACCAAACATACCATTAGTGCAATTAAACACCCTTATGGGTGTGTCGAGGCAAAATTTTTGGATGAAAATGGTAAAGGAAGACATCCTTGAACTTGAATTAGGCGAGGATATGCAGAAAGACCGTATTGTTTGGAGAAACAAAATCTGCATAACCGACTTCGAAAGTATCAAGAATGGGCTTTGATGATGATGAAGGGAAAATAATGTCGAAACCCCATTTGTCTATTCATCTCATCTTCTAGGATGCTCTCAAGAAAAGGCAAGCCCAAATTAAGAATCCATGGGCTGGCTGAAGCCCATAGCCGGAGAGGAAAATTAAAATACCTTGCCAGGATTGAGATGCACGTACGTACATGTGCAGCGCAACCGCTCTCCAACTCCACCCACTTCAGAAGCTTTTCTCCTCTCAACCGTTTTGTTTTGTTGCCTTTTATATTCTCCTAAAGTCGCAAACGCTTCTCTCTCACCCTGCAAGAGCGAGGTGTTCTTCTTCTTCTTCTCGGTCAAGTCAAACCTTCTCTACTTCTCCGAAGCCAAGGCAAGGTATGTTTCCGATCCATCAAAACCTGTATTCGATTACTCTCTTTGCTCATTCATTCCTTCTTACATTTTGGAATTGTTTATACAAAACCCTAATTTTGAAGTATACGTTCCCTATTCGACATCGATAGACTTTGTTATTAACTGTAACTCTAATTGGTTAGTACTAGAAGTCAATTCTTGCAAGGTTACTAAGTTTGCAAATCATTAACCTTTGAATTGGGAAAAAAATCAACAGTGGACAACCTACTACTTCTGATGGAATCTACAAATGTTGTAAGTAATGGAAGAGTTAGTTGAGATAAAGCACAAATAGAGCAGCAGCGTCGATTAGCTCAGAGCCGGCGGTTACAACAAATGAGTAATGAAAAAAGAGAGCAGCATTGCTTAGCTCAACGTAGAAGGCGACAACAAATGAGCAATGAAGAGAGGCAGATTATGCTTGAGCGAAGACGGCAACTAGGAAGGAGAGAAACTGAGGAACAAAGGAATAAGCGCCAGCTAAGGGATAGGTTAAGATATCTGAGGCAAATTGCAAAAACCAGAACCCTTTCAAGTGAACAAAGAGAAAGAAATCGGATAAGACAAAGATTGCGAAGACAAATGTTGAGACAAGAAAGGTCTTTGGAACCCTCAATACCACCAATAGTTCAAGTTCATCTCCAAGAAAATAATGCAGATGCCATTCAATCAAGAGGAGATGCCATTCAATCAAGAGGAGATTCCATTCAATCTAAAGGAAATGATATAGCAAATGGCGATGTACAGTCTGAAGGTATACCCTTTGTTGTTTATTGCAAAATGTTAGTCATTCTACATGAAGTTACTTATCAAAGCGAGTGGTATTGTTATGTGGTTTATATTTAACTCTTTTTAATACTTCAGGTATTTATCTTAAAAGGAGTCATGAATCATCAAACCTACGGCGATTACGACTTACTGAATTACGGAGACAAGCTCGATCTACAAGAGTTCACTTATCCGTTGATGCACTGTATGGGGATACAAAACGTTACGGCAGTGGTGAAGGTACAAAATTTGAAATAATAATAATAATAATAATAATAATAATAATAATAATAATAATAATAATAATAATAATAATAATAATATATATATCAGTGTTCTAGAAATCGCTAGGCGCTGGGCGGGCGGCGAGTAGGTGCCTAGCGCCCAGGGGCCTAGGCGGTTTTAGGTTTTGTATTATAACCTTAATAATTTACAAAAGTTAAGCATAATACCTTATCAATTACATCCAATTTAATGCCAATATACATATGCAAAATTTAAAAACATGAAAAATTAACAATCGTGAATAAAATTTATTAAAACTCAAATGACTGAAGTTGGTCATGATGGATACTTTATATAAATTTGAATTTGTGTACTCTTTTATTTTTCTTCAAATTGCATGAATAATCTCAGTTATGTTTGATAAAATCTACATTAGTAAAATTGGTACCGGCAGATCCTTTGAGAATTCCATTAAGTAATCATCATTTGCTACATTTAGACATATACTGAATAAAAAAAATTAAATAGTTTATTTCTAAAAAATATGAAAGAAAAATAAAATAAGAACACAATAATCTTTATTTGAAAAAATAAAAAAATAAAAAAAATCCCCCAGACTGCGTAGACCTCGCCTAGACCCGCCCAGACTGCCCAGAACCGCCCAGACTGCTCGCCCAACCATTAATCTGGGCGATTTTCCACCTTCTAGCGCCTAGGTGGCCGCCTAGGCCGATTTTTAGAACACTGGTGGTATATATATATATAATTTTTTTTTAAAATTTGAAGATTAATTGAGATTTTGTTTTTCATATCAGATATTCAAAATGAAAGGAATGATGAATCATCAAATCTAGGACGTTTGCGATTGACTGAATTACGTCGACAAGCACGAGCTGGAAGAATTCACTTGCCTACTCAATCAACCAATAGGAATGTAGTAGATGGCTACACTGATGAAGGTAACTAAATTTGAATTCGCAATTTAATTTTGAACTGCTTGCTTTTTGTAATACGATATAACCCAAAATGTATTTGACTATCTACATAAAATAGATTTTTGACGATGACGTTTGTTAGTGTAAAAGGATAAAATCCTTGAGAATTAAACATTACTATTCTTATGTTTTCTCAGAAATGAATGTTCAGAAAATTCTAATGTCGATGCAAATACAAAGAGAAAGAGACGT
This sequence comes from Berberis thunbergii, assembly GCA_003290165.1. Lineage (NCBI taxonomy): Eukaryota > Viridiplantae > Streptophyta > Magnoliopsida > Ranunculales > Berberidaceae > Berberis > Berberis thunbergii. The sequence goes on from QNQO01008610.1 coordinate 78,312, forward strand.
GATTCAACCAAGTGAAGGTATGTCTGGTCGTTGACATGGTTATGGTTAAGATGTCATGGATATTAATATTTTGTTGACATAATCAAGTCTATTATTCTCTAAATCTATAATTTTATCCCACAATGTGCAAATGGTTTCTTTAAAATCAAGATGTTAAACAGTTCAAAATATGCATATTTAGTGATGTTGTGGAGCAAAAAATAATCATTCATGAGTCTGGAAATATCTTGTTCAAAGGGAAATATTAGTTTTCCTTGACCTAAAACTAGAAAGATCGGTCGAACCATTCACAGGATAGATGAAGAGGGACACCATTTCAGGAAATACATCCATTCATGCTTCTTGGCTAATATCAAAATAGAGAGATACATGGGTAGGTATATAGGTCTGTAAACTGAATTATAAATCAGTATACTATTTTGGTTATCTAAAGATTTCTCATGGGTGCCAACATTTAGCAATGGCCTACATGTGTCTGACGTTCTTTGTTTTCAGAGTTTGTAATTTACATAATAAATAAATATTGTAGTTGGATTGTGCTTTGTATTGAAAAAAATCAAAATCATTAAGTTAGATTCTGAGTAGATAAAAAAGGAGAGCTCAAGTGAGTGTGGAACTCAAAGAACAAGGCGATACAAGGAAAAACAAAGACTGAAACTTTAAACTTCCACATACTGTCATATCCATTAACACACCATAAGTCAGACCCCAAACCCGAGTGGGATGGTAATGGATTATGCATTCTTGACTCCATCGACTTTTTTGTCCCCAAATTTTTTTTTTTTTGATGAATAAAACACTTGTATTAAAAGAACCGAGAAAGATAAAAGTGCAACTGAGCAAGCTGCTCAAAGAAAACAGCAGAGAAAAGCAATAATATACAATTCCTGAACGGAGCACCTGCACATCCCAACAGGGGTCAAGACTCTGCATCTGCAATCAGTCACTGGCGATAAGCAAAACCCACTTGTTGAGCAATTCTGAAACAGGGAGTGGAGGGGCTACATCCCACGCTATTGTCCACTGTATGGACATAATCTTAATCATCTTCCAAAGGGAGCCAACCCCCTGCCCAATTTTTTATAATAATAATAATAATAATAATAATAATAATAATAATAATAATAATAATAATAATAATAATAATAATAATAATAATAATAATAAATACGGCTGTTTCTCTCATTCCGGGCGACCCACAGAGACTAATCAAGAGGAGACAGGGGTTTGGGCTCTGATGAGCACCTCGGAATATGGATTATAGTGTATCCATAGTGCATATTTTGATGGAGTGCGAAGGGGAGATGGGCATGTTATCAGATAAGGCAATCCTTTTTGACTATTTCTCTTCATTATTATGGCTGAGGCTCGTAACATGATTGTTAAGAGGGTCAATAATCTTTATCTCACGATTCAAAACCTCATGAGAAACTCTCAAGAGGTTACTCATTCCAGTTTGCGGAGATGACTCCATCATCCATTGATATTGTATCAGCCAAGTAAGGAACCTACAAATCGTTACAAAGAGGCTTTGAAACACTTCTCCACAAAGCACAACATGATCTTCTAGGCGGTTGAAGTTACAATGGAAATGTGGCCTCGGTGAATTGTGGTTTAAGTTATGGTTTTAACAACCTAAATGGGACTCCCTCTCAGGGTTAGAAACAAAGAGATTGAATCCAGTGAGAGGAGGCTGCTCTATGGAAAAAGGAAGTTGCTCTAAAGGGGCTGTGCCTCACCCTAATCAAAAGATATTGGCTCTATGGAATGGATCATGAGTAGATTTTTGTAAATTTCATGCTACCCCAAGCGGTGGTTCACGCGCCTATTTGTTCAGGAGTTTGAATGTGGGGCAGAGTGGAGGTTTGAAATTGAAAATGGCATCACGGTGTGGAAACTTATTAGTTATTACAGAGAAAGGATCCATAATCATCTCTACTACCCCTTTGAGGTTAGCAGGGCAGCTTGTCATTTTGTAGAATTTTACTATGCAATGAAGCTTTTCGTAGAATCTCTGGGTTATGGTCCAAAATCAGGGCATGATTTTGGAGTTTCCACTTGAATGAAGGCGTTATTGGGATCTTTATCCCAATAGAGATGTCTTTCTTTGGGAGGTAGAAGAACCTGAGTGGTTAATTACCTAAACTAATGTAATTATCCTTGGAGACAGGGATGGCAGTTGGGTATGGAAATAAGGGAAAAAAATGGCTGCTATTGTGATCCATAGTGAAATGTATTTGTTCGTACCCCTTAAAGTTCCCAATTATTTGGAGCAAATATATCCCTCCCAAATCAATTTCAAAAAATAAAAAATAGAATATCGAATAATCGTTTTTTTTTTTTTTTTTGCCATTTTGCCCTCTCATTGTGAAACCATTTACTAGCTTGGTGTGGTGTGGTGTTTCTTGGCTTCTTGCAAAGGCTGGACATGTAAAGAATCCCCAAGGGTCTGTTTTAGAGGCTTGAAAACATCTAGTCTTCTGTTTTAGTTTTGTGGGTCGTTGTCTGATTGGGATTGATCAAAGATGTGAAGTTCTTCTAACTGTAGTCAATTTTTTATTTGGATGGATTTCGTTGTAACTTGCCAGTTGTTAATGAATTTAACCTTTTGAAAATGAACTAAACTCTCAAGGGTTTGTCAGCAAAGAAATTTGTCTTAGTCATTTTGGATTGGTGTTTTTCTATGACCAGTTGCTGGTTAACCTGAGTTTAATCAATTGTTTAGCAGGCATTAGTGCCAAAATTAAAACCTGATTGTTTTGTAAGCTGTGTTTTAGTGACATTATAAAACAAAACTGAATAGTAATTGCGTTGGAAAATCCCTCATCACGAGTCATTGATTGAAGTCTAGGAACTCAAGTTTCAATATCATTCTCATAGCAAATACATCGTTTTAGTCATCACCTACAAAAGTAGCCATGGAGGCTCTATATGTCTTCTCCCAGTTATCACATAATTACCATTTGCCAAGACTTGAATACTGCTCAAGAGGCCAATAAATCACGGTACACACTTGTTGAATGCAATCTTTTTAATTAGTGTTTATCTGTGTACAGGTGCGTATTTGAGAAGGACCAGTTACTGCTAGTGGTTGGTTCAACAGCCATTGTTGCAAGAGAGGAAATATAAATTGCCTCGGGAAAAGGGGAAGAAATTGTGATTGGTTTATGCAAAAGTCTGGTTTGATTTTGTATAGTAAGATAATACATTTTAGAGATTTGAAGATGCCCACATATATAGGATGCAAACATGACATGTTTCATTGTTAGAAAAATGAAATATGAACACCAATTGCCATGAAATAGTTGACATGATCGACCCATTTGACCTGTTTTTGCGCAAAAACTTGTTTCTACGTGATCTGAAATGATCCAAAACCGGTTTGTTAATCCGAAACTGGGTCGACTTGAAATGACATAAAAGTTAAAAGCATATGACCTGACCCATTTATATTTTGTTGGTTTCGATCGTGTTCAGGCCAAATTGCTGTGTCTACTCGTGACTTTGATACCCCATAATGCCATGAAAACATGTTTAATCATCAATTTATCCCATTTAAACCATAGCTTGGCATATTTATAAACTAGGAATGTGATTTCTCAAAAAAGATATCGAATTTTTGTTTTTTTTTCAAGTTATCGAAATTCTTTCGAAACCAGAAATATTTCTTTCATTAGTGATATCTCATTTTCCATACATTTTAACCCACTATAACCTCAGCTTAGCATTAAATTTTGTTACATAAGTGATTTTTATACAATATGTAATTTGGATTGCGCAGTTAGATTTTTCTCGAGATGTGTACATAATTAATTTTGGATTTTGTGCGCATCTTGAGGTAAATTTAACTTTGCGCATGATCATTAGAGTTACCTCGAGATATGTATACAATTAAATTTGGACTGTTAGATTTTCTAAAGATGTGTACGATTAAATTTGGACCGTTAGATTTGTCTAGATTTACAATCTAACAGTCAAAATTTAATTATGTGTGCATTTCAAGGTAAATCTATCTGTGCGCGTGATAGTTAGATTTACCTTGTCGCAATTATATTTGGACCGTTAGATTTTCTTAGATTTACAATCTAACAGTCCAATTTTAATTATGTGTACATCTCGAGGTAAATTTAATTGTGTGCGCGGTCGTTAAATTACTTCAAGATGCACACACGATTAAATTTGGACCGTTGGATTTTTCTAGAGATGTGTACGATTAAAATTGGACGGTAAGGTTTTTTTAGATTTATCTAACGGTTCAAATTTAATTATGTGCGCATCTCAAGATAAATCTAACTATGCGTGTGATTGTTAAAATTTACGTCGAGATGCACACAAAATTAAATTTAGACCATCAGTTTTTTTTAGAGATGTATATGATTAAATTTGGACCATTAGATTTTTCTAGATTTACAATCTAACGGTTCAATTTTAATTATGTGCACATCTTGAGGTAAATCTAAATGTGCGTGTGATTGTTAGATTTACCTTGAGATGAGTACACAATTAAATTTGAACTGTTAGATTTTTCTAGAGATGCATACGATTAAATTTGGACTAGATGAACTGTTTAAGATACAAAATTTTTAAATCAACTGTTGAATTTCTTTTAGATATGATTACAATTTTTGAAGTAATCTGCTTTGAAAACATAACATTGATTTAATCTTAGCCTTTGATTCAGTATTGGGGGTATTTTGATAATTTGGTAATCTTAGCCTTTGATTCAATCTTAGAGGTATTTTGGTAATTTTAGCCTTTGATTCATTCTTAGGAGTATTTTGGTAATCTTAGAGGCATAATTTGGTGGGAATACATTTTTGTTTGAAATATATTTTTTAATGTCTGAGTTTCAACCATCCATTTTGGAGAGATAAATCTGAAGACTCTAATTAATGCACATTAAAAAATAATACCTCTCTTTATGAAATTCTCTTTTTTATCTTAGAGAATTTAAGATAAGAATCTGAAGACTCTTATCTTAAATTCTCTCTTTATGGGTTCAACCAACTCTAATATTGTTATTTTCTTCAACACAAATAATTGGATCATTAAAACTGACAAAATCGAAAACCTATACGAAATTTAATCACACAGTTCGGTTCGGTTCAGTTTCGATTTGAAAAAAATTTTAATCGAAATGTTTGGTTCGGTTATCTGGTTTTGCCAAAAACAGATCCGAACTGAACCATGTTCAACCATAGAGCCATCAATTAAATCAGAGCTAGAACTGGAATCTTGCATCATGATCTTCTAACCCACCTAATACAGAACTTCATCATCATCGCACATTTTGCTAAACACTTGGCGTGCACAAATAATAACAATTTCAAATGGAGGCCAACTGAGAAATTGCTAAATGGGTTTGGAAAAACTACTTCCAAGGATGAAAAAGAAAAACCAAAATCATTATGATTGGACTTAAAGTAAGGGTAGGAGGAGGATTTTGAGTTGGTTGGCTTAAAAGCTTACAAATGGGGAGAAGTTCACACTTCGTTGAAAATTATGTTTGGAGTATAAAGTAGAAGAAAAAGGAGAATGGAAGAATTTATAACGTTTCGAGTGCGTAGACTAGTAAACCCCTATATAGTAAGTTGCAATTTGTTTGCTATTGGGGCATCCAATTTTTTATATGCCTCTACCACCAAGAAAACAAATGTTCGGTAGGTTGCTATTATGGGAGAGCATCCCTTTCCCCAAAAATTGAAATCGAACTATGCCAAACCATCTTGGCCCAACCCGAACTAATATTTTTTTATATTTCAGTACAGGAACGAACAAAATCATTACTATTAGATACAGTTTCAGTTCCAAGTTTTGAATTCCTGTAAAATCCTGATCGAACTGAGTAATAATGTTGTATTTATTTTATTATAAAATTTATTGTTAAATAGTAAATACTAAAGGTTTTTTTCTTATATATATTTTTTCTAATTTCTAATTGTATATTCTCATTTCTCTTTCTGACTTCAGATGGGGGAGGCAAGGGTGGTGGTGATTTCGACCACGAGGTGGGGGGGGGGGGGGGGATGCAATGGTGATTTGGACCATAGAGAACGAGGGAAGTCACAAGGGTGGCGAGGGTGATCTGAATTAGAGATGTGGTAGGTGGAAGGTAGGGGTGGGTGGTGGTGATAGTGTTGTAGCGGTGGTTGCTGATATGCCATGTACGACTGAAGAAGGAGTGTTGCGGCGGTGACATCATCATGCTCGCCACCGATTATAACATCGCCATCCAATGTTGTTTTTGCTCATGCATCAGTTGTTGGTGTTGCATCTAATCGGTGCATCGTAAAGGCAATGACTTTTTAATACCACTTCCACTCTTTTACATCACCACCCTTCAACTTCATATCTAACACCACCTGATTGATACCACCAATATAAACTCAATACTCTCAAATTCTCAAATTCCCTATTTTCTTCTCCCTCTCTCAACCATTTCTCCTCAATTCTCAACTTTCATTTTTCATCTCTTTCCATTAACTTTACATTTCCTAGAAACCAAACCCGTCATCCTCCTCTCACTAGTTTTCCCCACTACTCTCTCGTTAACCCAACCTAATACCTAAGTTTTGAAACCAAAACGAAGGAGTTTTTATGTGTGTGAGCTCATTGTGTTGCGTGATTTATTTGCCCACGAGACAATTTTGGGAACGAATTTGTTGGTTGTGACATTGATGTTTCTTTTGATCGTTGTTAGTTGTTGTCATTCAACCAAAAAAAAGTAACTTGACATTGAAAATTAAACTAAATAAAAAAAAATCGATATTGAAGTCATATTCGAAATTTAAAACCCCCAAACAAAATTGAAAACAAAAATGAAATTGAAAAATCAAAATTGAAATTAAACACAGAAGCAGCCATTCGCAAACATACCTGCAAAATTATTAAAGAAGCTCATAGACGCCTATGCGAGAACACTTGAAAATTTTGCAGACCCTCGTGCACATTCACTTATAAATTTTGCAGACACTCGTATGAAAACACTTAAAAAATTTGCACTTGTAGATGTATTTGTGAGATTTCATGGTTTTGTTGTAGGGATATGTGCATCAAACAAGAACAATACTAATTACTCTACATGTGAAGCAAAAGGCAACAACAATAGTTCGAAAGGGTAAGCATTTTAAAACTCTAGCAAAAGTATGTCATGCAATCACATAGTTGCAACTCTCGTTGAATTTAGTATCATTAACTTCTATACCTTTTGCTTTTGGAGCTCTTGGGCTCTGTCTCGTTCTACATGTCAGTACCGACAACAATGAAATTTATACTAAGAGAAAAATTCGTCGACTTTAAAAATCGTGAGGATTCAAGTCCTTATATCCCCCCAAAGATCGGTTTTCCTTTCTAGTGTTTTTTTAGAGCCTTGATAGAGAGCCAGGCGGACAACGTCAGGCGGACCCATCACCATCCATCATCCTAGAGATGCTAAAAATGGATTCATTTCTAGGATGAAGGATGGTGATGTGCGGGCCTGGCACTGACTCTCTAGAATCAAATTTTCTTTTATTAATAGGTTGACTCAATTCATAATGTTAAGACATAGTTGAGTTTGTCCCCATCAGTTCACATGATCGCATCAAATTTTCATTTGTGGCAACTCTACTACTTTTACTGAAGCACGCCACCAATATAAACCCATCTCTCACCATTGTTCCTCTTTTTCTCTATTTTCTATTATCTTTTCATAGCAACGACAGAGCAGCACCACCCCGCCATCGCCTTTCCTCTTTTCTTATTCTCCGTTGTTTTCTTTTGCGTTTTTTTTTTTTTCAAATTCTCCTATATTCCTCTTCTCGTCTTCTCCACCGCCGGTGGCACCACCCCACCCATGCCTGATTCTTTTATATTCTTTTCGGTTTTTTTTTTGCCCTCGAGTTGATTCGCGCAAATGGGGGTTCCTCATTCTCAGGAACCTGCATGAGGGAAAAAATAGAAGAATTTGAAAGGAAGCGGGGTGGTGCCCTCGGCGGCGGAAAAAAATAGAAGATGAACGAGGAGAAAAATGATAAGAAGAATAAGATACAATAATGAGAGAAGATGCGATCGAGCGGGGTGAAGTGGGGCGATGCAGTGCGGTGGTGATGGTGGGGCAAGGCAGTGCAGTGGTGGGGTTGTTCCCTGAGAGAGGAGAAAAGAAAATAGAGGGAAAAACAAAGGTGGTGGTGGATTTTTTATATATTTATATTAGTGGTGTCCTTCAATAAGTGGTGGTGTGTTTTAGAAAGGTGGTAACGTGCTTTAGAAAGTAGGGGGTGGTTGTGTCTTTCAACAAAAGTAATGGTCTCAAAAATTCGTTGGCTTCATTATGGCCAACCAATCTTAAAATTTGTCCAACCCATTTGAAGAAGAAGAGTATGTTCACTTCCTATCACATTACTAAATCATCAGAAGAAAAACAAAACAAGTAATATTGCATAGTTTTGTCCTTTTCATTCCACCAATCAATCAAGGTGTTGGGTGTTCATTGTACCATCAAATTTTGGACTATCAACTTTGATATCCTTAAAGTTATTGTGCTCTAATACTCACAACAACGAATCCTGCCATCTAACAACAACATATTGAAGCTATGCGAAACGTTGCTAAATTTGTTCTCCATATCGCAATCATGATTGTGAGATTGACTCGAATGTCGCAAACAAGTATGTGAAATTGACATCATGTCTCGATGTGAGGTTGAGAGCAAATCTCGCACCTATTGCTTCCTCGACATGAAATCGATTGTATCTAGTCTTCTTATTCGAGAAGGCATTGACTGTAAAGTAAGTCATGTTGTTGTTGCTATTGTTCTCTGTAGAATAAAAAACAGAGGGGGAAAGGGGGAAAAGAAGAGGAGATAAAAGAGAAAAATGTGGTAAGGGCGGGCTACAAGCGGGTCGATTGTTGTTGTTGTTGTTGTTGTTGTTGTTGAACAAAGAATCACAGACGATAAAAGATAAGGGAAAAAAAGGAAGAAAGAAAAAAAAAGGTTTTTATAGTGGCTGTGTCACATAATATGTTAAAATAAAATAAAATTATGTGGGGGTGGTGGTGTTAAATAGTGGAAGTGGTGGAGTAAAAAAGTCACAGTCAAAAGTAAAACAAGTTGGTTTGCGACTATAACTTAGGTCCGTGAAATTAACATATTTTTCTTTTGGGTTTGTTTGGTGTGCATCACATTTATTTGAGGAATTGATGTAAATTTATACAAAAAATTACATAAATCAGGGCAGACTGAAATTGGTACCAAACCTAATCGATATGATATAGGACAATATAAATTTGAAAATGTCTGAGAACTAGACCAAAATCATATTGTATGAACGATACTAGTACGAGGGAAGTACCAGACCAAACTGAATCGTCACCGCTCTAAGAGCATCCACAATAGGCATTTTTGAGCCTTAATATAGTCTTGCCTACTAATATCCATGAAGGGTTTGTTTCTCACTAAGAATTTTCAAACTACGCCATGTAGCCATGGCCAACACCTCGACATAGAAAGGGCTCGCGCAACCTTGCTTATAATGACCCTTGACAAAGTCTTGCGTAGATTTAGGCGGAATATCATTAGTTGCATGCCTCATGATAATTCGCATGCTTCATGATTAGTCGCCCATCCATTAATGGGCGAGGCACTTTCCTTCGGAGTGAGAGACTGTAAGTATGAGTCCCACTTTGATATAGATAAGAACAAGTTTATTTTTATTTATAACTTTTAAAATCTAACTCTCAAATTGACTCCCTAATGTGCACAACAGAGGTGGCAATATAAGTGGAAATCCGAGTCAACATAGTAAACCCTAGGACTAGAAATGGTTTGAGCCGGACATGCATTTTTTATCGCCATCGAAATGATAAGTCGCCTAACTCAATTTCTTGCTGATAATTTTCAATATTAAGCACATACAACTTGCTAAATCAGTGATTTCTCATATTTGCTAATCGAAACATGTGACTACTAAATATTTTCAAGACTCGTGATCTTAAATGTGTTCATAAACATTATATCAGCATGAAAGTATACACACTTCTTGAAATCCGTACTAGGGTGTTCGTTTGGAGATTCGTGTCAAAATTCATTTATGATAATTATTTGCATCACAAGATATTGTTGGTGTTGCCTTGCCGGAAGAGACATCACTTATGTGTTGCCTTGTAGGAAGATACATCATGACATCAAGATTTGCACCAAAGTGTTTGCTTGAGAACCGCACAAATTAGCTATCGACATTTATGTTTATTGCTCTGTTTCATCACACTGTTGGTATTTTTGTGCTATTTTACTAGCACACAAAGTGCTATTTTACTAGCACACAAAATGCTATTTTGTAGTCGTAGTAAATAATAAGCAGAGATCGTTTCAAATCAGAGATTAAACTAATACTAAGGGATAAAAAGAAGACAACTAACTATATAAACAAGAAAATGGTGGGGATTTAAATATTTTCTAATTCTATAATAAGAAATTCACTAAGAAAATTAATGCAATACTAGTAAAAATTAAAGAAAGTCGATGAAAAATTAGCTAAGGGTTCTATTTCCACACCAACACACATGCTTATGAATTAAACTCCAATAATTCCATTACTAACTCGTGAATGACAATGTTCAAGATTAACCATGATCAAACTAATTAACCTTATTATTTTTCCAAATTCGTTGAATTAAACTCAACATCACATTCAAACATGCTCTTCATGCTATCTAATCACGAATCACAAATTAGACAAACAATCCGAGATCATTAAGTTCTATGAAAAATGTGAACATTAACTAAATAATTACAAGTATGGACATCATCTTATTTTTAACCTAGGTTTTACTTAACATACCAACATACATTGGTAATCACTAATCACCATTTATGAATATATGATCATAACTACTAGGTGAAACTCTCCTATAGCCTAACATTTAATCCTAGCATGCTTACTAAGTTAACCATTTTAACAAAAATCATAGATAAATTCTCCATAAAAAAGTTAAACAAAACACATTCACATTTACATTCACTAACTAGCAAGGAAAATTTGAATTTAATCAATCCATTAAAACATATATTTGGGGCTTCGAATCCACCCCCTAGTTAAAAAGGGTTTAGGTAGACATATTCATTATGATTAACAATACATAATTAATATCAAACTAAAACAAGCTAAAGGGATAAAGATAGAACACTCACAGTCTAGAGATGATAGCGGATCTGATTTTCATGAATATTTGCTCTGTCATGCAGATATCCGTTTATATATTCATTTACTAAAATACCTTTGTGCTAAAAAAAAAAAAAAAAAAAAAAAAAACTGAACCAGTCTACACTCCACCCCTATCTGATCTAAGGGAAGTATCTATGGACAAGTTTTGCAATTTCCCATTGATGATTGTTGGTGTGAGTTTAGAAGTGATGTGGGGTTTTGATAATTGAGTCCAATGATCTTCCAGTATAATTGAGGAGATGCGTAGGGCCAATTGCATTTGTTTCTTTTTGTAAAATCAAGCTGGCCATTGCAGTTTGAGAAGTCAAAATCCAAGATAAATTGTGAATGAATTCAACAGCTTCTAGTGGATCATAGAGGAATAAAGGGAGATGACGAATGACGAATGTCTCGTTACGTTGAACAGGTTCATCCGCAGTTGGAGCTACTCACCAGAAATTTGAGATGACGAATGTGTAATTGACAAAACACTGGATTTGTAATTGAAGGGAACAATCGAAGCAAGCAGACACATCAACCCCTCTCCCTCTCTCGCCGCACAGCCCTCTCGGCCTTATCTCTCTCCCTATCGCACTACCCTTAAACGGTCCCTCTCATCTGATTGCTGTGCGGTGGTGGTGGTGGTGGTGGAGAGAGAGGGTTGTGGTTGTGTATAGCATGAAGGAGATTGAGACCAAGAGATGAGTTTTAAACCCTAAACCCTGGTGACTCTGTAGTAGTGCAACTACAGTAGAATGTTTCCACTCCGACGATGCTCCGAAACCGTTTCAAAGCATCTTCTATGCAACCTCTCGTTGGTCCGCTCTATGGGTGGAGGACCTCGAACATTCCCAGGCGGTCTCAACAAATGGCAATGGAAACGCATGCACGAGAAGAAAGCTAAAGACAAGGAACGGAAGCTTCTTGATCAAGAAAAGCAGCTTTACCAGGCTAGGGTTCGCTCCCAAATCCGTGCTAATCTTTCCGGAGGAACCATCATTGAAAATAAATTTTCATCAACTTCGTCTGATCACAACAATCCAATGAGTGCGAAAGATCAGATTAAAGCACTTGCTGATCGCTTCATGAAAGCCGGCGCTGAAGATCTTTGGAACGAAGATGATGGACCCATTACGAATAGTAGAGAAGAAGGAGGAGAACCCCCGAGAAATTTTGTTATGTCAGATAGAGATAGAGGAGGTAGGCGTAATTTGGGAGAAAACCGTAGGGGTGGGGATTCTATGACAGCTTTTGGTCAATTTAGACCGAGATATTATTCGGTTCAAGCTGGACGAAGATCTCCTCAGCAAAAGTTAAGTTTAGGAGGGATGACAGTTCGACTAGTGGCGATGATGATTCTGACTATGGTGCAGAGGAGGAAGGGAGTGCGAAATGGCCCAAGAGGTTGAGTTTCAATCAAGGGAAAAGTGACAAGGAGTTGGATTCTAAAGGGAGAACAAGTGGTAAGACGCTTATGCCGAGAGCTGCTTTGGGAAGCTACGACGCTAAAAAAATAAGGGTAAGGCCTAAGTTTGCTGAAGAGGATAAGTTTGGTTTATCGCAACAAGCTCAGTTGATTAGAGATGAGCTGAGGAAGAGGAATGTATCTAGACAAGACTTGGGACGACAGGAAGAGGAGTCATTACTCAGTAACAAAAGGTATTTGATTGATGACATTTTTCATTTCTAAATTTTGGATATATCTTTTGGATTGCTTGAATGCATTGTGTTTAGGGATTTTGTTATTAAATTTTCGTTGATAAGATGTATCGTGTTTGAGTATTTAATATAAATTTGTCATTGAAAATACCTATTATTTTACAATAATTTATATTCTGAAACCTAGGTTCTATTATTTTGTTGGCAAAGAAATTTACTACTTTAATATAAAGATAACACTAACACCTACATTATATGTAGATGCATCAAACCAGTACTCTAACGAAGATAGCCATTATGGGTGCAAGAACCACAACCTCAAGTATTAGTAATTGATCCCACAACCTCTGGTATTAGTAATTGATCCCACAACCTCAGGTATTAGTAATTGATCCACATCTCTTGATGATGATGGGAGAATATGACTTTTTCCCAAGAAGATTAGGGTTTGTGATTATAACTTTCAAGAAGATGAACATTTCTCAAATGGGTAAATTGTTATGAAAGTATAAGATTTGATTGAATCCTAAGATTCAACTCTCGAGTTGTATGTTTAGGATTACACTGCTTGGGAGCAGTTATACTTTGGAGGTGCATTTCACTATTTTTTTCAAGTTTGGGTGGGGAATTCTCCCGGGAAGGGTGACATACTTTGTCCTGATAATGGTGTGTTATGGTGGCCCTCAAAGATGGCTTCGCTAGAATCTTTTGGGGTTCTTCGCATGTTCCAAGAACTCTTTGAAAGGGACGGGTTGATTTGGAGGTGGTTGGAATTTTCACCTTATAGTATCACTTGTTGGCTCTTAATGAATGGGAGATGGAAGATGCACGTAATTTGGTGGTGATAGTCCCAAGAACTCTTACACTGTTGATGGGAGGCCTCATATGGGGTAGGAAAAATAACTTTCTTATCTATTTGGTTTTGGAGAAGCGTATTTCCCCTAATATCTCTTATTTTCTTTCAGAAGTTGTTTGGAATCAGCGTATCAGTTGCATTGTTTTTCTCATGGGTATGGAGGTGAATTTGGATTATGTTGATTGCAAGGGTGGAAATCCTGGACTCATTTGTTCTGTGAGTGTGGTTTTCGTAGATAAATTTAGAACTGTTTCCTTCATGCCATTGGTGTGGTATTAGTATTTTTATGACATCTAATGTTGTCTTGCAAAATGGGTTTGTCAATTTTTTCTTCTTCTTTTTATTATAATTTATTTGTTTAGTTTTAGCCAGGGGAGAATATGGTTCTTTAGTTTCTTGTTCCTACAGTCATTGTTTGGTTTCTTTCATAAAAGAGGAATAACTGGGTGTTCCATAAAATACTTTCGATGAAGGATTGGGTGTAATACTGTAATTTATGTTTTGGCTTCACTCTACCACTTGGGAGCTCTTTCCATGGAAAATTTTCTGATTTCTCTTGACCAAATAGCCCGGATCCCTGCAATGGAAATTTCACTGGAGAAAAAGGGGTAAATGCCACCATAACCACTTATCAGCTCTGCTCAAACTTGTCTCAACTCAAGAAGTTGTACCCCAAAAACAGATCAATAGTTTCCTGATGAGCTTGACAAAGAGAGCACCTATTAGGTTATTAGTCCATGCCTAAGTTGTTGATCGTAAGAATTCTAATATAGGCTAGGGTCCAGAACAAGAAATTTATGCATGGAGGCACTTGTTTCATCCAAAACCAGTTGGATTTTAAGCTTTCTCAATTTACAACCGTAGTGGCTACATTATCTTCTACCGTGCAGAATTTGTCATAATAATCCTTGACAGTAAGCAACCATTCATCGCATCTCCGCTCATCCCGAGATTGATTGAGAGCAACCAGATGAAGACGCTCAATAAGTTGAATGAGGCAGGACCCTTAACCGTCACTTCATAGTCATTTATACCAAGCTCAAATTCAACCATACATTGTGGACTCCACATATCCCTTTTGTCCTTTTTTCCTATTTGCGATAGTAAAATTTCTTGGAAATTATTCTTCGAAAGAGCCTTTTACCTAAAATCATTAAAAGAGCAAGTTATCTGCCGAAAAGCGGTTGACTCTCCTATGTTATACTTGATCTGATTACTGAATTGTGTTTGAGGTTTATCCTACAAATGCTTGTTCCCTTCCATAAAATTTGAACTTCTTTCAACATAAAACAAAAACAAAATTCACAACAGGGATAACCAGCCAATTATTCAACTTCAGTTTCAAGCTTCCCCACAAGTCAAAATATTCATAATGTTTAAACGATTTTTTTTAAATGCGTCCAAGAAGGGTCAGAGAAATGTTGGTTGTGTTGGCATGTCCAACATGAACACACTCCAAAGTGCAAACGGAGTGCTGGTGCTTCCCAGTATTCCGCAAAGAAATCAGTGGAATATGACATGTCTAGATGCGTATATTCCTCTCTGAATGGGCACGTTCTGGTTATTTTTCCATCTCCAAGGGATTATCTTAAAGCTTGGAATAAATGGCTGTTCAGGTCTGCATTTTAGGAATTGGTTTGGGTTATGTACTTCTAGACCTTTTGCATTTATTTAACCAAGATACGATCTTAAAGCTTAATATAAATGGCTGTTCAGGTCTGCATCTAGGAATTGATTTTCGTTATGTACTTCTAGTCCTTTTGCATTTATTTTTACCTTCCCTGTTGTCCATCTGTTTTCTCACTTAGTCTCTAATGACTTATTTAATAACTTTCTGTTCCTAGGTTTGACGAGTGCAACATTTCTCCATTGACAATCAAGGCACTTACTTCAGCTGGCTATTTGCAAATGACCAGAGTGCAAGATGCTACTATTTCTGCTTGCCTTGATGGTAGGTTGGTTAAATATCGTTACAAAAGTTGCACCTTCCCTTGATGATCACCTGCTCCCAGGTGTAGGAATTCCATTTCCTGCACCTGTTGAACAAGCTAAAAACCTGCATTGCTTGAATCCCCAAAACAATCAAAACACCCAAAATTCATGATCCTCATTATTGTGGTTTTATATGCATGATATGCGTGTTTCAATACACCAAATGTGTGATGGCTCAGTGGTTGAGTAATGGCGGATGATATCACTAAGTCATAGGGTCGAATTCAGCCGGCGACATCTGGGATGAGAGGATTAAGGGTTTAAAAAAATGCGTGTTTCAATACCTATGTACACTATGTACATGTGATTTAACACCGATGTATTCTTTAGGTTTTCATATGTAATACAATGATTTTTTTTTTTTTTCATTTTTTCTTTTCTGAAAGAAACAAAGGCGTACTTGACCACCTTAAGAGGTTGTTGATTTTGAAAACACGATCTATTGCAATATTTCTCTAGAAGGAGAAAACAATTCACCAATTCAAGAAAATTTCAATTCAATTGAAACGAAGGCTTTTACTTTTGATTTCCTTTCCATATCAAATCCGCCAAAATGGAAAAAAAAGTTTCAAGTACATTTTGGGAAAATGTCATTCGGTCAGAGCAGGCATATGGCAAACGTGAATACCCCCTATGCCACGGGCAGATTAAAAATATGAAAGAATTCAACTCAAAATGAATAAAAAATATTTTCTTTATTTTGAGTTGAATTCTTTCTTTTTCTTTATTTGGACTTGTTGAGAACATACTTGACAGACTCTGTATACATAACAACACTACAATTTTCATGGAAGTGGGACATGACACTTCTCTTTATTTAAGGACACCCTTAGTGGATTCCTTTCTTAACATTATGTAGAAATAGAGTTTTACCCGGGTGGTAGCAATGAAGACTTTGATCCCATAGAATGGTTTTCTTGAACTTGGGGTTTTGAATTTGCTCAAGTCTCAGTGAGAAGAGGATACGGTAATCAGATGTTGGATTAGTGATTGGTTATGGTGAGGAGAGTGGCTGTGGGTTGCTGCTATTAGGCATTTGTTTTCTTTTCACTTTTTTGAGGTTAACAATCTTTAAAGTATTATATGACCTTTTTTATACCGTTATACTCTTTTCAGCTTCATATGGATTCAAAGGAGAGACAGATTGAAGTGCGAGCAATTTTTTTTTAGCATAAAAAGAAAGACGATATTAGTTCCACATTGTTCAAAAGGCTCAAGGAGGCAGACAAAGGATTGGCCTCATTGTCCTTGTAAGAAAAGTAGGAGAAGAAGAATTTTTTCTTATTATTTCAGCAAGAAATAGAGATGTATAAATAGATGATTACAACCCTGACTTCCCTAACCTCTTCCTTTTATCAAAGAGAATCACACAAGTTAAGGAAATGGATAACTACTAAGTAACTACCAAATACACAACATGAGTAACTACCCTCTAATACAATCAACACTCTCCCTCAAGTTGGTGCATAGATATTAATCATACCCAACTTGCTTACAAAGAAATCAAAATTCTTCCTTAGTAACCCCTTTGTGAAGACATCTGCGACCTATTGAGTAGATGGTACGAATGGTATGCATATCACTCCACTTTCGAGCTTCTGTTTTATGAAGTGTCTATCGACCTCTACATGTTTTGTTCGGTCGTGTTGGACATGATTATTTGCAATGCTAATTGCGGCTTTATTATCACAAAATAGTTTCGGCTTTATTATCACAAAATAGTTTCAAGGGAAGTTCCACAGATCTTGCAAGTTCTTCTAAAATCCATTTTAACAAGATTATTTCACACACTCCATTAGCCATTGCCCAGTATTCTGCTTCTGCTTCTGCACTGCTTCTAGCTACCACACTTTGTTTTTTACTTCTCTAAGTTACCAAATTTCCCCATAGGAAGGTACAATAACCAGAGGTGGATCTTCTATCAGTGCTTGATCCAGCCCAAACTGCATCAGTGCATATCACAATACTATATTGATCACTCTTCTTGAAGAATAAGCCTTTCCCTGGGCTCCCCTTTAAGTATCTCAAAATTCTGAAAACTGCTTTCATGTGTTCTTCATAAGGAGCATGCATGAACCGACTTACCATACTCTCAATGAATGAAATATCTGGTCGAGTATGAGATAGATAAATCAATTTCCCTACCAATCGTTGATATCGACATCTGTCAATAGGAACTTCTTCCTTTGCTCTTCCTAGCTTGGAGTTAAATTCTATAGGAGTGTCTGTTGGCTTGCACCCAGTCATTCCTCTTTCTTTTAAGAGGTCTATGATGTATTTCTGTTGAGACACTGCTATGTCGTTCTTTGACCTGGCAATTTCCATCCAAGAAAATATCTAAGTTGTCCAAGATCTTTAATTTCAAACTCAGATCATAAACTCTTCTTCATTTTAACTATTTCCTCATCATCATCAGGATAAAATCATCTACATAAACAATTAGTATCACAATCTTTCCTTCAGTTGAAGTCTTCATGAACAATGAATGGTCTCCATGTCCTTGTGAGAACCCTTGAGTTTTGATGAAGCTTGTAAATCTCTTAAATCAGGCTCTTGGGGATTGTTTGAGCCCGTATAAAGATTTCTTTAGCCTACAAATATTCTTTCCAAATTTGTCACCGAATCCAAGAAGAGCTTCCATGTACACTTCTTCCAAATCACCATTTAGGAAGGCATTTTTAACGTTCAATTGATGTAATGGCCAATCCAAACTCACTGCAAGTGATAGTAATACCCTCACAGTATTCAACTTAGCAACGAGAGAGAATGTCTTGGAGTAATCAATACCATAGGTTTGTGTAAAACCTTTGGCAACCAGCCTAGCTTTGTAAACCATCTGAGTTGTATTTTACTGAAAATACCCACTTGCATCCCACAGGAGTCTTTCCTTTTTGAGGACTAACCATTTCCCAAGTTTTATTCTTTTCCAGAGCCCTCATTTCTTCAAGGACCGCCTCCTTCCATTCAGGAACTTCTAGAGCTTCCTGTATATTCTTTGGAATAACCACACATGATATTTTAGAGGTAAATGCTTGGAATGATGGAGACAGACTCTGATAAGATAAAAAATTATGCAAATGATGTTGAGTACAAGTTCTAGTACCTTTCCTAAGAGCGATTGGCATTTCTAGAGTCTTATCTAACTCTAACGTGGGATTCGGAACAATAGGACTATAATTGAACTGAGAGTTACTTGACTGGTCTACATCTTCCTAATTTGTCTCTGGTTCAAATTCTTGACCATGCTCCAAGTTGTTGGTTCCTTTTCCTTGTTCTGGGTATTTCCTCACATAGACTTTCCCTTTATAGCGCATTCCATCTTGCCTCGCACACATTTCTTCCTCTTTTTGAGTTTCATCCTATAATGACACAGATATTTGATCCCCATTTTCATTGTTTGAGATATTATTATGAATGACATCCATCTCTTCCCCAGTGTTGTTCATAGCGTCACATTACTTATGGTTTTGGCTATTGTTATTAACAAGATATGGAGGCAAAAGATCATTAATCAACCAATCATATGAATCTTCACTTGGAGTCTCCCCCCTGAAGATGAGTAGAAGGCAAAAAAAGGTTGATGTTCAAAGAAAGTGACATCCATGGAAACAAAATATTTCTTGGATAAAGGATCGAAACATTTGTAGCCCTTTTGATTATAAGAATAACCAACAAAAGACACATTTTCTAGCTCTAGGATCTAGTTTTCCTCTATTATAATCATGAATATGAACAAATGCAACATATCCAAATACCTTGAGAGGAAGATCATTAGAGAGCCTAGAGAACGGAAAAATTTTCTTAAAACAATTTAATGGGGTTTGAAATTGTAAGACTTTGGAAGGCATCCTATTAATCAGATATATAGCTGTAAGAATAGTCTCTCACAAATATTTTGGAACTTTGGTGGAAAACATTAACGACCTAGCAACTTCCAAGAGATGTTTATTTTTTCTTTCTGCTACTCCATTTTGTTGTGGGGAGTTAACACAAGAACTTTGGTGAACAATACCTTTTTCAACAAAAAATTTCCCTAGTATCTTGTTAAAATATTTTTTGCCATTATCACTTGTAAAAATCTGTATCTAAGTGTGAAATTGTGTTTGAATCATTTGAAATTTTTTTTGAAACACATCGGCAGCCTCAGATTTTTCACTGAGTAAAAATACCCAATAAATCCTTGTGTGGTCATCAATAAAGGTTATAAACCATTTTTTTTCCAAGGGTGGTTTTAATTTGTGACGGTCCCCAAACGTCGCTATGAATCATAGTGAATGGTGTTGTAGCTTTATAAGGCTGAACAGAGAAAGAAATTCGACGATGTTTTGCAAGTTCACATATTTCACACTTAAACAAGGATGGATTTTTATTCAAGAGTTTTGGAAACAAATGTCTCAAATAATGAAAATTGGGATGTCCTAATCTAAAATGCCATAACATAATTTCATTCTCATGAAGAATCGAAATAGAATTGAGACAAGTCTTCTGGGATTGCCTATTTGAGTTATACCCATCTTTGAAAAAATAGAGACCTTCAACTTGCCTAGCATTGTCAATCATCTTCCCCGTATTCAACTCCTGAAATTGACAATCAGACATGGAAAACTTAGCTAGGCAATTCTGATCAAGAGTTAACTTACTGATTGACAATAGATTACATGATAACTTAGGGACATGAAGAACATTATGAAGTACAAAATTAGGGGAAACAACAATTGAACCTTTCCCGGCTACAATCGAGAAAGATCCATAGCTATCGTTACCCGTTGATTTCCTGCACATGGATTATATGAAGAAAACAATTCGGAAGACCCAATCATATGATCAGTTGCCCCAAAATCAATAATCCAAGACGTACTAGACTCAATACTAAGACACGAGGATACTAGGTGATTACCTTTTTTTTGCCGAAGAACAAGAAGGATGGATTATTGTGGTTTCGTGATTGAAGAATTTTACAGATTTGCTCTATTTGTTCCTTTGTAAATGGCTACTGTCTAGCAGTAGATTCGTGGTAGATTCGTGTCCTGATTAAGTGAGATGCGCTAGAGAATTAAGATTCTCTCCTGTAGTCTTCTTTTTCCAATTAGGTGGCTTTCCATGGAGCTTCCAACATGTATCCCGAGTGTGCCAAAGACGTTTGCAATGATCACACCAAGGCCTTGACTTGGAGTTTCTTCTTTCTCCTTCAGCATCGGTCCCCCTAGAAACAAGTGCCAAACCGTCAACAATAGGTTCTTGTTTCCCAAACATCACTTTCCTCCTTGTTTATTTTCTACGCACTTCGGTGAAGACCTCTCGTATAGAGGGCAGTGGCTTACTTCGCACAATTCTACCTCGGACGTCATCCAAATCTTGATTCAGTCCTTTGAGGAAGACAAACTCCATCATTTTCTTCTCTTTTTTTGTGTCGAACACTATCAATGGTACAAGCCCAATCATCCTCATAGCAAAGATCCAGTTCTTGCCACAAAGTCACAATCTCATTGTAATCGGTGGTAACATCCCGATCTCCTTGTTTGGACGTCCACAACTTTGATTTTAATTCAAAAATCTGAGAAGAGTTTTCAACATCAGAATACATTTCACGTACTGTTTCCCACACATCCTTGGCTGTAGGTAGAAACATATGGGGTTTTGCAATAGCTGGTTCCATAGAATTGATAAGCCATGTCGTGACAAGAGAGTTTTCTGACCTCGATGTTGCCATCTTTGGATATCCTTTTGGCAGCTTCCTTGTCTCACCGGTCACTAGGCCAAGCTTGCCTCTGCCATCAATAGTTAACTTTGTGCATTGGGCGCACTCCAAATAGTTCTGACCATTGAGTTTGTGACTCGTCAGACAAAACGAAGGACTGTCCCTGTTACTGCCATGGGCAAAGGTTCTTTCATGGTCTGGTGTTTCTGCGGTGGTGCCACCTCTGGTACTACCTCCTCCAGTCACATTTGAAGTGTTGCCTACTACCTGAGGGTTCTTTTTTTGGCCAGTCATGGCCTGTCGATAGTCCATCTAGAACCCGTGGGTTATGGGCTCTGATACCATGTAAGAAAAGTAGAAGAACTTTTTTTCTTATTATTTCAGCAAGAATTAGAGAGGCATAAATAGAGGATTACAACCCTAACTTCCCTAACCTCTTCCTTTTATCAAGGAGAATCACACAAGTTAAGGAAATGAATAACTACTAAGTAACTACCAAATACACAACATGAGTAACTACCCTCTAATACAATCAACAGTCCTGTTGACCATGGACGTCGGTCTTGTGTGGTCGACTTGATTAGTAAGTCAATTGACTCAATTATTTGTGACTAAGGCACAGAAGTCCTCTCACTCAATTGGGAAATGGGTTGATGAGTCGTGTCCTGTCAACAGGATTACGTGTATTTTGTTGGGTTTCTTACTCAAAGAACAAGTCGTGTTCGTATTAGGTCAAGTGGCCTACCAACCTGCTATTTTACAGCATGAACACGGCCCGCCCAATATATGTGTTTAGTGCATCTGTGCAAGGGTTTTGTGGTGCTACCATATCCTTATGGTCCCCTAGTTAGAAGTCCGCTCTGAAATACAATCTTTGACGTTGCATTGAGATTAGTAAAACCATTTCTGAGAAAGTAGACTTGGTACACATCCAAGTTATCATTAATAGTTGCGACTGAGGCAGGCATCTAGCTAGGGACCGTGTCTGTCCTGTAGCAACATTCTTTAATTTATTAAGCACTTTCTTAGTATTCAGAATATTAGTAATAATCTATTTCCATGTTGGGATACTTCTGCTCGCGAAGCCCTATTTCTATCTGCGTTATTTTTGCTTTTACTATTACCATACTTCTGGTTTTCTACAAGTGTGCCAATCTCATGGAACTATGTTCTCTTTATGGATGTTGATAGAAGTTCAGCACATGGCGTAAATTTTCACTTTTTTTCCTCACCTCAACGATGAAGGGTCTTTTTTCACTATAATTTTGCAATACTTGGATGCCGTGATCTTTTTATTTCTTCCTCCTCTTTGTTTCATTCGATAATAATATCAATGATTACTGCTCAAATCTTGGCTAGGCATGGATGCCTTGGTTAAAGCAAAGACTGGAACAGGCAAAAGTGCAGCATTTTTGGTACACCACTCACGTTATTTCCTTTTTGAAATACCATCTCTTAATATTTGAAATTCTTTATTTTTTTCGGTTGAGTTGTTAAACGAAAGCAGCTTCCTGCAATTGAAGCAGTTCTCAAAGCTACATGTAGCAGAAGAAATCAACGAGTGCTTCCAATACTTGCTCTCGTCCTTTGTCCTACTAGGGAGCTTGCCTGTCAAATAGCCGCTGAAGCAACAGTAATTTGAAGTACCATGACGGCATTGGTGTCCAGACACTAATTGGTGGTACGCGGTTCAAGGATGATCAGAAACGTCTAGAATCAGATCCATGTCAGGTTTGTAGAGTGTGGTCTTGTTGATTTTAGATAAATGTTTGTCAAATACATTTACCCTACCTTTTATAAACCCCTTCAAAACTTCTGACTCATTTATTGTTAATTTTTTTTATTTAGAAAATTTGGAACACTTTAAATTATAAATATTGAGATGCGTCTTTTCATTTTGTACTAAAATGCATTAAGCTTTAGTGCTTACCTAATTGAACCTTTTTCCAGATTGTAGTGGCAACACCGGGTAGGTTGCTCGATCATATAGAGAATACATCTGGCTTTTCTGTTCGATTAATGGGCCTTCAAATGCTTGTACTCGATGAAGCTGATCACTTACTTGACTTGGGATTTCGGAAGGATATAGAGAAAGTTATTGATTGTGTACCACGACAAAGACAATCATTATTGCTTTCTGCTACAATTCCGAAAGAGGTAAAATTTCCTCTTTAGATTCCTTCATTTTTAAGTTTCATTATAGGGAGGAAAAAAGAATCAGGGTTTAAGAGTAACTTTATGATTTGCAGGTTCGCCGAATTTCACAACTTGTTTTGAAGAGAGATCATATTTCTATTGATACAGTGGGTCTAGGCGACGTGGACACTCACGCGAAGGTATGGGTGTTAAGTGGATATACTGATTTCATTTGTGTTTTCTTAGGCATCAGTTTGCTGCAAATATAATTTTGTAGAAGGAGCTTTGCCTTTTATTTTGTTGAAGATAAAAAAGAGGAAATTATTATATAGATCATTTTTTTTTCTTTTTACGAGACCAAACACACACCAAAGATTTTGTTGAAAAGTAGTGAATACAATAAGGTCAATTGAGGAGAACTAATATAATGCAAGCTAAGAAATAAATTGAAATTGGGATGCTCATATGTTGGACTCATTCTTCTTCTTTTCCCCAACCTCGTCTTTCTCACTTCTTCTTCGAGGTCTTCCGTCTTTCAGACTTCTTAATCAATTCTTTTGGTTTATAATTCGATCACTACATTGCTAACATCTCTTGTCATGGACCGTAACAGAGACGAGATATGAGATTTCGATAGAAGCATCAACATCATCGACTTGGCACCATATGAAAAACCAAATGGGAGAAGTGGGTAGCAAGTTTCTCAACACATGATCAAGTTGGGTTTTGCTCCGGCGTATGATAGCAAGTTGGGTTTTGGTATCATGCACATTTAGTTTTCTGATGTGATTCTGTTGCAAATTTCACTTTCCGTTTACCTTTTTAGTCAAATCATTTTAAAACCACACCTAAACCATTTTTTCTTTACCCTTTTGGTAATTTACTTTCATCAAACATTTTAAATTCATTCCCAAAATAAACTGTTTTTCATGCTTTCTTTACATCTCTTCACCAAAATACATCCTTTCATCATCCTAAAAACACATCAACATTTTTGTCCCTGCCGACCTTTTCAACCTTGCTCAGACGATAACTTTGGCTGGAATATACATCACTTCCCCATCAGAATCATAGTTGAAGAGCTGCATCTCACTCTTCTCGTCCTCGTCCCCTCAAAACATCTGCAACTCACAAGCAACAAATTTTCTTATACTTCATTGGGTCTAGATCACCGTTGTGTTTCCATTGCTCGCAAACGAGGTAGAAGTTCACTAGATCATTTTCAAAGTCTTTTGACTCAAAGTGAGCATTTTTGAAGAGAAGGGAGAGCTCTCTGTCAAAGCTGAGTTTGACATGGAGTTGGGGAGATGGATAGCCCAGGAACTACACAAAGCTTTGCTTTTCAAATGAACTTATCCAAGAGCCCAATGTAGAAGCAGAAGTAGTTGGGATCTGTTGGAAGATGATGCAAATAGATGGGGGAGATGCATGAAACTTGGTATTCTAAAGGGAGAGTGAGAATCATGTGTATTCCCGTTGGTCACAATGACTTTGGATGAAACCATGAAGTATTTCTTGGAAAATCTCTTTTTCCCTTCACCCAAGCTTCTCCATCAACCCCCATCCCTCTTATTGCTAAACCTAAACCTATTCTCCTTACCAAACCACAAAACCTCAACGTATGCTCATATTGCTTCACCAAACCGCTTACCTATCTCTCAACCCACTACCTCTCGTCCTCACCTCACACCTACTTGACTGCAACCTGCCTTACCTCCACCATTCAACCCCTCCCACTGGAGAGAAGAACTCGAAGGCTTTAATCCAAAAGATCTTCAACTCTGAGAAGATCATGATGGAAGATATTGATGAGATTAGTTTCAATGTTTTCCTACCTTCAACCA
Organism: Berberis thunbergii; assembly: GCA_003290165.1. Taxonomy (NCBI): domain Eukaryota; kingdom Viridiplantae; phylum Streptophyta; class Magnoliopsida; order Ranunculales; family Berberidaceae; genus Berberis; species Berberis thunbergii. Next base: position 103,680 of record QNQO01008610.1, read on the forward strand.
ACATCCGCTGGTCCACAGTGGCTCCGCTGTGGAAAGGAAAAGCGTTGGTCTCATGCTTGGTGAAGTTGTTTCCCTGCGAGAAGAAGGTTGTCTTGTTTGCTTGAAAAGGAAAGGAAAATCTGCAGTGACGGAGACAGTGGAAAAGAACCCATTTATAGCAAGTCATCAGTCTTCCCTTTTAAGAAAACCAACCGGCCCAACATGTCTCCCTACTCATTCACCTACATCTTTAATCAGCTCACTCGGTGAACATGTGCTCACTTGCCAATCGCCTTCGGTTCCTTGTGCAGCAATACCCATGCAACCATTGGTTGAAAAAAGGATTGATCATCAACTTGCCCCTCATCTCGAGGTAGAGAGTGGTCTCGAGACTTATTGTGCTTGGGAAAGGGCCCCTTTGGGCTTGGCTTCATTATGGACTGATTAGATAGAGATGATACAAGAAAAATAAAAGCATTGAAGAATGCCCAAAAGGTCCAAAGAAAGGCCCAATGGAGAAGGGACAATTAACATAATGGGTTGGCCAATCAGGCCTCTGATATGACTAGCCAACCTTTGTTGGTTAGAGAACAACTTTTGGACTTTGCTACTTCTGGCCCATCTAGTTTGAAATCTAGTGTCTAAAATAGGGAAGTTGGGGGCACAACTTGATGCGAAATCAACTTGATGGATCAAAGGGACAGATTGGAGGGGACCAGTCAACTGTTGTGGGGGGTTTTAGCTGTAGTGTGGTGGCACATGACCTTGGGCTGCATGTAGCTGTAGGCCTGTAGTTCCTATTGTATTACAGGAAGGAAGTCACGTGCAAGGAAGAACATCTCCAATGATGGAGTTGGACTAGTTGTCTGAGAAACCAGTTATAGCAGGCAGTCTGACCTTTGAGTGACGCTGTGAATGGAGGCGAAGTAATGAGCTATGCAGTTAAAACGATATTATAATGCCGATATAACTCTGATATAATGCTTAACGGGGGTGAACCGTTACGTTATGACATTATCACAGCTCCGATATAATGGCGCTATATGGCCATTATTGAGATAACATTTTTTTTTTCAATAACGCCGTTTTAAAGTTTTGATCTAATACATAAAAAAAATACCCATTTCATTCTCGATCGAACCAGAATCCTAGACTCATATGAAAGGGCTAGAGCTCGCTGTCACCAATCGACAGAGAATCAGACCTACTGTTTGACAGAGAACGAGAGAAGAAGGGAAGAAGATGAAGAGTCGATCACACTCTTTGCTGCGATCACAGTCTTTGCTGCGATCTCACTCTCATACGAAGGGAGGATGCTTTTTTATTATTATTTTTTGTTTTTGAATTTAATGTTATGAACATGATTTACTTTTTTTGACTCTATAATACATTAATACCTTGTGGGGATATTAAAAATATATTTAAAAAACTTTTCCGTTATATATCGTTATATCTTGATATATTCGGTTATATCCTACAACGCTCTTGGATTGTTATGGGTCCGTTATCCGTTATAACTGCATAAGTAATGAGACAACACGACTTTTGAACATGGCAAGGAAGGATTAGTTGTGAAACACAACTCAGATTCATCAGTTCTTGACAATCATCTATGGTCTGTGGTAGAGCTATTGGAGTAGGATGGGAACCGACATAAAAAAAGCGTTGCAAGTTCATTAAAGATCTAAAGAAACACTCTCCAAAGCTTTCCAGATCTACAAAAGAAGAGGGTGGAAGAACTAACAACCTGTTCCAATGCACACTGAGCATGTAGAAGTTGGGGGAGAGCTTGTTGTCCATTAATCTTAAAATTATAATGTGGAATTATAGGGGGTTGGGAAGTGAGGATAAAGTTTGAGCGTGTCGGGACTTTATAAAAATCAATAATCCCGATATCATCTTTATTCAGGAAATTAAGAAGAGCAGATTTCGAATGCGTGAGTCAGGAGTTTATGGGGTCAGAGAAATTGCAAGTGGCAGTGTGTGAATTCATTGCGTAATTTTGGTGGGTTGCTCACTATCTGTGATGGTGATTTGATCGATTCCTTTCAGTCTCTTGATGGTGTTTTTTCCCTTTCGATTCAATTTAAACTAAAAAATTCTGAGTGTGTTTGGGTTGGTTCTAATGTTTATGTGCCTAATGATTACTATGCTAGATAGCAATTTTAGGAGGAATTGCTTGATATTAGTGGCTGGGTGGATTCCCCAGTGGCTACTAGGAGGAGATTTTAATGTTGTTAAGTTGATGAAGAAAAGAAAGTGTGTAACAGAAGGTCCACAAGTGTGGCCAGATTCAATGATTTGATCAATGATCTTCGAGGAGTTTTGTTTAAAAGGTGGGAAATATACTTGGTCGAACCATTGGAACCCAACCACCTTTTGTAGACTTGATAGGTTCTTGGCTTCCCACAAGTGGAGTAATCTCTTTGGAGAGATGGTGGAACATCTCTTGGGTGAAGCTGGTTCTGATCACCAAGCTATAATGCTAACCCCCCCCTCTTGGCCCCCAAAAGCACCACGTTTTCTCTTTTGACAACTCTTGCTTTGAAGATGGCAACTTATGTAACCTTATTGAAAAATGGTGGACTGAAACAAGGGTTACTGGCAATGCAGGGTTCGTAATGTGGTACAAGCTGAAATCAATTAAAGATAAGCTAAGGACTTGGAGTAGGGAGGTGTTTTGGAAGACAATTTTGATCAGCTCAATGGATTTGGAAGGTAGCTGGGTTGGATGCTATAGAGCAGCTAAGTTATCTTTCTACTGATAAATACAATGAAAAAGGAGCCTCAAAGATGCATTGCAGCAACTCATTAAGAGAGACCAAAATTACTGGAAAAGGAGTGGCTTTCACCATAGTGTGGGTGGCGAGCTCCAAGTACTATCATAAGCTAGCTAACAGAAGGAGGCTCTTCAATTCGATTGACTCCCTGAAAGTTAGTGATGACATGGTTACAGATGAAAAGGTGATTGCTAATCATACTATTTACACTGACCTCTACAAGGAACAGGAAGGGTGGAGACCCAAACTAGATGGGATTCAATTCAAAAGGCTGCAAACCAGCCATGCTCTACTTCTCGAAGCTGAAATAAGAGAAGGAGATGTTATGAAAGACTTGGGAGACCTTAAGAAGGACAAGGCTACAGGTATGGATGGCTTTAGTGTGGAGTTCTTTTCTAAGTGTTGTAAGATCATTAAGGATGATTTTATGAAGGTAATCAAAGACTTCAACAGGAATTGCTTCCTTGATTGGAGGCTGAATACAACAATCATTTCCCAGATTCCAAAATCCATCTCTGATTTCAAACCTATTAACTTATTACATGGAGTGTATAAAATCATTTCAAAGGTCCTTGCTTCAAGATTGAGATTGGTGATGCATGAAATCATTTCCTAGCTCGAAAGGTTTAAACAAGGGGACCCTCTTTCCCCCTTCTCTTTTCCGTTGCTAGTGAAGGCCTACCAATGATGGTTCAAAAATCTTGTGAGTGGGGAAAGATTCAAGGATTTAGAGTTCATCCAAACAACATTCCTATTCCTATCCTACAATACTTTGATGAAACTATACTTTTTTGTGATGCTAAGGAAGAGAAAGTCAGGGTTCTGAAACACATTCTCCTGTTGTTTGTAGCCATCTCTGGGCTCCACATCAACTTCCGTAAATATCCCTTATTTGGCATTGGGAAACCAAGCAACATGGAGTTAGTTAATAGCATCTTGGGTTGTGATTCCAGCTCTCTTCCTACCAAATACCTTAGGATTTCCCTTGGAACTAACCACAAAGCCAAACTCCCTTGGGATGAAATTGTAAAAAGGATGGAAGCTAGGAATTCAACCTTGAAGCTGAGTACCTAACCAAGGCAGGCAGGGTTGTTCTCATCCAATCTACTTTGGCAAATATACCCATCTACCTCCTTTTTCTTTGCACCACACCTGCCTCTGTTGCTAAAAGAATGGAGAAAATCATGATGGACTTCTTATGGGGTTCATCTAGCGATAAGCGTGCTCTTCACCTTGTAGCTTGGGACAAGGTTTGCATACCTAAAGACAAGGGTGGACTGGGGATCAGGAGTTGAGAACCTTCAATGAAGCTTTGCATAAAATGGATTTCGAGATTCTATAAAAAAAATAGAAACCCTGTGGAGAACCTTAATAGCTGATGAATATGGAGACAATCATGATCTTTGGGCTCACACTACAAAGGACATGCTTAGGGGTGTGGCCTTTAGAAGAAGTTTCAGGGTCTAAGCAACAATCACCTTGAAAGCATCTCTCACAAGCTTGGTAGGAAGAACGCTATTAATTTCTGGAATGACAAGTGGTGTGATGGAATCAACCTTATTAGAGACTCCTTTCCAACAATGTCTCAAATATGCAAGCAATAAACATAGTAAAGTAGGGGAGTTTTGGTCAGCTAATGAGGACCCTCAGGGATGGAATTTCAGCTTCAGAAGGAACTTCAATGAATGAAAAAATGGATAAGTTGAGCAACCTCATTTCCATGGTCCAAGATAAAACCCCTTGTGATAGTGATGATGAGATCATGTGGGAAGATAAATCCAATAGTTTCTCTGTTAAGAGAATGTTTGAAATCCTAAATGAAGATACAACAACCTCCTTTGGGAATGCCTTCATTGCTGGATTTGGTTAAAACGTTGCCCTCCAAAAATCAATTTCTTTTGTGGGCAGCCTCTCAGAACAAGGTCCTAACTGGTGACAATTTGAAGAAAAGGAGCATTCAAACTTCAAACCAGTGTGCTACGTGTAAGTAAAATGAGGAGGATGAGGATCAACTGCTGATCAGTTGTAGCTATGCTAGAGATGTCTGCGCTGCCTTTCTTCAGGAGTTTACTGGATTTGGTTAAAGCGTTGCCCTCCAAAAATCAGTTTCTTTTTGTGGGCAGCCTCTCAGAACAAAGTCCTAACTGGTGACAATTTGAAGAAAAGGAGCATTCAAACTCCAAACCAGTGTGCTATGTGCAAGTAAAATGAGGAGGATGAGGATCAACTGCTGATCAGTTGTAGGCTGTAGCTATGCTAGAGATGTCTGGGCTGCCTTTCTTCAGGAGTTTAGATTTTCCCTTCCCCAATTTGTTTTTATCCAAGATTGGATACATGGTTGGAAAGGCCCCCATCCTTCTTCCTTGGGGAAATGGATTTGGAAAAGGGGAATTCACTTTGTCACTTGAGCTTATGGAAGGAAAGGAACACAAGAGTCTTGTGATGGGAAGGAGATGCGTCCTCAAGAATGTCTTCTCACTCTCAAAGAAGAGGTGTGGTAATGGGGAACTGATCTCAAAATCATACAAAATATTAGATTTGATGATTTTATGTTAGTTGAGACAATTGGGTGAATGTCTGATACCCAGCTTTTGTTTGTTAGCTCTGTTTGCCCTTTTGTACTGTGTGCAGCTCAACTCACCTTTATATTCTGCATTTTCATCAATATATGATATTTGTGTTTGACCTCAAAAGAAAAAAAAAAATCTTGGACTCATTCACTCCACTTGAAAGTAAAATTTCAAAGCTGCACCCCTCAATTTCTTGATTTTTATATTTTACCTAGAGAGCTTAGTATTAATGGATACTAAATTCTAACCCATTTTTATATTGGACCTAGAGAGAGCTTATTATTAATGGATACTAAATTCTAACACATCAAATGGCAACTCTGTTCACCCCAAACTTCCCACGAACCCCAAATGAGAATAGATACTCACGCATTTCAGTTAGTGGAGATTTAAGAATCCCAATTAATCTCAATATCACCAAATGCTTTTAAAATGATAAATTTTCAAATTTTGTTATTGAAATCACAATGGAACAAGAATATGATCAGTGAAGGCTCAATCATTAACGCCCACCTTCTGAATTCCTGTGGTAGTTCAGTAAATATAAATATTCTTCTCAAGGTAGTTTTACAAGGACAAGGTTAGAGTTATCTGCATTAGGGGTTGGCATTTCAGATCGAAAACCCGGACCAAACCGACAACCGGACCGATCAAGTCGGTTCGAATCGGTTTTTTATTTATTATTAAATTTTTGGTCTTAAAACCCGGCTCGGCCCGATGTTTCTGGTCTGGTCCTCGATTACCCTTTCTGAAACCTGTCGGGTAACCGACCCGGCCCGGATATGAATGAAAAGTTTAAAACCCTCAAGCTATGGAAATGGTTCCTTATTCTGGGGCTTGCTCTGGCCCATGGGCCTCATAATAACACAGGAATAAAAGCTGCTCCAAATTCAGCTTCGTCCTCTCTTCTGCGATCAACTGATGAGCCACTTATCTCTGCTCCATTGCTATCTACGATGGCAGTTAGCTACAGTAAAAATACAATGATGCAAGCCTTGCAAGGTGGTCTCCCAACATCACAATTCCATCTAAGCCTCTCCATATCGATCACCGAACAAATTTTTAGTCCCTCTTCACCAACGGTGAATGCTATCCTTGATTCTGTCAGTACTGACCCTCCATCTTTGGAGCGCTACGAGGCAAGCAAAGATACAAATGAGATAGTTCTAGGTTCATGTTCTCGAACAAAGTTTCCTGTTGCTCATGGTGTTCAACCAATTCTAGAGGTCGATCGATCTATGTCGTTCCCCGTAGCTGAAAATACAAATCTTCAACAAGTTGATCTGGCATCCCAACTCAAAGCCAACAGCCGAAGGACGAATCTAAAGATGAGAGCAAGGTGTTTGAACATGACTGCTTTGGGACAGGCTAATGATTTTGGTAAATGCACACCACCAAAATCAACCTTTTCGACATTTCAATCTCCGTGAAAACCTAATCTTTGCGAGAAGACAAGAGATGAGATGCCATGAAGACGTTCGATGGTAGTTCGATGAGGATGTCTTATTCGAACTGAAGAAGACGAGAGCGAGCTCAGTGTTGCTGAGATCGTGAGAGATGGATATGAGAGAGCTGGGCAAGTGAGAGAGATGAGAGAGCTGGGTGAGTGAGAGAGATGAGAGAGCTCGGTGTCGCTGAGATCGCGAGAGAGAGCTAGGTGAGTGAGAGAGATGAGAAAGTTGAGAGAGATGAGAGATGTCTCTAGAATTCCTGATCTCAAATTTGGGAATTGGTTTTTTGTACTGAGATCGACCCGGAATTCGGTTAATTGGCCCAACTCGATCCGGTTTCGGGCCTCAAAATCGCGGGTTTAAAAATATCGGGCCAGTTTTCGGTTTTTAATTTTCAGGCCGGTTACCCGGACCTGCCTATCCCTAATCTTCATACAGAGATGAAAATTCAATTGACTTTGTCCAAAATCAAACTCCGTTGCCGAGGTAAACTCTTATTCTACCTTCCAAGAGTGACTCGAAGAAAAAAGGAATGCAAGTCTTATTCTTGCTTATGCTCTGATTGTTGACCTGGGAATCTTTCCATAACCTTTAAAATTAGTCACTATAGCAGTTCTTGAGCAATACAACAAGTTCAGGCCCACTACAGTCCCCAAGGGTGGAGCCATTAGTGGGCTGACCCAGGCTACAGCCCTGGTGATAAACAACTTATTTTTCTTTTTAAATTTTCTAAGGCTTGAACTTTACGCCCTCATGTAGGATTTCCAACTTTTTATCTTGGATTTTTACCTTTTTTAGATCCATAAGGACTATATTACTAGATCATTTAATTATTATTTTTTTGAAACATATAGCAACGTTTTTTTTCATAATTAAAAAATTTCCCATATATAAGATATATTATATATTAATCCCCTGTAAAATCTTTTTTACAACATGGGTCATCTCGAATTTCTGGTTCCACCACGGACAGTTCACCCTGTTCAGACCCCTTTGAAAGTTTAAGGTTTCAATGGCGGGTCTTAAACCATAGACTAATAGAAGCTTGGAAGAGTCGTTGAAGCTTGGAAAGGCAATCCCAGTTTTGAGGAAGCGTATTAGTGTATGTTGGGTGAGAACTGACGATAGGGAAGATTTTTTTGGTTCCAGTGGGTATTTTGAGGAAGCGTATCAGTGTATGTGAACTGACGATAGAGAAGATTGTTCTGGTTCTAGTGGGTATTCAGAAGGTATCAGAATTTGAGAGCAATGGAGATTTTTTTACCTGGAAACTTGAACCTCTTTCGGACTTCAATGCGAGGAGCGATGGTCTTGATGATGAGAAGATTACTTTTGAGGTTATGGTCTTCGTGAATGAGGTGTGTGTGTTTTTGTGTATTGTGGGGGGATCGAGCATATTATAATCCTTTATTGTTTTTTTAGATGGTCCTCTTGTGCTTTTTTTTTCTTGGTTGCATTGTTGTGAAATTTTCCTTTATTTTTTGTAGGGTGAATAAGTTTTTTTATTGGATCCTAGAACCATTAAATGCCTTTGCCAGAGTTCGAATCCTGGACTTGTGATACCATCTGCCACAAGTCTTACCAGATAGGCTAGCATCCGTTAGTGAAAATGTGTTTTGTTGTGTAATTTTCATGCTTTTACTTCGGTAAAACTTGCAAAACCTATATGGATTATCAATGGAAATTATTTTATTATTTTATTTTTTAAAGGGGGCGTTTGGTACAAATAAGAAGCTTTTCAATGTTACAACCTCATACCACATCAAATAATACGAGGGTAGGTGACCAAGGTTGACTGATAAATTACATCTAAGTTGCTTAATGTTTGCCTTAAATACCAATAAGTAATGCCAATGGTTTGTATATGTATGGAATTTTAGGATAGAGTAGTAAGATGGATGAGGGTGAGGTTTCTAAATCAAAATCTATCCCACTAGCGATCGTAGAGAAAGAAGGCAAGGGGGGAGGAGGATTCATCAATTTAGGAATATGAAGGAAGAGTCGAAAACTCATTGGTCAGTCAGCAAATTGGGGGCCAGATTGGCCACTGGGAGTGAGCCTTCAAAGTCCCCTTTCCCCGGGCACTTCAAAATTTGAATCCTTGAGGCCTATCCAAAATTTATTAGTTGGTTGATAGAGTGGGGAGGCCTCGGGTTAGGATTTGAACTTTTACCATTAGTTAGGACTATAAAAACTATTGAGTTTTATGTTAAATTTAATTCCTTTAAAAGACTTTATTTTTTAAACCGAATTTAAAACTAAAAGATGACAAATATAGCGAAAATTTTGAATTTAAAGCTTTCTCCTCTTAGGCTCTTACAAATTGTTTCCAAATTTGTCATACTTAAAAGAAAAAAAAGTTGTTTTGGTAAGAAAGGAAAAGTTACGTTGGTGGTTGTATGAAAATCCAGTTGCTCCATCCAAACATAAAATTGGCAAATGAAATGACTAAGTATTCTGATTGACTCCCCAATTTTTTCATAGATTTCATTGATGTAAAGCTAATAATTAGTGGGACTGAGAGCTAGATCAAAAAGTTACATTCATGTATTTCTATTGTGCACTATATTTCTCCCAATCAAACAAGTCGAGAAGTGGGAGTCTTAAAATACCCAACGTATATCCCTACTCCCACAAATTTACTTTAATATCTATCCACAAACTATGTACATCTTTAGAGATATTTCTAAAAATCATGTTGTTTCTTTCTCTCTCTCCACCAGAAGAATATCAGCTGCGATGCAGTTAAATCGTTAATCGTTTAAGGAGCGTTCTAAGAGCAATAGGGACTAATCATGATTAGTCAAAATTAATCGGCTTGTATTTTACAAACATATTTTCCCCATCCTTCTAAATAATATGTTTACTACAAGGGGAAAATTTTGAAATTACATCACATGCCTCAATTTCAAAAAAATTATAAGAAAATAAAAAAAATAATGTTAGATAAAGGTGCGACTTTCCATATTCTTTAGTTTTGATTGATTTTCTCTTATAATTTTTTTTTCAAAATATATAAATCAGCTGTCCATATAAACAATGCATCCTAGGAGGCTTCTTTCGGTCTAGAACCGTTGTTGAGCTCCTCAAAGGGAACAATAGTGGAAGATTTGAGAGGGGGGCGAGAGGTGGGGACTATGGAGTTGTATTTAACAGAGAATATTTTGATGTGCAATAATCACTTGGTTTGGTCGGGGTTTGGAAATAAGGTGATCAGCTGAAGCAGGTAAAGAAGTTATGCAATTTGGGATATCTCCCATTCTTTGATATGCTTTCTAGGGGATAAGTTCCAGCTGGACGAGAGCGGAGTAGAAGTCTAAAACTCATCCATGTTTATTGTTGGAAAGGTTGTAAACTAATGGGAAAGCCAGGCGCATAGGACTTCCACCCAGCCAAGATTTTCCCCAAAATAGGATTGATCTGCTATCTTGGATCTTGAAAGTCGAGTCTCTCTTAACATCCTCTTGGGAATCAAATATGGCTTTCATATACTTGTGTGATAAGGAGTAGAGATGTTGGGTATAAACTAGTCTGAGGCAGTTTTAGTTGGTCCCCATGGGGCATCTTTCATGGCTCTGATAGATTTAACATGTCGCCAGCTTGTTTTCTTGGAGTGGAAACTCTTTCCTGAGCAATGAGACTGAATTTCATGGATGAAATTGAAGAGCCCCAAAGGTAGTTTCTCATGATGCATTCAAATGTGGAGGCCACCTTGGCAAGGATGAGAGACAACATTTAATTAGTCAAGCTAGAGAAAGAGGACTTGATGAGTGCGAATCTGTTAGGCTTGCTAATAAATTTGCATTTTTCAGTTCTTAGCTTTTTACTGAAAGATGCCCACAATTTTATGTAGCTATCTTCTATCCAAATGCTCTTGGTGGCAATAAGTACCTCCAAAGAGGATATGCAGTATACTCTAAACAGGTGTATTAGAGCATTGATTTTCATCTACTTGTGAAAGATTATGGAATCTCCCCCAGCATTAGAGTGGGCAGGCACAACCATACTTTGTGAGAGTTTGAAATTCATGCGAGTATTTGAAAAGTGGAAAAGTTGGAGCGGAGACCTCTAGTAGCTTATGGAAGATATGAGAGAAGGGAGGATTGGTTAGGAGAGAGGGAGGGGTTGGGGTGAAAATATGGCCCCTGGAGACAATATAAAGGGTAAATGAACTACCAAGCATCACTGGAAACCCTTCAAATGACATTATTTTCATGACATTTAGGTTTGGGTGAGTGTTTTGGGGCACCAGATTTTTAGAAGGTAAGCCATACTTTGGGGGCCTCCCCCACCCCCACGCTTTCTAAACTTGCAAGCCGTCCGTGAATCATTTCGGTTCCCGACCTTCAGAAACTTTCTACTTTATTTGAAACGGTTGTGGAGGTACAAAAACAAGGAGTCATATAGATTTTTGGGTGGTGATTATCAAAGTCAATAACAGGGAGGGTGGGGATTGGGTCCTAGCCACTAAGCCACCCAAGAACACCTTACGAGTTCATGGTGGAATATTTCAAATGAGACATCCAATTTCTTGAAAGCTCTATGTGAGATGTCTCTTAAACTCTCTTGCCTTTGAATTTGTGAGGTTTGCCTTAGGAATGGTGGGCATGGTTCAAGTCTTTGGGTTATGAGCGCTGGGGCTATTGTGTGGGATCTCTTCCACTTGTACCCAAACCACCTAACTTCTTGCGACTGCAATAAAATTTGACTCATAGTGAGTCTGGCTGTAGATGCATTTTTTTAATCAGAAAATGAAGGTATTGTGAGTACGAAAAGTGAGAGTGGTGGGTCGAACTCCAATAGGAGCAACCACACAAAAGTATACATCAGAAGTTACTTTTGTAAACTAAATTTTCCCAGCTGAACATACAAGTAGAAAACAGTCTATCCTTGCACTTGTCCTAGTTCTGCCCCCACAACCAGAGAGTAGCTTTTATCCCGATCCACATACTTGTCAACTATAAAAACCCTGTTGTTTCTTTCTCTCCAAACTACCCAAACCAGTGTATAATTTTCTCCCAGGCTGATCAGTCAAACAGTGTTAAACAGGAGTGCGATCTGCTAGAAGCATACAGACTTTCAACCCAAGACAGAAAAGAAGGAACACTAGAAGCTTGTACATGGAATTCAGTTAGAGCACTGGACCAGATAGATCCCACAAAGGGCCAACAATAAATGATCAATGGACTCCTCAGCCTGGTCATACAACCCAAAATGGTTGGAGATGATGAGCCCTTTCTTGATGATGTTAACAGTAGTTAGCACTCTTCCATGCAGAACAGGCCATAGTAGGAAAGTTGCCCTAGGACGATGCAATTTATGAAAATACAAATGTTAGTTTATCATGTGAGGAATACACAGAAGTGTGCATTAGACATTCATGTTGTGATATTGTAATCATCACACATTTTAGCAACTACATGGGCTTAACTCAATTTGTCCTTGATGTATGCAGGTCAAGCAGTCATACTACATTGCTCCACATGAATTGCATTTTCAAATAGTTCATCAGCTCCTAAAGGAGCATATTTCGCAAGTGGTTGACTACAAAGTGGGTTTATATTTGTGAACTATCTAGGCCTTTGTTCTTTTTTTTTTTAGTTTATTCCTACATAGGTTCTCATTGTTACTTGCACTCAGGTTATTGTTTTCTGTACTACTGCAATGGTGACATCACTTATGTTTCTACTGCTCCATGAGATGAAAATGAATGTCAGGGAGATGCATTCTAGAAAGCCTCAACTATATCGTACTCGTATATCTGATGAGGTAAAGGAATCTAAGCGATTGATTCTAGTGACATCCGATGTCTCAGCTCGAGGAATGAATTATCCTGATGTTACTCTGGTGGTTCAGGTAGCAAGTCTTCCACTTCAAGATTTCTGTCTTTTCAATGTTGTATATTAACATAAGGTTGAATATGCATGTGTTACCTACTTTGTCATTCCTCCTCTCTACATGTTAGTTACAAAGATGACATGTTGGGTGGATTCTGTATATGGCAGACCTGGAATTTTTCTCATCTCTGGATCAAATCAGTTCAATACACTGAATGTAAACACTAGAGAACCTTAACAAATAAAACATAACATGTTTGTATGCTCTGACTAGAGATTGAGCTTATAATCTTGCACTAATATACAACGTTGGGTATTTGGCAACTTTAGGTGGGTATTCCTTCTGACAGAGAGCAGTATATTCATCGTCTTGGAAGAACGGGGCGTGAAGGCAAAGAAGGGGAAGGAATACTTCTACTTGCACCATGGGAAGAATATTTCATAGCGGATATAAGAGATCTTCCGATTGAGCGATCCCCATCAATGCAATTAGATCCAGAAATAAAGCTGAAGGTTCATTACTAAACCCTTTGTGTCTGCAAGAATCATTACTAAACCCTTTGTTTCTGCAAAATTTATGGAAGTTTTTGACATTTTAAAATATAGTTAAGGAGATGTAATATCAAAGCCAAATGTATTAGTCCTTTGTACTACTTTACTGATGGGACCAAACTATATGCAATGTGATAATGAATGTATTTCAGAATTCTTTCTTTTTCTCAAATTTGCATTGTCCTTAATTTTATTGAATTGTACTCCTAGCTGGTTTTTTTGCTATGTGAATCTCATTAAATGCATTTAAGTTAATATTTTTGTGATTATATCAATATCTACTTAAATCCTAGATTGGTGTTCGAGTCAGACAAATAAAAAATGGATATAGAAGTTGAATCTAATATGTTGAACCTGCTTCTGATGTGCAGGTGGAAAATGCGATGATGAAAATTGATACTAGTGTCAAGGAAGCTGCTTATCATGCTTGGCTCGGCTTTTATAATTCGATCAGAGAGATAGGAAGAGACAAAACCACACTAGTGGAGTTGGCCAACCGGTTTTGTGGTTCAATTGGTTTGCAAAGACCTCCAGCTCTTTTCAGGAAAACAATCTTGAAGATGGGTTTGAAGGATATCCCTGGCATTCGAGTAAGAAAGTAGATGCACAATCACCAATTCAGCTTCATAGGCAAGATCCAAATGCAACTTTACTTTTCATGGTGAAGTTGTTTGATGAGCGTGGACCCTTGGTTCTACCAGGTTGAAAAAGCAAGCAACCCTAACAGCCCCCTCGATTTTCTTTGATTAGTCTTAGGACTGCCCCCAGAAGAAGCATGTACATTTTTTATGAAAAGGAGAGACCAAGAAGAGTATAAATCCTCAGATTTTTTAGAGTAGAAATGACTTATGGCACTTTAATGTTTATCACGAAGGTTTGTAAATGTTCTTGTAATTATTGTCTGCGACGTTTGCATGTGTACTATTGATGAACACCTTGATAGTTTGAGTAGAGTTAACAAGCTGCTGCAAATTGTTTTATAACTGGGGTTCAATCCTACCAAATTTACTACTATGGTTCCTATACACTCAAACTACCTCTATTAGGAGCCACTGCAAAGCTTCTCTTGACCTATGTTCTACCATCAAGAGCATTCACAATTGTAAAGCCCAGGGGGCATTTAGTTCCCAAAAGATTTCAGAATACTCAAATTCATTTTCAGCTAGAATTCTCACTAAATTCAAGTGCTTCCTCAAATATGGATTTGGGAAGTGAACAAGTCTTGAAAAAGGCTTTGAAAAGAAGAAGAAAAAAAATGAGGTATAGTTTTAAGAAAAGAGTCCCGATTGACTACACCCAGGCATAGAGATTTGAATTCTACACCCTAAGCAAAAATTATGTTACTAGTGTTTCTTAGGAGTATTCTATGAAATGCATGGGCAGGTCTACAATTAATTTCTTTAGTGTAAATCTTGAAAACCCTACACCCAGCAATAGGTTGTCTCAGTTCGAATAGTAGTTAAAAACCTCATGAGACCAGTCTCACGAGGTTTTTTACTTCTAAGATAGTGGTTCTCTTACCAACGTGGATGGTGATTTTTTGAAAATGCTTTATTTTTCTTATACTCCCAAAGAGGGGTATGATATGGTTTGTACTTTGTAGAGTATCAATTCTGCTTCATTTCTCTCATATTAGCTGCAAACTGTAGCAATTCAATTTAGAATTGTTGCATATACATTCCTCATGCTGATTTAACAAGTTGACATGATTATGACACAATGATGACTGTTACACACACAATCCAGATCCACTAATGTCAGTACCATTTTCCAGTTGTGTTAAAAAGATAATAGAATCAGTGCCCTTCAATGATACAAGCAAGACAAATTATCCATTCCGCCAAAACACCCATTCTAGAAACATTGTCTGACTTTATAAGAAGTACATCCATTTCCATACACCTGCACAACCCCAGTCCTAGGTTTACTGTCATTCAGGTATCTTATCTAGTGAACGTTTCAGACACCAGTCCCTCCAATGGTAATAGCAATTAGGATTGCAGCAAACAAGGAACAACGTCATACCTTCCTTGCCTTTTGCATTTTGCTGCACAGAAAAACGAGAAACAGTCAACATAACTGCATGTGCATGCATGAGTTTTGCAAATTCAATGATCTGGCCATATGCATTTGCAGATCACTAGATGACAGATGTGTATATATGCCTAGAAAATCTACTCTTGCTCTTTGCTTATGAGAAGGTAAAGATGGCAATGCCATGTAATTCAATCAAATTTCAAGGTGACAGTTAAGAGGGATGGTACGATTGTGCACAATTTGGATTTGTTAGAACCATATTCTTCAATAAAATGCAGTAACACTTCAAAAACTAAATTGATAGTCTACACATTATCAAAAACTGCAAGAATATCGGATAAAAACTAAAGAGTACGATTGTCCAAGATAACAAATTCAGCTCTACTTTGATGTATGATGTCACAAACACTGAATACCCACATCTTGTAAATGGACAGTTTACTGATATACCACTACCTCAGTTCAGACTTCATATGTTATCCATTGAGCACTAATGTAAACCATGGAACACAATAATCAGTATTATTTTTAATAGAAGTTCAAGAATTATTTCTTGAATACTTGAGGATGTCAATAGTGGGTTTTTGTTTTTCTTTTAGGCAAGATTGTTTCTTTCCATTTAATTAACTATCCTAATCCAACTAGCCAACTAGGACACGTTTTCAAAGATTACAAAATGAAATGCTGAATAATCTTTCTTCATGATAGTAAACTATTTACGATTTATTTAATTGCAGCCCAAACCCAGACTTCCTTTAACGGCATATCTCAATTTAAAAAAAATTAAAAACAACAGTAAAGAAACTTGTCTCATTTGCTTTTTATTTATTTATCAAGATTTCCTTTGTAAGTAACACACTAATACTTATATAAACATAAATCAGAATCTACAAGTTAATTTTAAGATAAGATTATTCAGTGTCTAGGTAATGAAGTTAATAATAAGTTCTAGTGTTGGTTTAGTTGATTTATTACATTTTCAATACACCTCGTTTTCTGATGTCTTGAGTTGTGTTACAACATTCAAAATGGTGGAAACAGAAAATACTAACCATATCCGTCGACTTTTAGTTCACCAAAAATGGAAACGAATTCAACTTGACCTGGAAGAATACAGCTTCTCCATGGTTGCATTGAGCACATCGAGCAGATTTGGTACGAGGAAGAGTTGGATCAGCAGCTGCACCTTGCTAGAACTGAGTCTTCTCACTAACATGATGAAGCACCTCATTTCTGTAGACATAATAGCTCTCAGCAACCTCCTGCAGGATTCAAAATTGATTATGAGGATTCAGATTTTTCATGTTCGGTTAGACTACAAAAAGATATCCAAAAATAAACAGAGAAATATTATCCTAATACTTTACCAAAGATTTTTCAAGTCCAACCAATGGAAATCGGTTGTAATTGATTGACTTCACAAAATACAGGAAAATCAGAAAACTTTTGACTGTTTCCAAAAGATTTAGCTTTACTGCACATAATAGAACAGATTCAGCTGAATCTGATTTACGACTTATCCACAAGGTGCAAACAGTGTAGAAATCTGATGATCAGATTGCCTGGAATCTCTATTTGCAGAGAGTTTTGAATGTTTTGTACGAGCAATGACCTATTTCTGGAATGTCAAATGGCTAGGCGAAATACCATTAAAAGAAGAATTCAGATGCCTATATTCTATCTCTAATAACAAACTAAGATCGGTGCAAAACTGCAAGGACCACTGGCCGTTGTCAAATCTCAGTCTGTGTAGAAGTTTATGGGAAACCCCCTTGATTATCAAACTCTTAAAGGTTCCTGAGCTTGTGGACCATCAACCAATATCTGACACATGGACGTCGGATGACAATTTCAAGCTTGGATAACTAATCGACAAATGGTGTTTTTCAAACAAAGGAGATTGGATTTGTGTATGCTATCCTGAATGAGAACAGCTATCAATCCAATCATCAATCATCAAAACCTTATGTAAATATGATGGGTTCATCGGGAGCATACAATCCAATTATCAAAACTTGTATTCACAAAATTTGACAACTTACAATTAATTTCTTATAAATGGTCTTAGCTCATTGCTAAGATCTATTATAGGAAAATAAATTAGATTTCTTAATTAGTTACCTGAGTTCAATAGAGAAGAAATGGTAGAATAAAACTTGATTTTACCTTCCAACTGCAATAATGTATAAAAACCTACATATTCAGTGAATTGTTAGTCTAAACAACTCATAATTATGCACCTAAGATGGACACACCTTGAGGGAGAATCTTGACACACTAACATCATGCACTGTTTTAAAAGGTGATTAACGCGTAGTGGCAAAAAATCGCTTCAGTGCATATGAGTTAAATGTTGGTTAATGATTGTTCTTATTTTAACATCCCCACCACTTTTATGATCGGTTCATGTTATCTCTTTTATTGATGATCATTTCATATCATCATCATCATCATCAAAGCCCATTCTCGAGATTTTCGGGGATCATTTCATATATATTTTTTAATTTAATTTGTTTATAACTAGAGTATTCCCCGTGCCATTGACACGATAAAAGTTGAACATGAAAAAAATAAAGTTTATTCTACTTTAAATATCAAGATAAATAAATATCAAAATGTTGAGTATGAGAATCGAACCCATGCACTCTTGGCACTTTAGATACTCTTTATTGAGGATTGATTGAAGGTAAGACATAAATGCTAACTTTAAGTCCCAACCATTAGATGAAACGAATCTCAACCACATTTTATTTTCAACCTCAAACACTATTCTGATTTGTAATATAGATATTTGTTTATATTTTTTCATCATTTTTCTTTTTTTCCTGAAAAGTCTAGGAGTGCGCTTGTTACACATCAATGCACCGTTTGTATTGAGAAAAGCCTAATTGCGTTAGTACTAGAAACGCTTTTTAAAACATTGCTATCATGCATATTTCCCTAGAGCTACGTTGCTTACATACAACAAGTAGATGGGTTCAACGACCATTTCTCTACAATGGGTATCTGATAAAACATCTTGCTCATCCAACTTTTTTATTCACGTAATTTCAACTCCAGAGATACATCACCATGCCACAACCAGCATCACGATGGACCAAAACCAACCGCCACCACTACCACTTTGCCATCCGCTGCCAACACAACCATAACACACCCACTACCAATATCACCACAAACGATTTTTTTTCTTCACATAGATAAGTCAATTATGTGATTGAGATCAAATGAACCCTAAAACCTATGACATCATATCTCACTTAAAATTTTTAGGTAAACTAGCGCAAGACCACTTTATTTTAACTATATTATGCATATTATAGCCAAGGATTATATTTGACATCATTTTGATTTCAAATATCATGTTTATTAAGCAAAAATGTACATCAACTCATTCTACTTAACATATGACGTGCTACTTTTTATTCAATTTCCTATAGGACTATGTTTAGGCTTTTCGATATTGTGCTTTTCGTTATGGGTTGGAAACTCGGAATCCAATATTCTGCCTTTAATTGTGTCATCTTCGCGAGCCATTAGATTTTTCAATATCCAAGGACCATGATGTAATCCAAATCATTTCCAGAATAAGAAAGTTAACCCTGATTTTCCAAGTGACTAGTGAATCATACCATACCATCGTTTTACATCAGATCTTACAATAAAAAAAAAAAACCAAAGAATAGTCCAAATCATTTCCAGAATAAGAAAGTTAACCCTGAGTTTCCTTCTTTTTCTTTTAATGCTCAAAATATCCCTAGTTTATCAGTCTCTGGCTTCCCTAATTGGAAAATCAAAGATACGTAAGCGTTCCCCAAGTTAATGGTCTTCATAAACTTGATGAAATTTACGTGTGATATCCACCTTCTGTATGATATAGAGTATTCATATGAGTAAACTTGAGAATGTTTCATGGTGGTGTTGAACCCCTCAAAATGTTTAGTGAATTAAGGACAAAAGAAAATCAATAAACTAGTGGCTAGTTTCATGTAATAAAGATTTTATGAGATACACATCAGGCATACTTCTCTGTTCTTTGTACTTTACAGGAGTATCCGAGTATGGCCGTGATTTACTGAAATCCCCAAATGACTTCACTGATTTTTCATTAACAAATGATTTCAACCGTTCATCAAAGTGGAACATTTTTCAATTTCATTTTTTATTGTTCTTCACTGTGTATGTTCATCATCTAGCATGTCAAGTCTTTTCATCAAACAATGAAGTAACAAAACCAAAACGCCACATAATCAAATTTCACAGTATCGAGTTCAAAATCATGCAATTAAACTTCTGCAACTCTAAATCAAAATTTACCAGCAACCGCAGCAAAAAACTAATCACCAAACAACATACAAAACGAAAACCCAATGTTATTGGGGAGGAAATTAACTTTCCAGTTTTCAAATGACTGGGTTTGATCAGATTGTCATCATTCATGCAATTTCATACTTTGAATCCACAAATATGTTAATTCAGTCACTTTCCCATCTGGGTTTTGCTAGAAATGGAAGAAAAACAAGTTCCACCACAAATTTAATTGAACACAGAGGAAAAAAAAATTTCATTCCAAAAATGATTCGAAACTAATGAAGAAGAAATTAAGCGAAAACAGGGAAGAAGAGAGTCTGGGGTACCTTGAATTCACTCTCTTGGTTGCTTCCATCGATCCTATTCTCTTCTTCCAAATCCATCCTTCCTTACTTCATTCATGAGGCAGAGCAGATCGAAGAAAACAGAGGAACATAAGGAGAAGAAGAAGCTGACCCAGACCAGATGGCTCTCTCTGTCTCTACTTTGAAGGACCCATGTACGGAGTGAAGCCGATCCTCTACTCCCGAAAAATAACATTGAAACCCAACAACTTGATCATCCAGCCAACCACGTCATTTATTGACCTCTATCTTCAGATTTTTTTCAACCATTCTGGGCAATCATTTTTTTTTGCCAAATTTTGATTTTTTTACACTTTGACCCCTTCTATAAATGATGTTTGTGATTATGCTTTAAAGAAAATGGGTAAAAATGTAAGTCTAGCCAGCCATATTTGTTGGTTAATTTATTTATTTTTACATTTTTTACCAATTCTCTTTAAAATACAACCACAAACACTAACCATGGAAGGGATAGAAGTGTAAAAAAAAACCCAAAAAATGTTAGCAAACAAGGCTGACTAGAATTGTTGCAATTTTTTTTGTCCAAATTTTTTCAACAATTGTTGAAAACATGGGGCGTTTCAGGTTTCCAAACTTGATTTTTAATTTTATTAAATTTTTTTTGGTGAGGTGGGGGTGTCAAAAACAAAAAAAATTGAATAGAGTTTTTTGAGTATTTATTTTTTAAGTGTGTATTTCTTCGCATAACAATTGGAAAAAAATAAATGTCCAACCACTAGATTACAAAAGATTAAAAATACACCAATGAATATCAATGGTATTGAATTTATCTCTTTTTAGATGGGTGAGCTACGATACAGATAACATAGGGATGCATAAACCGGTTCAGGTACAAAAAGGTATATAAAGATCCCTATCCGGGTACGTCATACTATGCGAAGGTTCGAATCCAACTCTTAATGTTTCATACCATATCTGGATTAGACTGTAAATGGATAACCGTATCCAATTTGAATTACTTTGTTTGGTTCGAATTTTGCCTTTTAAGTTGGATAAAATCAAGGTAAGTATAACAATTTTGATATATTTACTTATCGCAGACATATGCATGAAAGTAAATAAAATATAACATAATTTAAAAAGTGTGGTATATTCGGATATGGACAGAGTTTAATGACAATACCATATTCCGAAACGGATCACCTATAACTAAACATATTCTAAACTATTTTCAGTTCAAATTTCTTTTAGAATCTGTATTCGCTTATTCAGATTCTGATTCAATTCGGTTGTTGGATTTTGTCCATATTGCATCGCTATGTAACATTAGAGCAAGCTAAAACAAGTTGCCAATATTTGAAATTATAAGAGGTCTGAAAACACCAAGTTCTCCATTAAATACATGTGACAATAGTCAATCAATGTCTTAGTTGCTTTCACAATAAGCATGATGAAAAATTTATTTTTGAAAATCCAACCGATAATAATCAAGAGTTAAGAATCATTGGGATCAACTTCTTCCAATAATAATTTCGAGCTATAGGTGTCACAACCGTTATTGTAGTTAATGTTCTCATTTTATATTGGATTATAATATGAAGGATGTTGTCGATTAAAAAATTTGAACACTAAATCATTAAAATAATTCCTTCAACTCTGATGTTAGTTGCATGTGGAATAGTACGATTAAACCCGAAAATGCATCAACCCAACTGATATAGAAATATGACATCTACCCCAGCACGCCCTCCATTATACTCGAATTACCATAAGTGTTTATAATAATGCAGGGTCCATAGATGATGAGGGGTTTGATTTAATTAGCCATATTTATAGTATATGTAATCAGGTGAGAAGCTTCCATGTCTTACTGAGTATGAGGTGTGGGATTTGTTCAAGTAGTTTCTTGCATCTAGGCTTCCAAATGTACGCAAAAATAAATTTAACTGTATGCATATAATATATGTGTTGTGGATGTTGAGCTAATGACCAGTTGGTTGTATTCTATAGCATACCCATGTTGTGATCCAATTTGTTAATTTTCTTGCAAAAGGAGGGAAAGCAAAGCTTTTAGTGTCGCAAAAACCCAAATTTGATGGACATGGGGGCAATCCATAGCAAGTGTTTCACACTTTTTACTCTTTTCAATTGTATCTAAACAATGTGGCAACACGAGTCATTGAGCATTTTCTTGGAATTAACATTAGGTATAACATGTATCAGGTTTTAGTGTCGCAAAAACCCAAATTTGATGGACATGGGGGCAATCCATAGCAAGTGTTTCACACTTTTTACTCTTTTCAATTGTATCTAAACAATGTGGCAACATGAGTCATTAAGCATTTTCTTGGAATTAACTCAGGTATAATATGAGTCATTGAGCATTTTCTTGGCATTAATGTCAGGTATAACATGTATCAGGTTTGTTAAACAGTCCCAAGATACTTATAAAATAGGAAAATTACTCAAACATGACCGCATTTGAACTATGTTTTTCACTAATCCATTTGAGATGACTCTTTTAGGAAAAAACCGATTAACATCAATAATGTTATGTTTAAGTTTCAGCCTGATTCGACAAAGGCTCGTCGAAATACATAATGCAACAAATCTTTTAACACCCAATGTTCATATGCTGACACATGAATTGGGATGGTAGTTTCTAAATCTACCATGTTGTAATTGTTGGCATCCATATATGGATGGTGGTCACCGGTGGTTGCAATAAGAAAAATCATTGGGATCTAAACTCTTACATGGTACAATACCACATGATCAATTTGCAAAATAATCCCATATGTAATTTGTTTGTCTACATTATCTCCACTTGCCTCTCTCTACTAACCTGAAGATATAAAAATGAAATGAAACTAATAGAGAAACCTTTTGTTTGTCTTTCGTAGCACCCCATTTTTCCTTTTCCACGCTTCTTCTTCTTCTTCTTCTTCTTCTGTGTGTGTGTCTCATATCACTTGTAATTCATTTGAATTAAGCAAATGAACAACTTTAGGATACTCAAATGCATGATATTAAGTGTAGAATTATTATTTGCTTCTAAACTTAAATATTTTTTTACTCATCAAAATTCATGTATGGCCCATCTGGCATAAACTTTTTTTTAACCATTTTTCTAAGTTGAGTTGTTACACCCAGATTTTTAAACAATCTACATTAATAGATTATCCAGAAAACAAACTAATAAAACAAACTAACTTCCCAAAATCTTCCTCTCATACCTAAGTTCAATATTACCATGTTATATCCATCAAAATAAATCATAAGTCAACATGTCTAAGTGTATTACATCAATCAAACCAAATTCTTGACTTCCAATACGGAAAGTAATAACTAATTTCTACATCTTATTACATATGCAATAGACAAAACAAATATCTAACGGAAAGTATCCAGGCTACATTGAGACCATGAAGCTCGAATCACTCGCCTCTGCTTTCCAAACTAACCCTGGTGAGTCTCTCGGGCTGCGCTAATTATGAACACAAAAATTTGTAAATCAGTATTTCAATATTGGTGTGAACAATTTACTTTCAACAAAATACATATCATAATAGCAACTAACGATTATTGACATAACAATAAATTTTTTTCCTTGAGGAACACATTTAGGTCTTATTCAATGATCGAATGAGCATTTAGTTTCTTTCTTCAAAACAATCATACATATATATACTCATAGAGTAATTAGTACATATTCTTGTTATGGTAAAAATCGATGTATGCGTTATTTTTCTAAAATTTTGCTTCTTTTCCACAATCGCACTTCCCCCGGTGTCGAACACACCTCATCCAAGTGTGTCTCCTTTGCCTTCGAAGCCACTTCGAGGGTCATGTCATCACAATCAAAGTTTGATCCATAGCAACTATGTCTAATCATTATACATACATCTGAACTCACTTGGAACAGAGTACCCTATGTCTACTATTACTATGATGAATAACAGAGTGTCACCAATTTTTATAGACACGTCATTGTTTATGGTAAGAAACCATGCTGAAATAAAAAGAGGTAAACCTAGGATGATAATAATCTATAAAAGACTTAATGATAATACATATGAGGATAAATATCGTATCCCAAATAAAAATTAGCTTATTGATTGTATTAAGGAAAATATTGTGTTCAATAAGTTTGATAGTAGGAGTGGCTTCAAGCAAGTAATGATGGAAAAAGAGTCAAAAAAATAGTCAATACCATAGAGTGCATTTTCATGTCCAGAAGGACATTTCTAATGGAATATTATGCCATTTGCTTTAAAGAATGCAACTTCAATACTCCAAAGAAAAATGGATAACATATTTAAGAAATAGAAACATTTTGTGTTAGTATAGATAGATGATATATTAATATTTTCTATAAATATAAATAGTCATTATGACCATCTCATGATAGTATTGAAGAATTTATGAAAAATAGTATAATAATAGTAAAAAGAAAATGGAATTATGTAAGGAATATATAGATTTTCTAGGAATGAGAATAGGAAAAGGCAAAATTAAATTGCAAGATCATATAGCAAAGAAAATATTAGATTTCCCAAATGTCTTAGAATATACTAAACAATTGCAATCTTAGGAAAATTAAATTATAGTAGAAAGTATATAATAAATTTAAATAAAATAATAGGGACCTTTTTTTATATAATAAAACTAAGATTGGAGGACAAAAGAAATTTAACAACAAAGATATAAAAATTGTTAAACACATAAAAGAAATATGCAGATCCTTACCAAAATTTGATTTACCTGTTGAATCAAATTATAAGGTTATCAAAATATATGCAAGTGAATTAGGATGGGGAGTTGTACTAATAATAAAACCTAGTGAATATGATAATAAAAGCCAAGAAAAGATTTGTAGTAATAGTTTACGAAAATATAAGCAGCATGGCTCAACAAGTTTAGATTATAAAATACTAGGTGTTATACATGCCTTAAAACATTTTCAATTATATCTCAATAAAATTTTTTTACTGTTAATTAGGACTGATTTTGAAACAATTAGTCCTATTTCATGATAAATGTAATAATAGCAAAGGTTAATTCTAAGCGGTAGACTAATTCTTGAATAATGTTGCAAGAAATGGTTACAAAGTTAGATTTGAACATATTAAAGCAACTGATAGTAGTGTAACATATTATTTATCCAGACTTGTACTAACCAATTATTTTTTGGTAAAACATATAATATAATATATTAAATCTGAGAGCAAAACATATGTCCAGCAAAAGTACCTAACTCATGAGCCTCAATATTACAGTACCAGACACAATTAGTTGCCATTAAGTTCTTAATACTACAGATTAGTGGGTGCCACATCCAACACATGTTTGTCTAGTCCTCTTGGTCTTTTTCATTCAGGACGGTGATCAGAGATCCCAAATCTCGTAACAAGAAACTTGTTTGCCACAGACGCAATTGAATTAACAAAAGTGTCACCCGTACTGCGAAACATTCAACCATAGTGCTATCCAAAAGTTTCCCTGAGATGGCTGAGGTGACCTTACCTAGAACTCTGCCACACTTGTCCACAGCCAAAATACCGATTGCTTATTACTGAGAAGAGGCAAAAAAAACTAGCATCATAAGTGACAACAATCATTTCAGGGTTAAAAAATAGTGGGAATTGGCCGAAGGTTTGTTGCTAGAGAGTTAAGTCCATGGTTTCTGACCACTTGGAGCTGAGAATGAATAAGAGCTAGTCTGAGGGATTGATGATCAAAATCAGGGCCAGGTTTATCCGGGTGAGGTCCTGTGGAAGGGGTCGGAACACAGAAAGCCATAGCTGAGTTAGGGTGATGCTCTGTAACAGTTGTTTCAATGATATGGTGGAGTGAGACTGGATCAACTGTGTTCATATTATGGCGAGGGACAACAAACCATTGTTTATACCAGGTATACCAGGTGTTGTTGAAAGAGGCGAGAAATTGGGGAGTTGTGAACCGAGTTTTATGAAATATGGTATTGTTTCCAGATTGTTTGGATGACAACTATGAATTGGGATAACACTTCCTTTTAGGCATTGGGAAGAGATTTTGTCGTCTCCCACATAAAGATAATAAAACTTGTGATTGTGTTTGTAGGGATGATGACGTTTGGACAAATGATAGGAATGGGAGAAAGCTGCCACAGTCGAGAGATGACCGGACACAGGAAGAAGAGAAGAGTAGCATCTTCTTGATTACTATGGCAAAACACATTCCAGTTGTCGATATGCATATGAATCCTGTGTAGGTTCGACATTGTGGGGGAGCAAGTCTTGTGTAACTTTCCAAAGGAGAAAGAGGGCACTGGTGGGTGCTTTAATACACCAAAGTTCCAGATAGAGTTTAGCCGAGAGGCGAAGGACATTGGAAAAGGAGGTGGACGAGTCGAAAGTCTCATCTAAAAATGCGTTGGTAGCACTCTTAACTGATAAAATGCCTCTTTTATCAAATTTCTAGATTAATTTGTTTGGTTTGCTGGAAGGTCAGATAGTAATATCAATGATGTCCATAGCGACCGGCCGGGGGAACAAGGAGATAATGAGATTTGAGTTCCAAAGAAGGCTCCGGTTTGAAGTGGGAGTCCAGAGATCCAAGATCCCAGAGGGGGAAATTTTTTGTCTTCGTGGCTCAAAAGAAGGGCATTCAACAAGGATGAATCTTGGTTTGATCCAACAGTCTTTCCATAAATCAATGGTGTCGCCAAAACTAATTTTCCAATAGAGGTGGCGTTTCATTTTGTGGAGAACTGTGATATTACCTCTCCAGGCAAATGAGGCGGAAGTCGGAGCGTGGGAGAGTTGGAAGAGACTCTTGTTATTATAGTAGATGCTCTTGAGTTGGATAGTGCGAGGATTTAGCGGCAAAGAGATGGCTTGCCAAATGTTTTTTTCCGTTAAGGCAAGATTTTTTATCTGGGCGATCAAAATATTCAAACCTCCTAGATGACGGGGAAGGGTGATGCAGTTCCAAGATCAAAGGTGTTTAGCCTTACTTTCCTTCGTCCTTTTCCACCGGAAGTTCCTGGCAATGTTATCCAATTTTGTGGTGACTAAACAAGGAATAAGGAAAGTTTACATAGTGTAGACCAGGATAGAATTGATGTCTGCCTTGATCATGACAGTGCGTCCTACTTGTGACAGGACTTTGGCTTTCCAAGAGGACAATTTAGTATTGATTTTGTCGATCAGGAATTGGAAGTCAGAAGCTTTCCTCTTGGAGAGGAGCATAGATGATCCTAGGTATTTTTCTTTAGAGTTGTAAAGTTTTGAGTTGAGAATCCTATTTATAATTTTAGTATGTCTGGGATGGACATTTGAGCTGTAAAAGATGGATGATTTATCATAGTTTACCGTTTGCCCGAAGGTCGAGCAATAAGATGAAAGAATATGTTTAACAACATGAGCTTTAGATAGGGAGGCACGACAAAACAACATAAGATCATCTATATAAAGCAGATGGTTGATAGAAGGTGAGCGTATCCTGATGCTAATACATTTGATCACGTTACTAACCTCCGCTTGGTCAAGCATTCTAGAGAGGGTTTCAATAATGAGAATGAAAAGGTAGGGAGAGAGCAGGTCCCCTTGGCTAAGACCCCGAATGGGAGAAATGCTCGGGAGAGGGCTTCCATTTAGCAGGACTCGGAGAGAAGAAGTGAATATACATTGATCAATCATTTGAATCCCGAGTCATGATCTTGAGGTGGAAAAACCATTCAACTCTATCGTAAGCCTTGACCATATTGATTTTGATAACCATCTATCCTTATTTTTTCTTGTGACAACGTTTCATTTGAAAAAAAGGTTTCATGAGCAAGAACAACATTGTCCGTGACAGAGCGGTGTTTTGATAAAGGCACCCTGGTTAGGGGAAATGATATGATCCAATAGGGGCTTAAGTTTGTTGGCAAGAATTTTAGAGATGATTTTGTAAATAACATTACAAAACCCTATGGGTCTGAACTTGTCTGGAGTTGTCGGATTTGGATATTTGGGGATAAGGGCTATGAAGGTCTCATTCAAGTTTCAGATCCATGTGATGCGTAGTGAAGAAATCTATCATGACTTCAGTCTCATCATGTATGACCGTGTCCCAGTAATGTTGAAAAAATAAGGCGTGAAAGCCATAAGGGCCTAGAGCTTTGTGACTGCCCATAAAGATGGTACCTTTAATTTCCTCTTCCGTGGGAGTGGCTAAAATATTTTCATTATCCCGAGCCATAATGATGGGAGAGTACAAGGACTCCACTTCATTGTAGGGATCCGGGTGGGAGGACTGGAAAATGGATTCAAAATATTTGGTGAGGATCGAGCTTATTGAGGAATTTGTAGAATGCCATTGATTATCATTACACGCAGAATCAGGTTACGCTTCTTGCGAAGCATTGAGGTCAGATGGAAGAATTTGGTATTTTTCATTATCGTTCTTGAGCCAGGATTCTCACGATTTATTCCGCCGAAAGAGTTCTTCCTGGTGATACAGTTCTTTGAGTCTAGCTTCGATCAAGAATAAAAATAACATTTGCATTTTTCGTGGAGGGAGTAGCATTTTGAGATTTGTCTATGGCGATCATGGTTTCCTTAATATTGTTCTGAATATTGCGAAAATCAATTTTTGTTCCATTTAGAAAGGGAGTGACTAAGTTTTTTTTAGATGGAAATTGTGACCCCACTGTTGGTGGGGAGACCAAGAAGAATTAACCAGTTTTCGACGGCGAGGGTCTCTGGTCCACATATGGAAGAATCTAAAAAGCTTAGGTCTCGATTGTGTGTTTGAGACAAATTGAAGGGTGATGGCACGATGGTCTAAAGAGGAAGTATGAATGGTACGAGCGATAGATAAAGGAAATGAGTCATCCATTCAGTGGAGATCAGAACACGATCAAGTTTAGCTTTGATGCCATTGTGATCCTTTCTTTTGTTATTCCAAGTAAATTTGAAACCATTCAACTGAAAATCCAGTAGGTTGTGAGTGTCCATGAAGGTCTTGAGGTGTCGGACATGGGAGGAAGTGGTACATCTACCTCTTATTTTGTCTTCAAGATGGAAGATAACATTTAGATTTCCCATAATAAGGGTAGGGGTCGAGTGATTGTTATATAATTGTGACAGAGTATCCCAAAAAGGAGTACAGAGGGACGAGTTAGGTTCCCCATAGACAAAAATTATAGATCAATGAACAAAAGTATAATAACAATCATTTGTGCATGAAAAGAAATATTTACAGGAAGAAATAATCATAAGATTAATAACTTCTTTCCAAAATAAAGCTAGCCCTCCTAAAAGACCAATTGTTGGTACTGCAACTCCGTGTTTGAAGCCTAGTCTCCGACGTAGACGATCCATTTTGGTTGTTGTGGCTTTTGTTTCAAAGAGAAAAATAATCTCAGGTTTGGATTTTAGGGAAAGAGCATTGAGATTCTAGAATGCACCGGAGGACCCTATGCCCCTAGCGTTCCAGGAGAGGATCATGTCCATGATGGCGACTCTTTCATGGCGGTCGCCAAATCCGCTCTAGTCTGGCCAGGAGCACTTGATGAATGATCAGAGAAGGCTGCAAAAACTTTCTGAAGAGATGTAATTAGTTATGAACTGTGGTATTTGTTTGAATCATCTAGAACCTGAGGTCCCTTGGGGGCATGAGTAGGAGACGTGGAATCATTCTCTGAGTGACATTCCAAATGAGTGTTGCCAATGTATAAGCCTGACACTTTCCGTTTTCCTCCCTTCCTAGACCTCTATTCATGAGCAACAACCATTTTCGTTTCCCTTTTTGCCCTACCACTGTAGAAGCAGTTTGTGGTTGAACTCTAGCTTTACTAGATCTTGTACATGGCTGTTTTTTTTGGAAAAAGAGTGATTTTCGCCCTGTTCTCATTGCCCATTTGGTCTTGGTGCATTGTCAAGTTGCTTTCATTTTGGATTCATTCATCTGCTTTCTTGTGTAGACTTAATTTTGCACTTGCACTGTCACTGTTGCTGGGTTTTGTTAATAATCCTTCATGAACCCATGCAACGAGGGGAATGGGATAGTATGCAGAGAGTTCGCTAAAGCATTGGCTTAATCAAGAGGGGTTGTCATCAAGTTTAGTGAAGGGGCTTCCTCTGTAAAGTTTTCCAAGAAGGTAGGGAAAGTAGGAGAGGGAGATTGCATCAAGAAGTTGGGAGTGTCACCTGGGTTTTGGATGGTGGTAGCGTGGTACTATGAATCTAAGTTTTGAATAGCAATGTGAGTGAGATCTTTGAAGTAGTGAGCTTCAAATAAGGTTTGTTGAGTAGAGAGTTGAAATGGGCATGACGGGTTTGTGGAGAGATGAAATGTGGTGATTGGTGACTCGATTGTAACGGTGGTGGAGGAGGTGGGAATACCATCTTAGACTGAATACTATTGGTCCCAGAGCCATTAGAGTTAATCTTTGGAACTTAAACTGTGAAGACATTCTCATTGGGGAAGGAAAGAGGGGGGTGTTCTCAGCAATTGCAGGGTGGGAGTTAGCAGCAATATTTGTGTCATTTAGAACTGGGGGCCCACTAGAATTTGATGATGAATGTAAGCTGCGTTTGGTGGGCTTAGGTGATGAGGACGTGTTGTATGGAAAATGTCGGTTGGGACGAGTGGAGAGTTCTTGGTGGTTGGGATATGAATTGATGGTTGTAGGTGGTAGTAATTGATGAGATATTATTGTGGGGAAAGGAGTGAATATTTGTAGAGTAGTTGTTGTAAATGGTTGAGAGTGGTGGATGTTTGAAGCATTTAATGTTTGGTTGGGTTGAGATAGAAGCATTGAAGTAGGAGTAGTAATAGTCGGTTGGTGAGTTGAGTTGCTTGCTGAGTGGGGTCGTTGATTAAACGAAGATAATAGTGGTGTGGGGGAAAGTTGAATCTAAGTGAACTCGGCCGGTTGGGGTTTGGTCCAAGTTGAGTCAAACTGGTTCAATAACTTTAGATAGTATTGATTGGGATCGGTGATGTCAGGGGAAGACTGGATAGTGCGACCAGGAGCAAGATAGTTATGCTGCAACCAAAATATCAGTATCAGAGTAACTTATAAATATTTAAGAGTTATTCCCCATTTGTTTGTCTATTCCTACTTATTCTTGTATTCCAGTCTAACACTCATGATCGTCTATTTAAGGGTGTTGACTAACAAATTACATCTAATTTTTATTAAATGACAAACTTACCCTCACATAATTTTTCAAATCAAATACTTTTGTTTTCTTTTTTATTCACAAAATCTCAAACCCACTCTCTATTTTTAAATTTCTCTCTCCCCATAAATCCACCATTTTTTTAATCACTCTCTCCACTTTTTTTTTTTAATATTTCTTCCTGTCTTTTTTTAATCTTTCTCCTCCCACCACCACACCCACCATTTTTTTTACTATCTCTCCCCCCTCCCCACAAAACCACCATCTCAACGTGAGCACTGTTTGATGTTTTTTTTTTAACCTCTATCTCCCCCACAAACCTACACTCTCTTTGTTAATTAACACAAACAATGTAGTAATAGTGAAATTATAATTTGTGATAGTGAAACTATAATTAAGAAATTACAAATTTTAATAAGTTTAATTTCATATTATTCAAACTATTTTTCCGGACTTAGGAGAATTGAGGTCATATTCTCTGGATTTTAATAAAACTGTTAGTTACATGATGAGGAGATGGATTAGACTTTCAAACAAATAATTAGAGGAGAGATAATGAATATATACAAATGAGGATAAGTTTGTCAATTTAGAAAAATTGGATGAAATTTGTTAGCCAACACCAATGAACAGACAGTCATGGGTATTAGACTGAAATACAAGAATAAATGGGGGTCAAAGAGGAATAGACATAAACAAATGGGGGCCAAATGGGATATAATCTTCTACATTTGTATCAGAACAATTTATTTAATATTTTATATTGGTATCAGAGCAATTTGTAACTTTTTAAATATTTCACAATGCTATTAGAGTAACTTGTTTTTTTTCTTTTACATTTCTATCAGAACAACTTATTTAATCTTTCACATTTGTATTAGAGTAACTTGCAACTTTTTAAATCTTTCACATTAGTATCAGAGTAACTTGCAACTTTATTTTTATCTTTTACATCAAAAATTCTACGCTGCCTAGTGAGCAGTGCCAGGTCCATGCCTGGATGGTACCACGCACGTGCCTAGCGACGAGGTGGCAACCTTGACAAAAGCAAAAAAAAAAAAAAGTGAATGTTTAAAAGAATCACAAGGCAAAACCCTTAGGGCTCAAAACATGAAGATTGGATCCGCCTCCACCTTCTATTGTTGTCGTCCTCCTCCACCTTTGTCGTTGCCGTTCGTCCTTCACGCAATCACCTCCCATCGCCATCGCGTCATCGTCTTCTCCACCTCGCCATTGTACAAAACTCACAAATAGCAACATGATTTGAAGAGCATATCCTTCTCCACCTCCCACTGTTGTTGTCCTCCTCCACCTCTCGTCGTCGCTGTTTGGGTTGTTGTTGTTCGTCCTCCACGCAGTCACCTCCCATCGCCATCACCATCGTCTTCTCCACCTCGCCATTGTACAAAACCCACAGAAATTTTCATAATAGGTATGAGTTTATTGTTCACACATTCACATTTTTATCTCACAAAATCACTTCCTTAGATGATATTATGTTAACATGATTTGAAGGCAAAAACTTAATTTGTGTTAGTAAAAATTTGTGACATGATACTCTGTTAACATGATTTGTGGGTTTAGTAAAAAATATTATGTTAGTAAAAAATTTGTGTTTTCTCTTCTTAATTTGTGCTAGTAAAAAATTTGTGTCAGAAAGATAGTAACTTATTATCTAGGATAATAACATGTAGCAATAATCATAAAGATAACAGGTATTTAAAAAAAAAACTGATTATCTAAGAAACTGATTATTTAAAATTGATTATCTAAAAACTAATTATTTATTTTTTAGAAGATTATAGAAAAATATATGAATTTCAACAAATGTACTAGGGTTTTCATTATAAGAATTTCAACAAATATATGAATTTCAACTGAGATAAAACCCTTGTACAAACTACCACTATACTCTGTTACTTAGATTGAACAATCTTCCCATGTTAAGTAAATTTCGAGGTTACGATCGCGATATACTACATGCGCCTTGTATGCCATTATTGGGTTACTATCCTTATTTCAACATACAAAAAAAGAAAAGATTGACACAAGCAATAAAATTAAGCTACAGATGCCAAAAAAAATAAATTAATAAAAGCAAGCAATAAAAAATATATCCTTGTATGCCTTGCAGTTTTTGCAAGGAAGGAAGGGAAAGGGACTGTAATTTTTTACTAAGAAGAAAAATTAAGCTACAGATGCCGATCACAAAAAATTGACCTCATTCATTTTATTTAAGAAGAGAAAACAATTTTTTTTTTTTACTAAACCCACATATCATGTTAACAGAAGAGTATCATTTCATTTAAGAAGAGAAAGCAAATTTTTTACTAACACAAATTAAGAAAAGAAAACACAAATTTTTTACTAAACCCACAGATCATGTTAATAGGGTATCATTTCACAATTTTGTACTAACACAAATTAAGTTTTTGCCTTCAAATCATGTTAACAAAATATCATCTAAGGAGGTGATTTTATGTGATAAAAATATGAATGTGTGAACAATAAACTCATACCTGTTATGAAAATTTCTATGGGTTTTGTACAATGGCGAGGTGGAGAAGACGATGGTGATGGGAGGTGATTGCCGGGAGGACAAACGACAACAACCCAGGCAACGACGATGAGAGGTGGAGGAGAATGACAGCAGTGGGAGGTGGAAGAGGATCTGCTCTTCAAATCATGTTGCTATTAATTTGTGGGTTTTGTACAATGGCCTGGTGGAGAAGACGATGGCGCAATGGAGATGGGAGGTGATTGTGTGGAGGACGAACTACAACAACTCAGGCACGCCAAAAACTTGATGCGGATTTAACTAACCTAAATTAATAGGTTAATTTAACCCACTTGTAATAACCGCAAGTGCACGGTGCCTAACTGGTAGACAACGGCAAGTACGGGTCGATCCCACGAAGAAGGCGGATGCAATTGAATTTTAGAATTTAATTAAACTAATTTATAGGAAATGGGGTTACAGCATTTTTAAATCTAAACTAAAAATAATTTAAAATAAGAAAAATAAAATAAGAGATAGATGAAATGGGTTTTTGTGGCTTGGACTCACCAATGAGTTAGTAAAATTATTGAAATCTAAATTACTGAATTTAAAAATGAGAAGCGTTAAGGATGAGAATCCCTTGCTTACACCGAATATGTGATCGTTAAAACCAAATTAAACTTATACCATGTTTCTATCAAACATTAACAAATTATTTCAAGCAAATACGCTCTTACAAAGTATTAAGTGTCTTTTTAGGGCACACTTAATCAAAGTTTAAGCTTAATATTTTTAACACATGCTTTGAATATTAATAAAGGGTAATTCTAACTACCAAACATATCAAGTTTAATTTCTCGAACATGCAAGGTGAAAACAATTTATCAAAATTCAGAAATAAATTATAATTAACAATTAAGCACACAATTCAGTAAAATAAATCAAAATAACTTATACAACCCATTTAGTTTGTCACAAACTCGATGTGGTGGCACTCAGCAGATCAGCAGGTGGTTGTGCACGAATCTCAAGGAAATGGTCCCAAAACGCTCTATGGTGGTACAGAGCAAAACCGCGGGTATGAATAGCCAAATAACTGAATTTGACTCTTTCTCCCGCCCTCGCTACAGTACTGCCTCGCCCGGTCTTCTTCTCCAGTGCGACAGCGCTTGTTCTCGCGACTTTTCTTCGCTCCTCGCGGCCTTCCTCGTCCTCAAATCATCTCCAGAACCTGAAAAAGAGAAATAGAGGGTGAGGAAACAGCTAGATATCAATAAAAACGCAAAGGAGGGCGAGGAACAGGGCTCCCTGTTTGTGGCTGCGAGCTCTGTCTCGCGAGGTGGTGATTGCTGAGTGAGTGGAGTGAGTGATGGATGAGTGGTGAGGGTGACCTTGTGAGAATCACCTTTGAGAGAGGAGCTCCTTTGAGGAAATCTCCATTGAGGAAGAGGTTTTGATTTCTAATTCTCTTCTTTTCCCTTCTCTTCCTCCCCCCTTTTCTCACCCTAGTATCTTCTATTTATATAAAATTATCAAGATGAATAGGGATGAAATGAGGGAATGATTCATCAATGAGGGTAGTAGAAGGATTGGGATTGGCATTAGGTTTGGGTTTAGGTTATGGATTAGGTTTCGGGTTTAGGTTTGTGATTGCTTTATACCACCGTTGGAATCGACTAATTGTCGTTCCTTAACTTGTCGCTTTAATATGATTTCATCGTTTACGCTCAAATTCCTACAAAGATATGAAAACGAAATAATTACTATACAATATAATAATCGAAACACTAACATGTATAAATTAAGGGATATATTATGTAATAATTATGTGAATATCAACGGCGGAGGTGGAGGCGGATTTGATCTTCACGTTTTGAGCCCTAAGGGTTTTGCCTTTATTTTCTTTTAAACATTCACTCTGCTTTTTTTTTTTGTCAAGGTTGCCATCTCATCACTTGGACCAGGCACTGTTCACCAGACAACGTAGAACTGCTCCTTTTACATTGGTATCAGAACAACTTATTTAATCTTTAACATTGGTATCAAAGCAACTTGTAACTTAATAAATATTTCACATTTGTATTAGAGTTACTTGCAACTTTTATAATTATTTATATTGGTATCAAAACAACTTATTTAATCTTTTACATTTATATAGAGCAAATTCAAAATTTTTAAATCTTTCACATTGGTATCGGAGCCTATCAACCAGTAGACTTATATATATATATAATGTTGTTAAATAACACCACCAATATAAACAAAAAAAATTCTACATTTCTTATCCTCTATTATTCTCTTCTCCTTTCCAGGGGGCAGATCTACAGTCAAGCTAAAGGGGACAATTCCCTCCCTTTAGTTTAAAAAAAATCTACTAAACCACCTTTAAAATTTTAGTTTGCCCATCTTTAATCAATGAAGAGAAATGAAGGAGTAGAAGAATTTAGGCGGAGAATAAGAAATAATTCACTGATTTCTTACCATAAATGTTGTGCTTCTATGTTTAATATCATTTTGTCTTATAATCATTTTTTAAAGATTATCCCGAACATGATAACCTTACCAAAAAATCAGAATGCAATAAAAAATGTTGCGGAATCATAAACAGTTTTTTCAAAATAAATACCAAAGAATAAGAATATAATATTAAAACACAAAGTCAAAAATTTATAAGAAACTCATTATCAACTTATCTAAAATAAGTTTCGACTTTATCTTCCTAAACAAACCAAAACGAAAATTAGGATGTAATAAAAAATAAATATTAGATAACATCATAAGAATAGCCGAAGAAACTCAAGTATTAGGAGAAATCCCTATAAAATATTGATCCCGTAATAAATATTTAGCCAATTTAGGAATTGTAACACATACTCATTAGTCATAGAAAAATCCTCTATTCAGATTATTGAATATTAAACTTAGGAGTTATAAGACACGAAAATGTTAAACATAAAATCACAACATTTATGGTTAGAAATCATGGTGAGATTAAAAGAGAAAATACAAGAATTATCATAAATTATAAACGTTTAAATGATAATACCCACGATGACCAATATCTTATACCTAGCAAAGATCAACTAATAAACTGTATACAAGAAAACACTATTTTCAGCAAATTCGACTGTAAAAGTCTATACCTTGGACTGCATTACATGCCCTGAAGGACATTATAAATAGTTGGTAATGTCATTCGGATTAAATAATGCTCCCTCCATTTTCCTTATCGATTTTTGGTAAGTTTATATTTTTTGTCCTTGTTTATATTGATGATATTTTGGTTTTCTCTAAAGATATTGAATATCACTACAATCATCTTATTTTAGTATTTAATGAATTTGTTAAAAATGAACTTATAATTTCTAAAAAGAATATAGAACTTTCCAAAACTTACATTGACTTTTTAGCATGAAAATAAAAAAGGGAAAATACAATTACAAGAACATATTGTTAAAAAACTACTAAAATGCCCCGACAAAATAGAAGATACAAAGCAATTACAGTCCTTTTTAAGAACACGTACTCAATTATTGCTTAAATTACATTAAAGACCTTAGTAAAATAATATGACCACAATATAGTAAAACCACTCCTACTGGCAAAAAGAGATTTAACCAAGAAGACAAAAATAGTTGAAAAAGTTAAGAAAATTTGTAAAAATTTACTAACTTTCTCACTTCCATTACATTCTGATTATAAAACAGATGCATGCGAAGAAGGTTGGGGAGCCATCCTCCTAGCTGAACCAAATGAATATAGTTCTAGAAATGAAGAAAAAATATGTGGCTACACTTCAGGGAAATATAAAGAAAAAAGATTGACATCTTTAGACTATGATATATTAGGAATCGTAAAAGCCTTAGACCATTTTAATTTATATCTAGATAAGCCTCTCACTATTCGCACTGACTGTGAAGCCATAATAAAATTTTAGAATAAAAGTAATGATAAAAAATAAATTCTAAAAGATAGACTAATTTCTTAAATAGTGTTGCAGGTAGTGGTTATAAAGCAACATTCGAGCATATCAAAGGAGAAAATAATAGTGTAGCGATGCACTGTCTAGATTTGTTTATTTGACTATAGATGAATATGATATTTGTTATATGATGAAATCTCAAAAACTAGTTGAAAATTTGGAATGTCAGTTTCGAAAAGTACATCTTACAATAGATAGAGCGAAGATTTTAGCCCTTAATATCCAAACAGAACACTTGGATATAATGCAGGTCTGCTTCCTTGAAAATCTCCAAACCTCTAAATTTTATAAAGAAAATTTGATGTAGTCTTAAAAGCTTTATCATATTATTTCCAAAAATTACATTCAAAACCATTTTCAAAAGGTTTATCTTTTACTCTGTGATAAAAGAAAGAACTCTAGGAATATTTACACATTGGGCAATTTTTTTTGAATAAATTAAAGAATACCCTAATCCTACATATAAAGGATTTTATTAAATGCAAAACGCTTTAAATCATTGTAAAGAAAAGTCGAGCTTAAACTATTATATCTCTCCAAAAGCCTTGGAATATCAAAATGATATATTTGTTTCAAAACAAAAAGGGAAGGTTGTCATTAAATATGTATCAAAAGAATTTGTCTGTCGAAAGTGTGTAGCGGGACAAAATGAAGTGCAAAGGCTACAATCTAAGGTTGAAATTCTTGAAAGGGAATTGACTAGCTCTAAGTTGAATTGACAAACAAAAGAATTGACAGAAAAAACCTGTCTTAATTTGCTTAAAATTAAGACTAGTCTGCAACAAATGGCTAGCTGTAAAGACCTAACAAATCCCTTGATGGCTAGTAATTTGCCAAAAATTACAAATGTTCTTTCTTTTACTATAAGTGAAGAATTATTATCCCATATTTATAAACCTAAAAATCTACCTATAGAAAACTTAAAAGCAAGAACTAAATTCTTTACTCATACCTTTCTTTCCCCATTACCATATACCTTACAATCTTATATTCTTTACCTTTCAAGCGAAAAAGATACATATATTCAAATCTTTATTTTTGAAAGGGTATCTAATTATGACAGAAATCATAACAATCTTCATGGCTTATTCATTACATAGGACATCTTAAACCACAAAAACCCTCTACCTTGCCAAAATATAGACCAATATTTTGACAATATACCTATATCCAGAATTGATTGTAGAAGTTAGCTCATATATTCTATACCAAAATCCAATATTCTCATGAGCATGTACCATCTTCCCATCCTACATTTTAAAAATGAAAAGATTGTACTCACAGTACAAAAACTTTTAGACTATGGTCACGTTGGACAAGTCATGTTTTCTAAACCCATATAAACCCAAAACTTTGGTGAAAAGTTACTATGGCAGTTTTAGGCTCTACGAATAAAAAACAACATTTTGTTGAAATGTATGTTACTAGTAAACCTTTTGAATTTAACAAAGGTATCACCTATCCAGCCCAACATAGAATCCAAATTATTTCAATAAATCGAGCCAAACAGTCTTGCAAGATGTTATACGTTGGCCTTGTCCTTTATCCACTCAGTCACAAATCTCTCATTGGAATTCTTATCAAGTAGCCTCTACTTTGCAAACCGACTAGTGACATATTAAAGGTAATCTTATAGCAGCAGATGAAGTATATACTGCTTTGACTTAATTAGATAAATAGTTATTTTCTATTTGCAATCTTTTGACCAAGAACTAGATCAATACTATCAACACAGAAGAGAGATTGAAGAAGCTGAACATCTAAAACAGTTAGCCGACCGTGAATATTTGTATTATAACAATAGTTCTGATAGATTTTGATTAAAGTGTCAATCGATGACCACAAGTGCCCGCGAATATGTCAGGTGACAAAAAAAAGGTGATCTATCGCGTCTTTTCTTTTTCTTCAGAAGAATAGTCGACTTCAACACCTTATCCCATTCTTCGTTCTGAAAAGCTTTACTCTGCTCCACACAATTACAATTTGTGTCAGAAGAATAGTCCACTTTAAAATCTTATTTTATTCTTCGCTCCGTATCAAGAAGCTCATCTCCACACAATTAAATATCGAACTAGACTCCACTAAGAAGGAACAGTTTTTTGTACATTTTCGCTTCAACAAATAATTGAGATCCCCATTTATCCTCTATAAAAGGAAATGACCACTCAACTTCGAAGGCATCAAAATTTTTCAGAGGTTCTCACCACTAAAATAACTTTCTGATACTTGGTAGAAGTTTTGAATCTTTCCTATTTTCTAAAATAGTTCAAGTATTGTAATAAGCATAAAACTTAGTTTGTATAAAGGCTTTCAACAATAAACAAGTAAGTTCAGTTTATTTTCGGAGAACCCAAAAGGGAACACGCGATTTGCCATATTTTTACATAACAATTACTCTAGTATTATAATACTTTGCTCCTGCTAATGAATGGTTATGTTTTAAAAACTATATTATTTCAAATCTACCGTACTATTTTTAGAACATTTGGCATTCAAAATTTTTCTTAAGATCTGTTTGAAAATTAAACGTTTAGATAAATTAAACTTTAAACGACCATTGAGTTAACCCGTTGGCTAAGTACCGATGTTTGCCGTGTTAGGGCGTTTTAGGGAAATAAATCATTTTTGGGATAAACATGCCGTTTTGGTTTAAAAATCTAAATTGATTAAATGTTACTTAGAATTAAGAAAACACACTTTGGGTGTAATGTTCTGGGCTAAGGGATGTGGAAAGATCGAAGGTATTAATTTTTTTTCCAAAAACACGAAAAAAATTTGGCAAAAAATAAATATTATATAAACAAGGGGTAGCTTTGTAAAACATACTCTTAAGAATAGGGTAAAAAATGGTTAATACCAAGTAGGGTCTAAAGGGGTTAGTGTGAGATAGAAAAACAAGGAAATGATACAGAAGCAAAAATGGATCCAGAAGTGGAGCAAATAGGGATTAATGAAAATGAGTCGGATGATGGTAAGGGAAGAGACTTGATAAATCGGGATCAGAGGGAAGAATCACAGTCCCCAATAAACCCAAATGAACGTGTATTCCACGTGGAAGGGATAGACGCTCCCCTTAACTTAACTAAAGTTAAAAGTACATGAAAATGATAGAAGAATATGAGAATGGGAATTAAGTTACTAGTAAAGAGAATGAAGCAATAGAGTAAATCGGCGTGGAAGTGTTTAAAGAATATTTCCTAGATCTAAAAAATCAATTTGAAAAGGAAATTACTATGGAAGGTCAAAGCACTACTGAAAATGAATGTGAGTTAATCACTTCTCAGTTTCCTAAGGAAGACACTCCTTGTCGATCTTCTCGCATTAGAAAAGCAAACCCTAAATTCAAGAGATAATTATCAAAGAGAAGTTAATGAAGATCAACATTACCTGTTGAAATTTCTCAAGAACTAGTTTACTCCTAGCAATTAGTTGTCTTTCTTTTCATATCCGTGTGCTCCAAGAATATTAATTCGACTTCTTCTATTTGTTAAGCAAGGGGATGGATATCATTATTCTCAATATGATTAATCAATTGATTAATGCCCATAAAGATTGCGAGTTTAAGTGTGTTCACCAAGGAACCATTTGGACAATCTTTCACCTGGTGAGTTTAACTTTTAGCTTAAAACTCATGGATTCTTCTCTTAGCTTGGTTGAGGATTTTATGGAAATTTTATTTTCTTGTGATGATGTGTAATGTATAATGAAGGAATAAGCAAGTGGTGTAACTTTAATGTACTCTTATGCTTTTGATTTAATGATAAGGTTAGGAGAGCCTCAAAATCCCAGCTTGCCTTAAAAAAAAGGATCTAAAGTCTTTGATATAGTTTTTCTATATTTCGTATGACTCCTCATAAAAATTATCAACCAAGTAAATTTAAAGATCCAGATAATATATACTCAGCAAAAAATCGATATAAAAGAAAAAAAATCCTAATTACGATAAAAATAAAGGCCCTAAACCTTTATCTATAATTATTACTCATTTTCAAGAAATTATAAAAAAAATCCAATAAGCCAGAATAGATCTAGATTATCGAATTCTCTTACTGGTATAAGTACAGTTCTTAAAAAACAAAAAACTTCTTTAGAAATTACAACAAATAAGAATATTTACTAGACACTGCACTACTAGGAATTTCTGACTTGGTTGAAGAATTTCCTTATTATGTCATAGAATTTGAAAACATAAATATTTAATCACCAATAAATATTAATACATTAGAAATACCATCTCCTAATCTATATCAAAATATCTCTAAAAATTTTACAAATCTTGAAAACTTTGAATTTTAAATACCTCTAAAATTTATAAATTAATTACGGTACTCCCTCTCAAAATTGGTATCAGACCCGGTTACTTAGGCCTGTGTTTATAGTAAGTTAGTTATAGATTTATAATATTAATATCCATTTGGATAAAAATTAAAATATCTTAATTTATAAATCAATAGCTACTAAAAAAAGATTATCGATAATAATTATTTAGATTGTAACGTTGAAGAAAGCTATAACACGCATTGCATAGTACTAGTGATAATTTAAATAGTCTAACAGATTTAGTAATAAATGTAGCTAGTAATTTAGAATCAGATTATTTTGTAATAAAATTACAAGTTGACATAAATTGAACTAATAAAAAATTAATATATGATTCCATAGAAAAACTAGAATATATAAAAAAATCAATAAAATGATAATTTTAATCAATTATACATACGATAATCAGTCCAATAATAAAACATCTAATTTAAAAATCATAGACTAAGAATTACATAAAAAAAAATTAGATAATTTAAATAATCAAGTCTTTAGTTTAGAAGATAGCCTTAGAAAAATAAAAAAATCTTATAGGAGGATTATCTCCTAATGACAATATTAATAAACAAATAACCTACTTTAAAAGTTTAAATCCAGAAAACTCTTTCTCGAAAAGTAAAAACAAAATAGAACTTATTATGGATCGTGGAAAGCAAATGGTAAGTATATAAAAATATTAGTAATCAAGCCTATTAAAAAACATGCGTAATAAAAGTACAAACAAAAAATAATGTTATTTGTTTAGAAACTATATTAGATGTTGATCAACAGATAGAAGTTTCAAACAAAATAAACTTAACTTAATAGACCCATGTATATCATACGAAACATCAAAAAAACCCATTTACAAGCCTTTTATATATCAACATTATAGTGAAAGACAAATAATTTGTACACATGGGGATCTACAGATAAAAAGTATAATTGTAGTTGGTGTAAAAGAAATGCATCGAGAAGATTTGGGAGCTAAAGTATGTTTATGTCTATATGATGGCAGATTTACAGATAATGAAAAAAGGAATATTATGATCTATTGAATTAGACATAAATTAAAAAAGGAAGAATAATTTATTTTTCACGTAACTATCTTTTATCCACTGAAATTTTTTATAATAATATTCGAATTAGAATCAAATCAAGAGGTTATGATATGAAATGAGAATAACCTTTTTATTTGTACTAGTTTTATTGGAAGAATATCAGATACTAGTACAACAAAATATCAATTAGATAACAACAGTTTAGAAAAAATATTAAAGACTAAAGGAGTACAAGACATAGAAGCTAAAAGTATTATCTTGAAACTCTTGCAGGTTTAGACTAGAAAATATAGTCCTTTTTAGAAAAAAAAAACAATTTTAATCCCTAAATATAATTTCACCTATAAAAAACAATGATGGATCTTTAAGTCTTAGATTTAGTAAATATACCAAATAATGTGGAGAATCATACAAATGAGGAAGAGGAATCCATGGAATATACAAATATTGCGTTAGATGAAGAAGATCTTACCCTTGATGATATAATAAGGATCATAGACAAAAGAACAACCCAGTTAGACAACATATAGGAAAAATT
Source organism: Berberis thunbergii (assembly GCA_003290165.1). Classification (NCBI taxonomy): domain Eukaryota; kingdom Viridiplantae; phylum Streptophyta; class Magnoliopsida; order Ranunculales; family Berberidaceae; genus Berberis; species Berberis thunbergii. The sequence goes on from QNQO01008610.1 coordinate 147,038, forward strand.
ACCTATACCTGAAATGAGGGCATTATTAGACAAAAAATTGATATGCAATATGAAGATTCCATTTTAGAATAAAAATTACCACCCTATATGTTATTAAGAAAAACTCCAAAACCTACATTTTTAAATGAAGAATCATATATGGAACAACAACAACCAAGCAACACAATTTCAAGTCCTAATCCATCTAATAGGCCTTATGAAGATTTTAGAAGACTACCATATGAACCAGGAGGAAGATATCCCATACAATCTGAAAATTATAAACCAATAGATCAAACAATTAGATACAAACCAATGGGAAAACGACAAATACTTGATGAAACCAAGGAATTACCATCTGCTCCCACATATGGAAGTATTTTTGAAATTGCAAGTCACAACCCTCAAGATTGGTCTGAAGTAATTAACAGATGTGAGACTGATGCAGGAAGAGCTTGGCACAATACTACTTCTAATGATATGTGGTCATTTATGGAAACTATGGTAGGAAATAGTGTTGGCTTACTTTATAATACTTGGAAGAAAGAAAATCAATTAGAATGTAATCAGCTTCGAGGAACTGATGATAATCCATACAATTTTACTGAGAACCTTACTTATAGGGAGAGATCATTCTATGAGCGATTTAGAAATACAAAACTCTGCTTTGGCATATCTAAACCAAATACAAATAAGTAATTGGAGATAAATTGAACAATTTTGTAATGATTATTTCTCTATAGCTGCAAAAACAGGGAGAATTGAGGATCCTAAAGTAGGAGAAAAAATCTTTAGAAAATTCCTCGAACATATTGGAGAAGATATAGTTTATGAATGCACTAATCGACCCAATAAAACTGATAAAAATTTAGGAGCTAGAATACAACATATGTATCAAGTTTTAAGAAAGAAATGTATACAAATTAGGTCCAAAAAAATCTTAAGAAACGATCTTATGCATTTTGTAAAGAAGTAATTTACACCCCTTAAGCCTATAAAGAAATGCGTGAATGGAAAATGAAATATAAGAGAGGTGATAGAATGAACATATATAAAAGAAAATATATTCGAAATCGAGAACATTTAGAGGAAAAAAAAAGATACATATATTAAAAAAAAAAACTTCTAAAACTAAATGTAAATGTTTCATCTATGGAGATGAAAAACATTTTGCCAATAAGTGTCCTCAAAGATATAAAAATAATTTCAAAAATCATACTCGAACACAACTTATAGAAAATTTAGAAGAAGATATTGTAAGTATCAATGAAATTAATAATGATGAAATCTATAGTATTCAGGAAGAATTTATAAAGTTTGTCTTTTTATGAATCTAGTGAAGAGAATGTAAGAAAATCTATTAATTTCTTCAGTAGTGGAAAATCTTTCTAAATTATTATTATTTTGATAATTATGAATTTACTGAAATCGAAATCTTAATTTATTCATAGGTTACTGAAATGATAAACTTTCGAAAACCAAGATTCATTCCACATTCATTCAATTCAATGAATGATAAATCTTCCTTCCTGATTGACTTGCTCCAACTTCAATCGATGTGGTCTGTGCATCAATCATCTACTTCATCTTCAATCGACTGAAATCTCTGATTTGTGCATCATCTACTTCATACACTTGCTACTCAATCGATCGACCAGAGCGGCAAAGCCAGCAGCAGCAAGAGCAGCTTCACTGGAGATGAAACCACAAAAGCAAGCATCAAAGAGAAAACACACAGAGTGAGAGATGTACAAACCTGATTGCTTGCTGGGAGGAAAGGTAAAGAGAGGCGAGGTTGAAGACTCTACTGGAGAGAGAAGTTGGGTTTTACATGGGTGGAAGGGAGGTTAAACAGAGTTGGAAAAGCCCATTTACCTTCCAGGCCCACTCAAACTAAAACATGGCCTTTTGGGTATTGGGCTTGGTACTTTCCATGTTACCATTTTTAGTTAATTGGAAAGTATAGCCCCTATTGATGCAAATGTTCAATGCTGACATAATTGTGATGTCAAGGCATTTTCTTTATTTCGTAGTAAGTTTTGATTTGTATAAAAATTCTTTATTGTCAAATATGGTTCTTTTTTCCCATAGGAGTTCAACTAATTATGGTTTTAATGAGAACTTTTAGTTCACTTCACCACACGCTAGTGTTTAATTATTTTTTCACGTTTTTCTTGCCACCAATCTAACTATCGAGAGATTCTAAATGTCGAGGGAATGAGCGAGGAAACGAGCGAGGGAAATGAGGTGGCAAGGTGAAAGCCGTTCATTTCCCTCGAGATGCGCGCGAAAAAGTCAACGCACGCATCTCGAGGGAAATGAACGGCTTTCACCTCGCCACCTCATTTCCCTCGCTCGTTTCCTCGCTCATTCCCTCGACATTTAGAATTTCTCCTAACTATCTCTTTATGTCCCAATTAATATCATCAGATTTTAAAATCTCGTATCTTCAATCTAGGGTTTTCTTAAATCAAAATAGGGGAATCAAATTGAAAAAACAACATTCGTTAGTTTGGAACTCATTTGTATTTAGGCTTTATTTAATATGTTTAATAGGGTTATTTACTTGCAGCTTATTTTTTTCACATGCTTTATATGTCCTCGAAATTTATTATATATACTTCATGTATTTTCAAAAATTTTACGTTTTTTCTTTATACACCGAAATATTTCTTAAAATCATAAGATCGAAATTAACTCAAAAAACGAAATCACAATCCTTGAGAATGACACACCACACATGGACGGTGGCCTTTGGGAGTCATAGACACGTGTCACTCATAGTTTGAGAAGGTTGTCGAGGTTTTGTTCTTCCTTTATCCCATCAAAATAGTCGTCATTGGTGTTGCCAGCTTCAATTTTGTAGGTTGCATAATATTAAGGTGGATGTGTGGGAAAACTCGTAAGGATAAAATTAGAAATGAAAGAATTAGGAGATACTTAGGTGTAGCGCCCATAGAGGACAAAATTATAGAAAGATGTTTAACTTGGTTTGGTCATGTGCGAAGGAGACCAAGCACGACGCCAATTAGAAAATGTCTAGATTGGCAAGTTAATGGAGGGTGTAGACGGAGGGGACGACTGTTGAAAACTTGGATGAAGGTGGTGAATGAAGATATCATTGAGCTTGGATTATGCGAGGATATGTGGGAAGACCGCATTGCTTGGAAAACCAAAATCCATGTAGTCGACCCCGAAAATATCGCGAATGGGCTTTGATGATGATGATGATAATATTTATCTTCTTCAAGCTTTCATCGGTGTTTTTCAACTTCCTGTTATTCCTATTCAATTTTGTAATAATCTTCTAAGACTTGTGAATGAGTAATCATGAGGACATGTACAATTCCTCTGTTGAATTCAAAAAGATGTATATCATCTGAAAATCATCCATTGCAACGATGCTTCCTTTTATATTGTATCAATTTGTTTGCAGTTGTGATTCGGTGACGTGAGTTGTCCAATGGTTTATTTGTTCTGATATTGTTCTAGGATTTCGTGGCCACGAAGTAGAATTGACTTGTGTTTTGTTGAAGAAATAATATGAATTATGCGCTGAGCAGGCAAACATTGTCCTTTGATAAATTCAGGTGGCTTGTTGTCTATGTAGGCTTCTATATAGCTTCCAGTGGTGAAATGCTAGAGAATAGTATATGATAACTTCTTGCTAAGACCTTCTACTTGCTCTGGTTTCGTAAATAGTATTTGATGAAGATGATCATAATCTAGTAATTTTTTAGGAGTACAAAATTTTTTATTTTTTTTACACAAATAACAAATGGACAAGTTTGTATATTGACATATCTAATCAGACTCTAGGAATACCATAAACTAAATTACACTGACAATTTCATTTTTCTAAAGGGAAAGACTCACATTACTTACTCGACTGAAAACATTCAACTCTATTTTGGTTATAATGTCGTTTTCAAGTAATAAACATTTCAGGGTAATACATATATCATAGTCTTTTAAGAAATAAAAAATAAACTCTTGAATTTTTGGGTGTTTTTTGGATGTTAACTCTCAAATATAGGATTGTATGGAAGGAGGTAACAGAGATATAAAGGTATATGAGAACAAATAAGCACGATTATTAAGAGACTCTAGATACTTATAAGAAGGAGAATATATAGTAGATAATTATTCGAAACGTAAGTGGTCGAGTGAACTTCCTTGCTTTTTGGCGAAACAAAAGTCATAGACGGATTTGAGATGTTTTTGCAACTAGTCGTCTGTTGTGGACTAATCGATCCATTATTCCAGGATTGAGTAGATTTTGCTATCAATTCTTTTTTAAGAAAGTCACATTTAGCAATTAGCCTTTAGATCTCAGTTCGTGTAGCTTGACATTTATTACAATAACTCTTTGTGATATGATCATATATAACAATTTCTCTTCTCTTTTTATTTTCTTCAAATATGTTTTTTATGAAATTCTAGAGCTTTTGATGAAATATAGAAATTTATTCCTAACTTTTCTAGTTGCATCTTGCGTAGAATAATAACCTTTGTAAATGAGAAAAGGGTAAGCAATAATAACGTGGGTTACTTCTGACCAATGAATGAAAACCCTTGTTTTGAAATCTTTAAAAACTACGTAAAAAGAGAATTGGTTAGATAAGGGTTTTGCTTGAATATTTTGAAAATAATCGGCCAAGATATTTATGGATTCATAAAATCTATTATTATTTCTACTTTTCCATTAATTGTCAATCAAACATTTTTTGTTGAAAATCTACATTTGATCATACCTGAAGTTCAAGGTTTCACCTGATTTTTCAAGACGGACAATCTTATTGAACCAAATTGAACGTCCATGCTATTATCATTTATAAAACACATAACTTTCAAAAGGAATAACCATGGTTAGTACAAGCCTAGATAAATAATCTGCTATGTAGTTGCTTTAACATGTTCGAATTTAACTTTGTAACCATTTCCTGCAACATAATTCAAGAATTAGTCTAGTGCTTAGAATTAACATTGTTGTTATTACATTTATCATGAAATCGGACTAATTGCTTCACAATCAGTCCTAACAGTAAAAAATTTATTGAGATATAATTTAAAATGTTTTAGGGCGTTTATAACAGTTAGTATTTTATAATCTAAACTTGTTGAGCCATGCTGCTTATATTTTCTTGAACTATAACTACAAATTTTTTCTTGGCTTTTATTATCATATTCACTAGGTTTTATTATTAATACAACTCCCCATCCTAATTCATTTGCATCTATTTCTATAACCTTATAATCTGATTCAAGGGGTAAATCAAGTTCTGGTAAGGATTTGCATATTTTTTTTATGTGTGTAACAATTTTTATAAATTTGTTGTTAAATTTCTTTTGTCCTCCAATCTTAGTTTTATTATAAATAGATCATATTATTTTATTTTATTATTTTATATAATTTCTACTATTATTTAATTTTCCTAATAATGATTGCAACTGTTTAGTATCTTCTAAGACATTTGGGAAATCTAATATTTTCTTTACTATATGATCTTGCAATTTAATTTTTTCCTTTTCCTATTCTCATTCCTAGAAAATCTAAATATATTCCTTACATAATTCCATTTCTTTTTACTAATTATTTTACCGTTTTTCACAAATTCTTCAAATACTATCATGAGGTGGTCATAATAATTATTTATATTTTTAGAAATACTAATATACTAACACAAAAACTTTATACTATCACAAATGGCTAACAGTATATACTAACACCAAAATTTCATATTTCTTAAGTATGTTATCCATTTTTCTTTGGAATATTGAAGTTGCATTCTTTAAACCAAATGGCATAACATTCCATTCGAAATGTCCTTCTGGACATGAAAATACAGTTCATGGTATTGACTCTTTTTCCATCATTACTTGTCAGAAGCCACTCTTACAATCAAATTTATTGAACACAATATTTTTCAGAATACAATTAATAAGCTGATTTTTATTTGGGATACAATATTTATCATCATATGTATTATCAATAACTCTTTTATAGATTATTGTCATCCTAGGTTTACTTCATTTTATTTCAGCATGGTTTCTTACCATAAACAATGACATGTCTGTAGAATCTGGTAATGCTACTCACACTCCTGAAGACATAAAATAATTTAATTCAAATAAAAGAATTATTAACTTAGGGGTTATTTGACATAGTAATAGTAGACATAGGGTACTCCGTTTCAAGTGAGTTCAGATGTACGTATAACGATTAGACGTAGTTGCTATGGCTGAAACTTTGATTGTGATGACATGACCTTCGAAGGAAAATGAGACACACTTGGATGAGGTGTGTTCGGCACCGGGGGAAAATGTGATTGTGGAAAAGAAGCAAAAATTTTGGAAAATAATGATAACACCAATTTTTACCTTAACAAGAATATGTACTAATTACTCTATTAGCATATATAATATATTGTCTTGAGGGAAGAAACTAAATGCTCATTCGATCATTGAATAAGACCTAAATGTCCTTCTTAAGGAAATATTTTTATTGTTGGTGTGTCAATAATCCTGAGTTGTTATTATGATATATATTTTGTTGAAAGTAAGTTGCTCAAACTAATATTGAAACACTGACAAAAAAAATTATTTTTTTTTACAAAATTTTGTGCGTTTATAACTAACGAGCCCAGGAAACTTACCAGGGTTAGTTTGGGGCGTGGAGGCGAGGATTCTAGCTTCATGGTGTCAGTGTGGCCTGGATATTTTTTGTCAGGTTTTTTTTTTGTCTATTGCATATGTAATAAGATGTAGGATCGGTTATTACTTTCCGCATTTAAAGTCAAGAATTTTGTTTGATTGATGTAATACACTTAGATATGCTGACTTATGATTTATTTTGATGGATAAGACATGGTAATGTGAACTTAGGTATGAAAGGAAGATTTTTTTAGTTTGTTTTATTAATTATTTGAATAATGTAAGTTTGTTTGTTTTATTTATTATTTGAATAATGTTTGTACCATTTAAAATGTTTCTTTCGTGCTTGGCTTTTTTTGATAATCTATTAATGTAGATTGTTTTAAAATCTGGGCATAACAACTCAACTTAGAATAATGGTTAAAAAATGTTTATGCCAGATGAACCACGCATGAATTTTGATGAATAATGAAAAACTAATTTTTAAAGTTTAGAAGCAAATAATAATTCTACACTTTATATCATGCATTTGAGTATCTTAAAGTTATTCATTTGCTTATTTTAAATGAATTACAGGTGACACACACAAAAGAAGGAGCATGAAAAAAGAAAAATGAGATGCTATGAAAGACAAACAAAAGGTTTCTCGATTAGTTTCATTTCATTTTTATATCTTCAGGTTAGTGAAGAGAGGCAAGTGGAGATAATGTACACAAACAAATTACATATGGAATTATTTGGCAAAATTATCATGTGGTATTGTACCATGTACGGTTTAGATCCCATTGATTTTTCTTAGAGCAATCACCGGTGACCACCATCCATATATGGATGCCAACAATTACAACATGGTAGATTTAGAGACTACCATCCCAATCCATATGTGTCAGCACATGAACATTGAGTGTTTAAGGATTTGTTGCATTATGTTATGTACTTCGACGAGCCTTTGTCGAATCAGGTTGAAACTTAAACACAACATTATTGATGTTAATCAATATTTTTCCTAAAAGAGTCAACTCAAATGGATTATTGAAAAATACAGTTCAAGTGCGGCCATGTTTGAATATTTTTCCTATTCTATAAGTATCTCGGGATTGTTTAACAAATCAAGTTGAACCTGATACACGTTAATTCGAAGAAAATACTCAATGACTCATGTTGCCACATTGTTTAGATACAATTGAAAAGAGTAAAAGTGCGAAATACTTGCTATGGATCCAGGTCCATCATTTGGGCTTTTGCAATACTAAAAGCTCTGTTTTCCCTCCTTTTGCAAGAAAATTAACAAATTGGATCACAACATGGGTATGCTATAGAATACATCAACCAACTGGTGATCAATTCAACATCCACAACATATATATTATATGCATACAGTTAAATTTCTTTTTACGTACATTTGGAAGCCTAGATGCAAGGAATGCTTGAATAAAAACCACACCTCATCCTCATACTCATACTCCGTGAGTCGTGGAAACTTCTCACATGATTATGTATACTATAAATTTGGCTAATTAAATAAAACCCCTCATCATCTATGGACCCTGGGTTATTATAAACACTTATGGTGATTCGAGTATAATGGAGGGCGTGCTAGGGTAGACGTCATATTTCTATATCAATTGTGTTATGTTTTCGGGTTTAATCGTACTATTCCACATGCAACTAACATCAAAGTTGAAGGAATTGTTTTAATGATTTTAGTCTTCAAATTTTTTTAATCTACAACATCCTTCATATTATAATCCAATATAAAATGAGAGCATTGGCTACAATAACAATGGTGACACCTATAACTCATAATTGTTATTGAAAGAAGTTGATCCCAATGATTCTTAACTCTTGGTTATTATCTATTGGACTTCTGAAAATAAATTTTTTACCATGCTTATTGTGAAAGCAACTAAGATGCTAATTGACTAGTGTCACGTGCATTTAATGGAGGACTTGGTGTTTTCAGGCCTCTTATAATTTCAAATATTGGCAACTTGTTTTAGCTTGCTCTAATGTTATATAGTGATGCAATATGGACAAAATCCAACAACCGAATTGAATCAGAATCTGAATAAGCGAATATGGATTCTAAAAGAAATATGAACTGAAAACAGTTTAGATATGTTTAGTTATAGGTGATCCGTTTCGAAATATGGTATTGTCATTAAAATTCCGTCCAGATCCAAATATACCACACTTTTTTAATTATGTTATATTTTATTTAGAGAGTTGCTATGTGTACCTGACTATTTAGCTCGGTTGCACCAACTCTTTGTTGTATCGGCCTTTTGTGATGTTTCCCTTTGTTGCACCAACTTACCTTTTTTATGAAATTTTTTTTATTGAGTGCCCTTATTTATTTGAGCAAAATAAAAAATAAAAATCATTGGCATTCGAAATTAGGTTCATACATGTACATTGAATATGTGCTAGATTTGGACATTTTTTATTCACAACTATTGCAAAGCTCTTAGAAATTAGAATACATCTAAATTTTTTTATTTATTTCAATGATATTTTTTATTTCAATAATTGGAGTTGTGAATCCAATATTTGGTTACTCAAAATTACCAAGTCGATGAACATAAAGATGGGGAGGAGGCTAGGAGTCGTTTCTCTTACTCCTTGTAATTAAATATTGTTGTTTTAGAGTTAAGAAAATGTAGTTGGGTACACTAATAAACTAAAGTTGGTGCAACCGAGCCAAATGGCCGTGTACACATAACAACTCCCTTTATTTATTTTTATGCATATGTCTGCGATAAGTAAATATAGCAAAATTGTTATACATATCCGAGTTTTATCCAACTTAAAAGACAAAAATTCGAACCAAACAAAGTAATTCAAACTGGATACGGTTATCCATTTGCAGTCTAATCGAGATATGCTATGAAACATTGAGAGTTGGATTCAGACCATTATATAGTATGTCATACCCGGATAGGGATCATTATATACCTTTTTGTATCCGACCAACTTTATATATCCCTATGTTATCCGTATCATAGCTGACCCATCTTATACCATAGTTTTATCTATGAGAGATGTTAAATGTCGAGGAAATGGGCGAGGAAACCAGCGAGGGGAGTGAGGTGGAGGGAGGGGAGCCATTCACTCCCTTCGAGATGCGTGTGTTGACTTTTCTTACATGCATCTCGAGGGGAGTGAATGGCTCCCCTCCCTCCACCTCGCTGGTTTCCTCGCCCATTTCCTCGACATTTAGAATTCACCTTTATCTATACTAAAAAAAAAAAAAGGTTGGAAAGGAAAGACATTTAAAACCATTGATATTCATTGGTGTATTTTTAATCCTTTGTAATCTAGTGGTTGGATATTGTTTTCCCCATTTGTTATGCGAAGAAATACACACTTAAAAAGTAAACACTAAAAAAAAACTCGATTCAAGTTTTCTGTTTTTAGACACACCCCAACCCCTGTTTTCAAAATTGGTGGAAAAATATTTTAACAAAAAAATCTGAAGATGGGGATTAATAAATGACGTGGTTAGCTGGATGAACAAGTTGTTGGGTTTCAATGTTATCCTTCGGGAGTAGAGGATTGGCTTGACTCCTTACATGGGTCCTCCTTTAAAGTAAAGAAAGAGAGAGACATCTGGTCTGGGTTAGGTTCTTCTGCTTCTTCTTCTGTTCCCCTGTTTTCTTCGATCTGCTCTGCTTCATAAATTGAAGTAAGGAAGGATGGATTTAGTGGAAGAGAATAGGGTCGATGGAAGCAACAAAGAGAGTGAATTCAAGGTACCCCCATACTTTCTTCTTCCCTGTGTTTGCTTAATTTCTTCTTCATTAGTTTCGAACCATTTTTGGAATGAAATTTTTTTCCCTCTGTTTTCAATTAAATTTGTGGTGGAACTTGTTTTTCTTCCATTTCTAGCAAAACCCAGATGAAAAAGTGACTGAATTAAGATCTTTGTGGATTTAAAGTATGAAATTGCATGAATGATGACAATCTGATCAAACCCAGTCACTTGAAAATTGGAAAGTTAATTTCCTCCCCAATAACATTGGGTTTTCGTTTTGTATGTTGTTTGGGTGATTAGTTTTTGCTGCGGTTGTTAAATTTTGATTTAGAGTTGCAGAAGTTTAATTGCATGATTTTGAACTCGGTAATGTGAAATTTGATTATGTGGTGTTTTGGTTTTGTTACTTCATTGTTTGATGAAAAGACTTGACATGCTAGATGATGGACATACATAGTGAAGAACAATAAAAAATGAAATTGAAAAATGTTCCACTTTGATGAATGGTCGAAATCATTTGTTAATAAAAAATCAGTTAAGTCATTTGGGGATTTCAGTAAATCACGGCCATACTCCTGTAAAGTACAACAAACAGAGAAGTATGCCTAATGTGTGTTTTACTCCAGGAATTCTGAGATTTACACATCGTTCTGCTAGTGAATCTCATAAAACCTTTATTACATGAAACTAGCTACTAGTTTATTGATTTTTCTTTAGTCATTAATTCAGTAAACATTTTGAGGGGTTCAACACCACTATGAAATATTCTCAAGTTTACTCATATGAATACTCCATATCATACAGAAGGTGGATATCACATGTAAATTTCATCAAGTTTATGAGGACCATTAACTTGGCAATGCTTATGTATCTTTGATTTTCCAATTAGGGAAGCCAGAGACTGATAAGCTAGGGATATTTTGAGCATTAAAAGAAAACGAAAGAAGGAAAATCAGGGTTAACTTTCTTATTCTGGAAATGTTTTGGACTATTCTTTGGCTTGTCTTGATTGTAAGATCTGATGTAAGACGATGGTATGGTATGATTCACTAGTCACTTGGATTTTTATTGACTTGTGTCAAGACAAACCGAAAGAATACAATTCTGGTTGTGCAAAGGCATGCAGACCTGATAAGGAGCTTCCAATGATTAGAAATGTCAACTTTAAGAGACTAGATTCGATGTAGAAGATGTGATCTTTGATATCTTTCTGAAAGGCAATCATTATCAGGGAAAGGCTGATGGGGCTCATGTTAACGCATCCCAAGTTTCTAACCACCTAATGGGAAAATTAAAAGCATCCAGTTTAATGAAAGGAGAACAAGGAACACATGCCCTAACTGAGGTTGGCCAACAATTGTGGTGCCACATGGTCAGGGAGAAGCTGACCCCCCTCAACTCTATTTCCCTTAGGTAAGTATAGGGCTTCAGTAGAGCACGTGTCCACTTTTACTGTCCAACGAATTCCATTTCCAGCTACAATCCAATCACAATCAGCTGTTGAGAGATTAAATACAAAACTACAAGACATCAAAACACGTCACAAGAAGTTGACCACCGATCTCGAGAAGAAGTTGCAGATTCACGCGGCCACGCCAATACATATTATACCCACTTGACGATAAATTCTTCAAACCCGAATTCATTTGAAACTGGGGTAAGCTCAGTGAAAGACTTGACCACCACCTGCTTGGGACTAGTTTGTTTCCCGTTATAGTGCAGGTATCTATTTCAAGCCAAACACAACATATGATAGCATAGGAGTTAAACACCGCCACATCTTCCCTTCACCCTTCTCATATGCTTGACAATACCAAGCCTTTATGGCATTGACCAGTGATCTGCCTAAGACCACCAAGAAGTAATCCCAAGTATACAGAGCCAAGCTACATTGCATGAAGACATGATCCTGTTATCGTGAGTCGAATTCAAAGGAACATAGATCATATTTTGTAGCGATGTCCATGCCTCTATGAGCGTGAGTGTTGCTAATAGGTAAGTGATTTCCCCTGAGCTTCCCATAGAAAGAAGTCACTGTGAAAGTTTCCATCTTTGGACCAGCTCCTTTATTTACCAATCTTCCTTGTCAGAAACGCTTACAAGACCAAGCATCTCCATAGGGCTTCAACCTCCAAGATGTTCGTTGTTGAAAGTGTCACCCAATGGATATTCCTAGTACGTGTTTGGGTTTTCAAGGCCTAGTTTCACAAACACATGGACATATGTTAGTTTGGCTAGAGTTGGGGTGGGTCAAACAAGTAGACAATTCTAGGGTCTGTGGGACCAATGTCACTCTCCAATTAGGGTTGGAAGTATGATGGAAAACTCTGAATCCCTAAAGATTCTTCGCTTATGCATATAGAGTATATATAGGAGAGGAAGTCTCTCCTAACATCTCTGGCATATCCCATCCGAGGGTAAAGCAAGGCAGAGGGGGGACTTCTTCACATTCTGCATCTTCTTCCTTTTTCCCTGGATTATTGTGATTAACAAGTAACTGACCTAAAACAAGATTTGTGATTCATTCATTTGTATTGTATATAGTTTTAACATCGCATCATTAGCCTCAAACAGATTCCAGTTTAAATCCTCCCCTCCTTGAGCATAATCTTTAACAATGTCGCCGATTTGAGTAAACTAGAAGAGTCTAGGGAATCTTGCCCTGATATCGATTGGTATGTTCTATCCAATCAACAATATGGCTATCAGTTGTGACTTGTGAGTATAAATCTATTTAAACAATGAGATTTACTGTAGAAAATGTAGATGAAATGGGAAGAGAGATTTTTCTTGCTATTTGGGCTGGAGTTTTCCAATTCCTAGGATGATAGAATAAATTCTATCAATTTGCGTTTTAGTCCCTTAATACGTTGTGATTGGGTGGATGACCGTACAGTGAATGTTCGGCAGAAAAACGGATTTGTTCAGCAGTGACCTTTACCCCTTTTTTCTTATTAGATTTCAAGTTCTAGCTATTAAGGTAGAACATGTAATAGGCATATCAAAATTACTAGAATTTGGAGGATAGAATGATGGAATTCGTTGAAGAAAGATAGAGGTTGGTCATTTAAAACATGGCTTTTACAACTTTCACTTGCATGGATATTCATGTGGGAGATAAAGAGTAAGGACTGAGATTTTGGATTTTTAGGGAGGGTGTTGGCCCATTTAAGAAGGGAAACTGGATTTTGCAACTAATGGGAGTATAATATCATAACATTGGTTTACTGACTGGAATAAATAAATAATAAAACAAAATAACAAACTGTATGATACTGGTTTGACAAACGAATGATTCTGAACCATTTGACTGCTAATTAAAGTGTTTTCTATTAGTTGGATGAAAGGATGAAATATTTTGAAAAATATAGAAACTAAAAGACACCAAAACTTGAATCTGCCTTAGTACTATTCTCGCTGATTGCAGTTTCTGTAAAAGTTGCTACTTTTACTATTTTGGAAGCATTCATTAAAAGTTATATTTTACATTAGTTAGCCTATATCATTCTCTTCATTTTTTAACTGGATTTAGGTTTGATAAATATTAACGAGATAAAAACAAGAAAAGAAAAGCCGGTGACTCGGAAGAATGTATGCTTACACAATAAGGTAAATATTTATAGCTCGTTGAGAGATCTTTTCAGTGATATAATTTCAACATATAACTTGTGGCTTCAAAGTGAATTTGAATGATAACAAATTATACAACATTAAATCAAAGCAAAGATGCACATGTTTACAATTAATGGGGCATGTGCATACTGCACTCACGCATACGGACTGTTGAAATGTTATAGTAATTTATGAGTGTTTTTTAGACTACCGGTATGACAAAAGTAAGTTTGACAGATTAAAACATACTTATATGGAAATAGGAAATACACGTAAATACGAAATTCACATTGAAGGAAGAAGCATAAATTAGAAACAGGTGACTAGTTCAATTTTTGATATTTAAACGAGTTTTAAGGCTACAGTGGGTAGCTACAGTGGTAATTTCAACTATCTTTGTATGAGCTTAGTGGTACAGTTACTGGATATACTGGGGACCTTACAATGTGAAGGGTTGATCAAATTCAAAGACTTAAGTGAGAGTGAGAAACAGAAGGGAAATATCTTTTAAGACTTACAGTAGGGATGGAGGGGATTAAGTAGAACCTTAAAAAAGTTCAAACTTTTAAGAAGGGGAAATGGATGGGTAGAAAATCTTGTTGTTGATTTTGCCTATGGATACTTGGGATACAAGGGTCAACATCAAAAGCAATTAGACTAGGTTGTTTCTAAAAAATAAATTGCATGGGTATGCTTGATATTACTATGAATGCTAGTATTTTTTTTTTTTTTTATGATTGTGTAATTTGTTTTCAACGAATCCATGGAGAAAATATCAGCGAAGGTTCTCTAGTGGTAGTTTTTAGGCTGGGATAAAGGGAAGTATCATCAACATATCTGACCTAGCTATTCACGTCAATTCCAAGAATAGAGATGCATTAAGCTCCTTCACGGGCACACTTGTTCAAATATGCTATGGTTGATAGATAAGATAGCCAATCTTTTTTGGAAGATTAGGTTAGTATGTTCAGCTTTATGAACACTTACTTCATTGTTTGAATTGTATGCTTGTTGGTGATGATAAACTGAGGGGGATATCTGATTGTTTTGACTCTAGTGGCTTGGTGGACATGTGAATTTAGAGCTTTTCAGGTGATACAAAGATTCTTAGCTAACTTGTCAGATGTCAACTGAACCACATCTCTGTCAACATGTACCTGGTCTTGTTTGAATTCTTGCCGTAGAAGATGTCTCACAAAGGTGCAAGTTCAAAGTTTATTATCCAACCCAAGATTTACAAATAGGTGGATCATGGTGATCTTTCCCCCTGTTAATGTGTCTCAATGTGTAAGAGGGAGGGGGGGGGGGGGGGGGGATGGGGGAGGGGTTTTAGATAGATAGAAATGAATACAAGAGGGGGGGGGGGGGGATGGGGGAGGGGTTTTAGATAGATAGAAATGAATACAAGAGG
Source organism: Berberis thunbergii (assembly GCA_003290165.1). NCBI lineage: Eukaryota > Viridiplantae > Streptophyta > Magnoliopsida > Ranunculales > Berberidaceae > Berberis > Berberis thunbergii. Next base: position 162,448 of record QNQO01008610.1, read on the forward strand.
GGGGGGGGGAATTCAAATATAGTCACAAAAGCAAACAAATTAAAACTCACAAAAAGAGAACTTTTTCATATTTTAAATAAGGGTAAATATGATATTGTGTTATGGACTCATTTGTTGGATGCGTGTACAAAAGACGTGCTAATTAAATTCGAGCTACAGTTTCTATTTAAATGTTATGTTATTTTTAAGTTGTTTGATTTTGTTGGAGACTTGTCTCCTAGATTAGGCAGTTGCTTTAAATTGTTTAGATTTGCTGGGAATTTGTTCTAGATTAGGTAGTACTTAGTTTTAGTTGTTTCCTAGATTAGGTAGTTGCTTAATTTTATTTGTTTCTATTTGTAATAAACTTGTCCTATTTAAAGGACCTAATGATGAATAAGACAGAAAGTTGAATTTTATTGTAAAAGATAGTTTATTGTTAAACTAGAGGTTGGATCTCTCTCTTAATGAGATCCAAGGTTTCAGCATCACTTTGACGAGCTGAACTTTTCTGTGAATCGCCCGGTGACAAGATCATTGGCAAGAGAAGGTAACAAATTAGTATCAGAGCCACACACAATGGGCGACTCTCATATCGAGGACAGACTACGAGCACTTCTCCATGAAGCACAAGTTGTGAGGGTTGCGGAGGTAGAGCGAAGGCTGGGGAATCAGATGCAGGAGCTTTCGCTGCACTTTAAGGAGATGATGTCAAGTCTCCAAAAAGGCTTACGTGTGGAATCTGGTAGATCTTATGGTGGGGAATCTGGTAGATCTGCAAGTGGGGCATTGGTTGGTCATCATCCTGTTGATGATCTACACATAAGTGGTGTTAGGAGTTTTGACCCAGCAGCTGGAAAAGGCCAGAGTTTTGCAATTGGTGGAAAGCCTACATTGCCTCTTCCTCTAGATGTTTTTAATACACTTTTTGTGGAGGGTTTGCCTGGAAATTGTTCGCGGCGGAAAGTTTCTCATATTTTTTGCCCTTTTGTAGGTTTCAAAGAAGTAAGACTTGTAAACAAAGAGGCTCAACATTCTGGAGGAGACCCATTAGTCTTATGTTTTGTTGATTTTGGCACACCAGCTGCAGTAGCACTATCTTATGGGTTAAATAACAAAGAAGGTCTCATAGCAGTCTCTGATCCTGGTGGTGGAACATTTCCGCAATGCTTACCAACCTTTGAGCTTAAGGACAAGCTCTTTCTTCAGAGGGAGGGTGATGTTATGGACTCAATTGTTGGACGCGTGTACAAAAGACGCGCTAATTAAATTCAAGCTGCAATTTCTATTTAAATGTTGCGTTAATTTTAGTTGTTTCCTAGATTAGGTAGTTGCTTAATGAGAGTCGCCCATTGTGTGTGGAAGCTAATGATTCATTTCCACAATGCTTTAATTTTAGTTGTTTCCTATGTGGTAGTCGAAGCTAATGATTTAGTAGTAGCAATGATGAGGTAGTAGTGGCAGTAGTCGAGTGTTAATGGTGACAGCAGTAGAGGGAGTGTTAATGGTGAAGTGGAGTGTGGTGGTGAAGGAAGCATTGAAAGAGGTGGAGAAGATGGGAGTGGAAAGGTTTCCAATAATGGTGTTTCAATTAAATCATAGAGGAGGGGAAGAAGATTGGTGAATCAATGTAGGGGTATTTTAGTAAAATACATGGTCACATGCGAGGTACATGTTTGTCAGCAATCAACAATGATCAAGGGACCAAACTCAGTTACAATTATAAACTGGATCAAAAGCATTTATCTCATTAGTAGAGGGATCAATATTGAATTTGCCATTAAAATAACTATTGAGTTTAGGGAGTTCTAGAGCATTAAGAGTTTGAAGAAGATAAAAAGGAACCACATTGTATTTGATGATGAAGGCTTATAAGTGGTAGAATATAATATGGTACCCAAGGTGTAGGCGCGTAAGGCTATGTTGTTTGAAGCGCTGCTCCAACAACGTTGTAACTCCTATTTTGAACTTGTTGCTTTGTTTCGGAAAATTTCCGCTATGTTGCACACCCTTTTTCCATTTATTTCTTCCTCCAATTCACTAATCATTTAAACAATGAAACTATCTCAATCATTTCCATGCATCTTGTAGATTAAAAAAGTAAAATAAAATTTAAGGTCGTTTGTTGCAAGATAGTTGATCTATCGTGTGAGGTCAATATGATAATCCGCAAGTTCGATGCCTTGACTGGTGAAGGTTATGTAAGTCTGTGGTGGTTGTGTTGCTTTATTTTTTAGAGGAAGTAATTTCTTATATGTTTGAGAGTTTTTTTTTTTGGTCTTCTTTCAGCAGTAACAAAACAAGATTGGAATAAAAGGAAGTAGGCCAGCTCGTAATGTTGTGCCTAGTGCTGGCAGTAGTAGTGATTTTTCGCTTAGGGTTCTACCTATAGGTTCAATAATAAAACTATTTGGAGTGGTGTCAATCAGCTTGGAAGAATATTGCTAGTTGTGGGAAAATTTAACCATATTGTAGGGATTGTCACATATCCAACACCGACAGATCCTACATATGGTGTGTGGAGGGAGATCACAATTTGGTCGTGGTTGTCACTTATCCAACACTAACAGATTCTACATATAGTGTGTGGTTATTGCAGTCAACGAATTCTCAAATCATTAAAGGGTTTCTCTTCTTTAAATACAAAATTATGGAGGTTTGTTGCAGAGACATTCTTCCATTAAATCAACAGAATTTGTTGACTCTTCCCGTTGATCGACCTTTCCCCTTCGTTCCACTGTCCAGCGAGTCATCCGCTCCCTCAGTCGAAAGATCCCCAACCCTCCCTCAATCGATCGACAAACTCACAATCTTGTTCAAATCGATCGATCCTCCTCCGTCGTCTACTATCCTTTCGACCAACCTTCTGACCACAATCCTTTTTCGATCGACAACTCCACCCACGAAAACCTGGTGAACGACCCTCCCAAAACCTCATCTAGCACGATCAATCAACCTTCCCTAATTGGTCATCCCATACTTTGCCACCATCGGCTCAATCGATGGTCCTTGTTGATCGACTTCCTCCATCGCTGCCTTCGGTCGATCGCAGCTCTCCTGGTCTTCTTTGTTTGAGCACTACACGATGCTCAACCAAATAACACCCACATTGGCTATTTCGCCCCTCTACTCTGCATTCCACCCACTCAACTCCAGGAGGCTATGTCCACTCCCATCTTCATCCTGTCCCCCAATAGGTTATGTACCCCCCACACTTTTCAGTTCTCCCTCCACCTCGAGTAGTTATTTGCACCCCCTGTCCTTCACCACCCATATCCTGCTATTTCCAACCGCCCTCGCCCAAAGACCCTTTCCTTGAGTCATTATGCCACACAACACCCTCATAACTCCCAACATGTTGTGTATGACCTCAATCCTGGCAGTTGGTTGAACCCTAATTATCTTTCACAATATCAACTTCCTATCAACTCCAATTTGCTATCAAATAATCCTTATTTTTTACCTCCTAACTTATCAGAACTTTGGTGGAGGCACTTATTTTGATCAGGATCAGTTGACTCGGCTTATTACTGTCCTAAAGCGTCGGGATAATACGGTTTCAAACTTGATGTGCCTTTTTATGATGGACTTGTTGTGGGTGATGTTTTTATGGATTGGTCCCTGGATATTGACTGCATACTTGACTTTAAACATTTTCGAGGTCGAAGGCAGTATATTTAGTGACTACAAAATTGAAGAGTACTGCAAATCATTAGTGGTAAGAAGAATGTGCACTGTAAACAAAATTGAGGTTGCTTCCTGTTAACACCTGGCTTGATATGCGTGAGTTGATGCGATATGTTTTTTTGCCTATGGATTTTGAGTGCGAACTGTTTGGACGGTTGATAGGAGTTTCTCAACATTGGCGTATAGTTACTGATTATGCTACTGAGTTTCGTATATTGTGTTTGCGTGCAGCGTGCTAAATCGGATGAACACAAATAACATTTTGCTTTTACCATGATTTGGATGTGCACGTCGCCGCCTCTAGTTGTTCTTAGCATTGGATGATTTTGATACTCTTGTGGTTGACAAGAACATGGCAAAACGAGCAGAAACAGAGTTACAGTTGCAAGATCGCTCTGAAAAGCAAATATTAGCGCCATTTTCACACAATTCCACTACTTACACTCTGTGACCCGCTCCTGAGGGCCTCTTAAGTGCTTGGGTTGTGATCAAATTGACCATATCCGAAGTAATTGTCCAAAAGGAAATCTTTGTTGTTGATGAATGAGATTGATGAAGAAGGATCTATGAAACAAATTCCCCCGGTTGAGGGTGAAGGCAAACTCATTTTTTTAGTGGCGGAAGGCATCGATTGCACCCTTTAAGCTTGAGGAAAAGGTTTGTCAACCTGGGGAAGTTGATGTAATTAGGATATTTATTAATGTTAGCAATAATAGTATTTTAGCAATAATAGTATTTTAGCAATATTAGACATTCTATTATTTTTGTTATAAAGATTCCAATTAGGGTTCTCGCATTAGTTTTCTATTAGTTTTAAGGTTTGATTTAGAAGGTAGATTAATTATAAATATGAGTGTAGGTTGACAATTGTTCCTTGGTTAATTGAATAAAAATGATTTATTTATTATTTATTTAGTTTATTGTCTATTCCGTTGCTTTTGTTTATTGCAATTTGGTTTATTTACTAGTCCGATTCTATCATAAAATGTTAGGGACAATATCGTTGTCATGTATAGCGGATCCGTGGATGCACACATTCATAGTGCGCAATGGGTAGCAAGTCTAACAAAAGGAGATCTAAATCCAAGAATAACAAATAAAATCAAAACTAAATAATTAGATAACTAGAATCTTTATTTGAATTCTTTCCTTTTCTTTAGTTTGGATTTGGATGAATATCTGAGAAGATGAAAAGACACTGGTAGACTGTTGTGAGAAGGGCTACTAGAAGAGGGATCTTAAGAAATGCAGAATAAGGAGGAAGTGGTCTGGAAGCTTCTTCCATCAATTGGATGATTTGGGTGAATTTTGGCATTATGGGATAATTGGTGGATTCATGTCGAGGAGGTTTTAGATGGCTTCTTATTAAATAAGGCTTTATAGACAAACTTTTATTGAAAACAACACAACCTCGAGATATATGGTCTTCCTCCATGGAAGGTGCAAAAAAAAAAAAAAAATTTGTACTCCACTCAGCCGTGTCCAGGTCCAAATCTATGTCCACACGTATGGGCACACGATTGGTTGAGTGCTTAACGAATCTCTACATCCAAGGTAGAATGTTGCTCATCAGGAATGCATTGGCAATTATGATAGTCTATTATATGTCATTGTTTCACATGCCAGTCTTGTTTGCTAAACATATTGAAAACATGGTTATGAATATTCATTGGTGTGGCGGAGAAGAATATAAAGGAGTTTATGTGTTTAATTCATGCCTAAGGAGATAGGCGGCCTGCGTATTAAGCCCCTTCGATGAACGAATAAGGCACTATTGTGCTAGCGGTTGTGGAAATTTTGTACAAAAGCAAATTCCTTTTGAATGAGGCGACTACGATTGTTCCGATCTGCATTGACTTATGAGGCATCTACGTAGTACATATGACAACAATACTTGGAGAACCCTTTCTAATTACCCGATGAGTTTCAAGGAGTCAAGGTAGTCTTTGGAAACATAAATAATATCAATTTTTTAGAAGACGCTTGGATGGGATCGGTAGCACTTAAAGATAAATTCCCAAGGTTGTTTGCATCGTGTGAGAAGAAGCATGATCAAGTAGTCGATTTTGGTAGACAGGTTAATGGCTCCTTACATTGGAACTTTCCTTTGCATAGGAGGGCCCTTTCAGTGTGTGTGTGAGGTGGAGTTATGTTGGGTTAGGATAATGATAAATGTGTGTGGAAAAGGAGGATAAGGAAAAATGTTTCTCAAGTGGATTATTTTTCTCAAAGTTAGCTATGAATAACATGTAGGTGCATTCCGAAAATTTGCAACCAAGTTATTATGGAAAAAGGGATTATCTTGAGCGTGTATCTTTTTTACGTAGATCATAGTATGGACAAGCTACCATCAAAGGTTGAGCTGGTTCCAGGGGTGTGTACATTGTAGTGGGATGTAACCTTAGTAGTGTTGAGTCAAAGAATTTAGTACATGTTCTTATGCATTGTAGGTGTGTTTACAAGGTATGGATGCAGTTATGTTTGCTATGTGGTGTTAGTTGGGTGATGGGAACCATGGAGATGTTGTTAAGTAGTTGGAAGATGCCGAGCCATTTATCATCGAAAGAAAGAGATTGGAGGTGACTTCGTCATGGGTACTATGGTAGGAACTATAATATTTTGTGACAAGATATCGGATATTGGGGCGGTAATTATGGAGGTTCTCATCAACCTTTGGGAAGGAGTTACCCATTTGCCGTCTTTCAAGGGATTATTCTTTGAGAACTTGGTAATTAATTGGGTTGCTTTGGTCTCAGAACCTTAATACTTTAATCCAATAGATGGTGTTGGTAAATGTTGCATGATGGATTGATAGAGCAATGCCAGACATGTTCATGCATTGAGATCATTTTTTTTATTTGTCTGGGTACTCTAGATGCGAATGAGTACACGTTCCTTTTACAACAGGAATTCTCAAGGTTACACTTATATTATGGTCATGAAAGGTGCTTAAATTATCTAACAATGTGTACAAGCTCTTGGGGAATATAGTGACTGGCGGAGCAATAGTTTCTGTTCAAGAGAACTCAAAAACTAAACTCAGCTTTGGCGTTTGAGGACTGGGGCATATAAGTAAAAGAGTCATGTAAGAACTACATAAATGACAATTGTCAGAGGGTCTGGGATAATATAAGCTTGAGTTTTGCGAGCACTGTATGAAGAGGTGGGGGGTAGATTAGATTGTTTTTCAAAATTAAAAATAAGGAGAACCATATCAAAGGCGTTTTGAGTTATATTCACTAAAATGTGTGAGGATCTGCGCCATATAAATCAAGGGTTGGAGCTTTTTTTTTTTTTTTTTTTTAATACATTCACAGATGATTTTTCTAGAAAGGTTTAATCTACTTCATGAGGACTGCTATTTTTGCAAACTCACGCATGCAGAATAGTCTCGTGCTGTAACTTTATGGAATCCTTCAAGGTCTGAAAGTAGCCTTGAACATCCATAGTCAGCTTCTTTGGGTGCAATCTGATTCTGAAATTGCTATTGGTATATTGAAGAAGAAGGTGCAGGCACATTTGAGATGCTGGGAGGTGATGTAGTCAATCAGAGACATGCAAGGCCGCTTCTTGGATATGCTAAATTCTATAGACAAGCCAATCGAACTGCAGACCATTCGGTGTTTGTTGTTGTAGGTACCTCCTGTAGGGGCTCACTGGTCACAGATATAGTTTCCTTTGTGTTAGGCTGGGGTCCCTTTAACCCCTGCTTGCCTTGTGAGGGAAAAAAGAAGCAGCGGGTTTCTTATTTTATTGGCTGCAAGCATTTCTGGTTCGTCATTTACATCCCTTAGCTTGCCTCAAGGATTCTGACTCAGCTTCCACTCCTATCACTAGTGTTACACATGTCTAAGGTTTTGTTAACAGTGTAGTGTATGCTGCCAAAAGATGTGCCTGTTGCTCTCCTCTTAAAAAGGTTTGTTGGCTCACTTCACTTGTGCGGAAGCTGAAATGGAGGGTCCAACTCTTTGAACTTGGGTCTAGTTCTAAGAGGGGGAGAAAGACGCGGTCTTTATTTCAAAGGGGGGAGACCCACACACTATGAGCACCACCTTATTTTTACGAAGTAAATTTTAGTTAATTAATTAATTTGACTATGTGTTGAATTTCGCAACGAAAGACTGTTATAAATATGTAAGGTGCTAAGGGTGTTTTTTGGGCAGTTAACTGTCAAAAACATTTCAGTTTCTCTGTTAAGTGTGTTCTTGTTATGAACCCAATATGTGTGATTGTTTACACTTTCACATCCCTATTTTACATTTCTTCATATGCAGACTCTTAGCTTTATATATATTACTTATTATACTTTGCCCTGTAGTTTGTTACTGGCCTTACCTGCTAAGGCTTACTTTTTTCTTTTTCTTAATTAATAGTCTGCCAAAGCAATATATGCAAATTCCTTTTCTTGCTCATGGTTTCTTTGCTGCATTTGTACTTCTGTAGGAATTATCCGGTACTGGAGATGTGTTTGAGAACTTTGGGGAGCTGGTAGAGATGGAAAACAACTGCAGAAGATGGGAAGAAATGGAAATTGATGTGCTTGTGAAGATATTTCAGACATTTGACATTGTTGAGTTGACCTCAGGCATTGCTCAAGTCTGCAGCTCATGGCGTGTTGCTTGTTGTGACCGAATCCTTTGGAAAACCCTCAATTTGGGGCATATGCAGTCTAACTACATCAAAGTCCCCTCTTCCCCCCATGTCTGGGTGGACCCAAGATCTGATAAGAAATTGATGCGAGTTTTAAAAATTGCATTGGGTCTAAGCCGTGGAAATGTTGCTTGCATGATTTTCCATTTAAACCTATACCTAAAGGATGATCACTTGGTCTATACTGCTGAAAGGTATTGAACAATTCTCTAATCAAACTGTAGTGTAGAAACATTCAATTAATGTTGCAGCCATTTATTATCTATTTTCCTTTCTAATGACAAAACTAGTTCTGTTAATGCCAAAGTTTCATGCGGGTCTTCATATGCAGGACTCCACAGCTTAAACGCCTTGTTTTACCAGCATGGAACCTAATTACGAAGAGTCGAATCTGCGAAGCAGTCTGCAAATGGAAAGATCTTCAGTCCTTAACAATGCCTAGCATTCGAGATCCTCATTATATCATGGAGGTAATAGGTAAGAACTGCAAAAACTTTACCCAGCTCAAGATCATGGGCCCTTGTGACATCCTCTTCGCGTCAACTATCGCTACTTACCTGCCGAAGATCAAGGTTCTAAGCCTTCGGTGCTCAATGTTACACAAGGAAGCATTGGAACTAATCTTGGAAAGCTTGGAACATCTAGAAGTGCTTAACATTTCTCATTGCCTCCTGGTAGAGGTCCCCCCATCTCCTATGCCTAAAAAGATTTTGAGGGGGCTTGATGCTTCGATTCTTATGAAGGCTTCAAGGTTGCGAAACTTTATCTTTTGCCAGAAAATGTCATGCATTTTTTGTGAGCGTGTGATAGCTGATGAGGGACTTATGAGGTGGTACAGGTATGAAGAGGAATTTTGGCGTGCTGATGAGGTGAGCTCCCTTGCTCATTGAGATAAGCTAGCTTAGATGTGCTTTAGAGTAATATACTTGGTCTAAGTACTAAAATTATGGTTGTGGATCTTTTATCGGGAACTTTAGCAAAGTAGTTTGCGTTTTACAAGCTTTTTATGCAGAGACAAAAAACAACATGATGTAAAAAGTGAACAAAAGTTATGGGATGAAAAGACTTCTGAGGTTTAGGACCATTCGGGCTCATGGTTATTTGTATTTTTTCATACTTGTGTTCAGATGATGATGCGCTAAGCCTGTTTATGTATGCCAGCTGTAAATTGATGCTCTGGCTAAGCATCGTAAGTAAGTATTATTGTAGACATGGAATTAGTCTGACAGTGTTCAGTTGCATGTGTTCTGCTATTAGATAGCTATTTTCAAAAACCATAATAGTAAACAACAGGATTCAACATACCACCTAGGCGTCATGATACTGAGGAGGTTCACTGGCAATCTTGCTGAAGGGGAGAGATACACTACCAACTGTGTTGAGCAGTGGATGTCTGTAATCAGTTGATATCATGTAAACCAAATCATGGTGCGCTTTTTTCCATGTGGAAGAAGATTTGTTTGCCTTTTTGTTTAGGTTCGGTTCAGAAGTTGTCCAAAATAGTTGGCATTTCTAGTTTCATTTTTAGTCATCTACTGTTTTGTATTTCATTGTTTGATGGCCATTGATTATAGGCTTTGTGCATGTCATGATTCCTCTTTTTTATCTCAACGCGGTGATAGAGAAAAGATACTTGGATAGTGAGGCTTGAGGCCGAGCTCACAAAACAAGTTGATCTGTCCCTCTCAACCCTCTGTTCTCTAATTGTGTGAACAAATGGAAAATGATGGACAAGCAGGCCGTGGTTCACATTCTTTAGAAATTCATCTCATTAACATCTCTGTTTTCTGATTTTAAGATCTTTCATTCTGGCTTTTTGTTGTTGTGTTGCGATTTACAATATCTCGTGGTATGAAGTTTAATGTTTCTAATGCTTGGTGGAGTTTTCAGGCAATATGGGATCATCATTGTGCTCCACTTGATTTTCTTTACAACCATGATTAAGTGAATGATTGGTTTCTCTTGTTGATATGTTGGAAATTTTTTCTTTCAATCATTCATGAATTGTGTTGAATCTTCTGTTGGTCCTGTTTAGAAGCCTTTCAGTATCATTTCAGGTGCATTTTCGTTTTGAAATCCAAAATGACTATCGCCGAATCGTTCGATAGCAACTCTCTTCAAAGTTTAATGGATAAATGTTTAGTTTTGTTTGTCAGGAGTATGTGTTGTTGTCGCATGTTTGCCTATTAATCGTAATTGGTTTTGTAGGTTGTTTGAGAACAGTGTTGATTGGATAGATGATTTAGTTTGCACTTTGTGAAAGATCTGCATGCTCTGCTGATTGGTATTACAAAATTGTGTACTGTGGAAGCTAAATTCTTGGTTGGTTTTGTTTGTCTTGCCTTTCACATTGGCATTTCTTCCAAAACATTCCCTTGGAAATGGAAAACCAAACACATTTTTTATTCTCTTCTCGATGTTATGTCCTTCTCCAATGGAAATACTAAAACTGTTTATTTCCTTACAAATCAAGTATTATTCAAGTGTCTCTGTATGGTTAAGATTGTCCAGATATTTCAACATTTCAGACCATTGATTATTGTCATGGAAGAAGGTCTCATGTCTGGTCGATGTTAATTTTATTATGGTCACACTGCTGTTGATCATTGTGCTTATGATGTTTAAAACTTACACAATCATTTTTCACTCAAGGTGTACATGACCATTGTCTTCTTCATCCTTTTAAGGTGTATTTTTCAGTTCTGCCCACACCTAGCACATCAACATTTGATCCCCCTTAATCACATCTTGGCAATAGAGCCAAGAGAATCGGTCTACTATCCGCATAATATTTGTGATGTATTGGTTTTAATTCGTACCATCTGTTTTTCTGGTTTATCGCAAAATTTCCACTTCCAACAATGAGTTTTGCGGCCACCCATAATAGTGGAATTGGCATCTAACAGGGAAGTTTCAGCTCAAAGTTTTCCAACTTTATCTTTCAATTGCGGCAAACTCTCATTTTCCGAGAGTTGTAATCTAGCGTAGTTGGAGGACATGATATAATGACGCAGCAAAAGCACCCATGCTTCTTTTGGAGTCCTCATTTACATAAATGCACACCATGAAATCCTTCTAGATAGATACCTCGATAATGTACATGACCCTGCTGGCATAATTCCTCGCCATTTGCTGGGTTATCCTGTGTGCATGTTAGATGTAGCTGATATGTAGGATTGTGCATCTTAGAAGCTACAAATAAAAATGCCAAGACAGATGCGCATACCTGAGAAACAATGCTAAATCCATGCCTCTACGTTAACATTGCCAGTCATACTCCCTGTCACCAAATCTCGAAAAAGCAATGGGAAGGTAAAATGTAACACAATATTTAAACTTCCTATTAACATTACTATGAAAAATAAATATAGTAAGATTGGAACTCAAACACATAAACATGTTCCTTTCCTGACATGAATCGAGGAACCATGCATAAGTAAGATGTATTTTATTCCTTTTCCAGAACATATTGTCTATATATAAGAATGCAGGTGAGAAATTGTATTAGTTGTGAAGTCTGAGGCCTTCTGCTTGTGAACATAGCTTTTTAATGTAACATAATCTCAAAAAAGACACTCGTAGCTTTTAAAAGTTTTCATATAATTAGTTAGGTGAGGTATGATGAGCAGTATGTTGCTACATACACAACGGCGACGAAAGAGTACATAAACATGAGGTATGGCACCATACAACAAGCACTTAAAAGTTGGGATCAATTGAAAAAAGAACAAAGAGATTGTTAGAACATTTTTCTCAAGTCCACCATCCGATGATAAACTGAATTAACTTCACGAATAATCATACAACGATATGCTCTTATCATCTGAAACAGTCACAAGGCGACCTGCACGGACACCCGTGCCTCCGGGAGGACGAAACGCCACGCCCCATACCTGGTCTGTATGGTTGCTCGTTGTCTGAACAGCAGCTCTCATGTTAAGGTCCCATAGCCTGACAGTACGGTCACTTGACCCTGTAGCAAGGGCTGCACCATCTGGGCTAACATCCAAGCTTAAGACCCAGCTTGAATGACCTGACATCGCTCCCATCAGGCTCTTACCCTCCGCATCATACATATGGATATGAGCATCATCTGAGGCCGTAAAGAGCACCCGTGGATCAATGGGAGAGTAAACAAGTGACCTGACAGGCATGTAATGGCCTTCCAAGTGGTGTAAGAATTTTGCACGTGCCACGTCAAATATGGAAATTGTGCCATCCATGGAACCACAAGCCAAACGTCGCCCATCAGGGCTCCATGCAACTGAAAGAACAAACTTGCTACTGCCACTCTTATCAGAAGGCTTCGATCCTTCAGGACGTGGGACTGATAAAGTGGCAATCTGTTGCCAAGTAGCAGTATCCCACAGCTTGACTGAAGCACTGCCCCCTCCTGCGACTGCAAGGATGGTACCCTGAAGGATATAAATTCAATGGGTTTAGATATACGTCAAAATTATAATGCAAGGGATATTCACATATATGCGTATCTATTTATGTGCACAGGATGAGTTCACACCGTTCAGATATCACTGATTGAACTAGTAATACATATGCAACAACACAACTACTAATACAACAACTACATCGCTCTTTTTGCACGAAAGGAGATTACATCAAATATATACATATATATAGTTTTGAACTACGTGACAAAGACACTTGAGTCTCAACAAGCTAACATACTAGTCTCGTTCACTCATTGTACCAAGGTGTGTAAAATGGTATTAATATCAATATCGTACTTATGCTTCAATTATCCATTATATATGGAAATTTTCTGTTAACAGTAATAAAAGTTTATGGTGTGTTCCTTGTTTCCTTGCCCTATTATTTCGTGTGTGTGGCTGTCATGAATTTTGAAGATCTGTTCAGGTCTTGTTTCAATATTGGTTAAAAATATATCAAATGTTGTATTATAATACGGAAGATTTTTCAGATTTATTCTAGTATTCAAGATTTGTAAGATCTAAAGTCTTAAATTAAGTGATTGGAATTAATCAAGTTTTTGCAATTTCAAAGCCTACCCTTCAAACATTTCATCCCTGTTGCCATCATTAACCTATTTCCACTTGGTTTGCAAATTTCTGCATAATATAGTGGATGGCTTATGCCAATTAGTAAATCTGCATTAATCTGGTAAGGTCCACCTAAATATTTATAGTCTGCCTGTATATTCATTCCTACCCAAGCATGGGTGAACACTTTGAACAGTCTGAAGTGAAGGTTGATGGGTACATTTGAATAAATTCTTTGATTATGATGAAGTTTCAAATGTGTTTGTCTATCCAATGCACTTTCACCCTTGCCAGTAATTTAGTCAACCAACATGGCAATCACATGTACAGCAGATGTGATACAAATTGATCTAGTTCATGTTTACTTTAAGAATTTGGAGAATTACTTCAGCTCCAAGTGACGAGATACCATTAAGGATGTCTTAGCTAATATCCCATTCTGCCTCTTCCATCTTGCCATGGTGATACATAGGGAATTTGACTAACTAAACATCCAATCGTGACATGAAACCCGTTTGAGAACTAGACAGTTTACTTGGTGAGTACTCGTGATAATGACCTAAAGCGAGTCAAGTATTGCATTACTCATTGAGCACTTTACTCACATGAGTACACAACGAATACTCGGCCAACTGAGTAAGTAAATTTCTTACTTGACTAGTACTGTGGAGACTTTACTTTTGTCTTTAAGAAAAAAAACTTAGTATTTAAAAACCAAAAAGGTTGGTGTGAAAAGGGAGCTGACGATGTCACATTTAAGTATAAGATCAACAACTGGAAGAACAATAACGATTCTTGAAGAGGATAATGAAGAGGTGGAAGGTGAAGACATGGTGATGGGAATCTAACTGATAAGGATGAATGGCAATGTACGTGGTGATACTGATGTTTTTATCACTTGAGATACTTTTATCACTTTTTTTTCTTATCCTAAAGATTCACAATGTATGGAAAAAAAAACAGCGGAAGATGACAAATACAAGTAAGCAAGAAGCTATTAGAGAAAAACACAACCTAGAAGAAAAGAAGTATGGCACAAAACAAATCTTCTACAATGTTCTCCTGCTTGTAGAGAATCTTTAGAATGGGTTTTTCCAAGCCCATGTCCATCTTTTCTGCCTATTGGATAGTCATAATCTTGATCATATTACAGATGCCCAAAACCTTATTAATGATTAAATCTGAAAAATAAATATTATCATACTATTGCTTCTCTTCGAATTATCAATGGTTGTGCCCCTTCCACAAGACTCAGGTAATTGCATGGGGACTCCTCTGCCATAGCCAGACTCCATTGGAGGAGAAAGTGCCCCTCTCCAGTCCTTTATCCAGTTGCTAAACTCACCAGTTACAATCTTTCAAACACCCAAAATAACTCATGAAAATTTCCCAGATTCTCCTAGCCACCTTGCAGCTAAGGAACAAATGGCTATAGAATGTTCTGGGTTTCAAAAGAGAAGATTTGGCTGTTCCTTTCTTTCCATATAACCCAGAAAACGATAAGGAATCTCCCATATCTGTTTACCTCGAGGAAGAAAATTTACATTGTTCTATTGGTTAATCCATTGATGTAGTTCACTCCTCGGTTGAGAACTCTATCTAGAATCATTAGCAATGGATGTCCAGACCATCTTTGTCATAAGGCACTCTAGTAAAGGGAAGACTAAGGTCACATCCGTTTGTAATGAAGAGAGCTCCTTTAGCTAGGTTATCTACGGTGATAATTTTCTAATGGGCCATGGTCCAAAAGAAAAAGTTTTGGCACAGGAGAGGTTTGTTTTTCACCAAAAGGATCATCCATCCATAATTGAAGTGTTGATCGATACGCCATAGATGGGAGTTGAACTTCTCAAAATCGATTAAAGAAGTCGTCTGATTCAGATTTGGCTTTGTGTTAACCCGTCTCCAATTTCTTTCACCCTTTAATTTTGCAAACTAGGGCAGGTTGCTTCATTCCTTCTCAAATCGTTTTCTCTAGCAACTTCGCGAACTAGAACCATAACCTAACAACGATCTAAGGTAACTTTCACTCTGTTTGCAGATCTGTGATCGAAACCAAAGCAAAGATTAGAGAAGTGTAAACAAAGTTTAGGGCCTATAGAAGAAGAAGAGATCGAAACCAATGCAAAGATTAGAGAAGTGTAAATAAAGTTTAAGGTCTATGGAAGAAGAAGATAAGAATAGGGGGATAAGAACAAGGGAAGAAGAAGATGAGAAGAGGGAGGTGAAGAGAGCAGAGAGGCCAGAGTGAGAGAGGCAGAAAGTGATTAAGTGCCTTGTATGTTGTCTATTCCGTGTTGGAGATGAGGGATTCTCTACTCTTCTTCCTGTTGTTAGTAGAAGTAGAAAGAAATAATATAAAAAAAGGAGAAAACATTGGAGAGAAGCAGGGAGGGGGTGGAAAACACAAATCAATGGGTTGGGTTTGGGTTGGTAAAAAGGCAAAACAAGTGCAGAGTGGGTGGGTGCCAAGAGTGGAAGAAGAAGATAAGAAGAAAGGGATTGTTTGTAAGAGTTGTTTAGGGTTAGGGTCTATTAAGTGTCAAAGGTTATTTAAGTAAAATACTTGCCTAAATGGATATCCGTGGGGCGGATATGGACAAATCTATATCCACCCTGAATCTGTGACAGATACCATTTGGATCCCTGAATCCACTCCGAAATTCATTTAAGAAAATCCAAATCCGCCCCAATCGGGGCGAGAAGGGCACATATCCGTGAAAATCGACCCCACCGCCAACCCTAGTAGAAAATTTATCCCCAACACGAATTTCATAATATCCTTTCGTGTGACTTAATTATTAAATAAACTAATTAATAATTTAAACTAACTTAAGTTTTTTCTTATAAGAAAAAAATTATATTATTGCCCCAATACCTAGCTCCTCATTCAGAAGCGAAGCGTTGCTATGCTCTGAGACGTTAAAAAGTGTTTTGAGGCTAGGCTAGCTTGAGGCACTTTTGGGCGCCTTTGAAAAAAATGGCACTTTTAGCGCCGCCGTTGAAAAGATAATTTGAAATGATCGGAGACGTTAAAAAGCGTTTTCACGCGAGGCTAGCATGAGGCAGGTGTCTTTTAAAAAAAAATGGCACTTTAGTGCCTTGGCAGAGCCGCTGTTGAAAACATAGTTTGAAACCTCTTCTTTGGCCCAGTTGATTGCAGTATCACTGATTGTACCACAAGCCTTGTTCTCTCAAAGAGATGCAAACATATCGTCCATTTGTCCTTCTAAAAATCAATTCTCCTCCCAGTTAACACTTGGAATGAAGTATTAGTCTCGAAGTTCTACTTCAGAGACATATTGTTTGCTATATTGTTTGCTATTAAAATTAGGACATGGACAGAGCAAAAGTGGGGATGTAAGACATGTGTACTCTTAATCAAAGTAAGATGGCCTCCTTTTGAAAGATATATACCTTTCCATAATGCCAAACTTCTCTACTTTTGTATCTGTGGCCTAGAAGCAACCCCAAATATCTTGAAGGCAATTTCTAATATCAACAACCAAAGACACCTAAAATGCAATTGTGACTTCTTTAGTCTTCGACGGATACATTACGTCTTATAAAAACTGAATTCAAGTTACACCACTTCAAACCATTTGAAGTTTCTCAATTGCGAAGATTCCACTTAAACGGAGAAAATAGTGTCATCTGGAAAGTGTAAGATGGGAACCGAAGTTCCATCATTGATAGCTTTAACCACTGAAAATGTTTGCATTAGCTGCCTGATTCTCATTCTAGTGAGAGAGCTTTTCCCATCAAAGAGAAAATTAAAGGAGATAGAGAATCGCTTTGTGCTCATTTATATTTAGTAGTTATTATTTGTGAAACTTTCATTTTTTTTAAAGTTGTTTGTCTATGTTTTCTAGTTGTCATTTGATAATTGATAGCATGTTGTAATACCTGCAATATGCCTTTTTAAGATTCTTTTTTTAGAAACCAAATGTTACCTTGGAGGGTGGGAAAAATCTTAGTTGGGTGAATCAAACTAGTCACTTTTATTACTTTCCTAGTAACTCAATGACTTGCTACTCTCTCAGACCGAGTAGCATGTACGTGTAAACTGCATAGATTGAGAATACCCCAAGACATTCCAAGCATTCTAATGCTTTGATTGTTGTAGAAAATAAATGTTGTGAAGACTTTCTGTCCTAAAAAATTCTCTGATTTCCCCCCCTCCCTCCCTCCCATATCATCCACCAATATCCAATAGCTTCTACTAGAGAAGACTCTAATCTTCCACTGCTCAACCAATGATTGGGATACCTCTGAGGGCAGAGTTCCTCCAGTCTTGATCAACTAACAAGCAGATAGCTAGTGAGACTTGCCAGGGAAAAAATAAATGGTTGATTGATTCCTCCACTGATTCACAAAGAACACATCTGTTACACAACAACATTCCCCGTCTCACAAGATTGTCTCTAAGGGTATGACCTTGGCAAGTGTCAGGCTAGAAAGTTCACTCAATGACGGATTTGCTTCAGCCAAAGAGATAGAAAGCTGAATATTGCTACACTACCAGACTGCAGCTCGGAAACCCAAGGAGGAAATACATTGGAATAACAATGTTTCACTGACAATCTACCCGACTTATCTCTCCAAACACACGAGTCCTTGAGAGCCTGTAACACTATGGATGCTCAAATTTTGTATAGTGCAAAAGACTGCAGTTCCATTTATATGTCCCGAGATCTCTGCCAAGCAGAGACCCAAAGTTTCAAGCACCTCCAACATCTTGCCTTTGATCAAAGCTATACTGGACTTGACTTCACAAAGATATTAAATAAATCTCTTGACTCTTCCTTCAGTGCCTTCTCGAGTAACCATTCATCGCACCAGAAATCAATCCGAGTCTTTGACCCATTTCAAATCAATCTTCGACCCCTGAACGCATCTTCAGTGAGTTGCCTTTCAAACCTGTGTTTTGAATCAACACTGCCTTACACAGAACATCCATAAGTAGAAGTTTACTGGATTAGTACCACCCAGATTGACCCACACAATATTTTTCCGCAATTGATCTTCTGCACAATGTGCCCTCATCATCAAATCTCCATATCAACTTCTAGGAAGGCCTATCAAAATGCTTTACTCGCAGATGTGCCCACCACTAGACTTATGGTATTAATTAAGTGGAAGCTCCTCTAACAGCTCAAGGAACCCATAAAATCTTTAGAATTGGCTGACATTACAAATACTAGGATGCTGGCTAGGGTACTCATAATCATAGTCACTCTCTCAGTCAAGCATTAGAGAAATACTTCGTTTGCAAAAGAGCAAGTAGAGATGGGACTC
Source organism: Berberis thunbergii (assembly GCA_003290165.1). Classification (NCBI taxonomy): domain Eukaryota; kingdom Viridiplantae; phylum Streptophyta; class Magnoliopsida; order Ranunculales; family Berberidaceae; genus Berberis; species Berberis thunbergii. The sequence goes on from QNQO01008610.1 coordinate 181,080, forward strand.
TGTCAAGTCTCAATGACTTGACCCATAATCCTTTTTTTTTTAAAAGATTCAAACAATTATTCAAAGCCAAAATTAAGGACGCTCTCCTGATAAGAGTCATGACTCAGCTTCTCCACTTCAACACAACTCTGACTGCACTAGCATGCTTTTAAGGTTCATGTCAAAACATTCTAGCATGTAGTCCAAAAATCCTAGCTGACTGAATTAAAAGCTTTTGAGTACATAACAAACCTGCCTTGCGAGATCTCAGTCGCACGTCTATCAGTTCATTCACAATGAGTGGACAATTACTAAGTTGCCTACCCATTACCGCTGCTGCTTGAAAGTGAGTACAAGCTGTAGCGTTATTTCTCTTAAGCTCATTGCTATGATCTTAGAAATCATTGATGAGATAAGACTTACTAGCCTAAAGTCTTCAATCCTCTTTGCTATTAAAAAACAACTTTGAGCTTTTCCTGAAGGTCAAACTCAATCCAATCAGTCTTTGCCTGCTTCTTGCATGGCAGCATTGTTCTCGCTCAGGCCTAAAATAAGATTTTGCAGAAGATGACAGAGAAGACTCAAGCCTCACAAAGCAATCTAACACCCAAAGAAAGTAAAAACTAAACCACAACAAAAATAAATCCTGCAACCACTTTGCAACCAAAATACAAAACTAAATGAATCTTTGAAACCATCTGTTCCATTTCTAGTGATACTCTATGTAAACTAAACTTAAGGAGCGTCTCGATGATTGTTTAGACGGACAGAACCTACCACTATCCATCCACCAGAACTGCTTGTAGCATCTTGACAAGAGTTTTGATATGGCTACTAAATACCTATGTAACAAGAAACACTGCAACTGACAAAAAAATATCTACACGTGCATAAGTTTTCGACAGTCAGACACTTTCCTGAAATTCCCGTGGGTACTACATAGTCAGTTATAAATTGCCACACATATATATTACGCAAGATTGCAATTAATAAGTCACAATATTGATGAACATGAGAATATGTCCAAATAGGATTTGTCTAATATGATCTGAGGTCGGTTTTCTCCACGGAATCCAATTAGGGATTCCTGGATTAATAAGAGGTTACGCAACGAAAATGCTAGACCATGTCATCGAGGGTGTTGGTTAGGATGCTGACGAAGCCTACTTTATCCTTTTGGACCTCAAATTTATAAGGGTGTCTTCTCGCTTCAGTGCATTTCTTTGTCGACATTTCCAACGGCTCTTACCTTGTTTTAAAACCAATGTCCATTCACATAGTTGTGGCATAGGCATATATGCCATACCTACTTAAGTAAGAAATATGAAGAGAGCTCAATAACAATTGTGCAGGAAAAGCACAATATCAGCACAAGTATTTAAAATCCCTAAAAATAGAGTTCTGGATTTTTTTTTCATTGATCAAAGCTCTACCCTTCTATATACTCTAATATAATTACTATTCCTACTAAAATGTAATTTCTTCATTTAAAAACTCTTAAAATTCAGCATGAAGACGATTTTTGTTACCTTGGGATCAAATTGCATTTGCCAAACTTCGGAAGGTGGAGCTTCAAGAGTAGCAATTGTGGCATTGGTATCAACATCAAAAACTCGAACAAAGCTATCAAGAGAAGCTGAAGCTGCTATTACTCCAGAAGGATGAGCGGTAACGGAAACCACCCCAAGGCAATGACCAGTATTTGTCCCTGACAATACCAGCTCATCCGATCGCCATAACTTCACAGTCTCGTCAAGACCTCCTGTCAATAAGAGTGCAGGTCGGGCATCAGTTGCTGGAACCCAAGTCACTGCCCATATGGATTCTTCATGGGCATTTTCAACGGATTTCAATCCAGCAAGCTTCATTTGTTCTGCAGAAACAAAAATATCAACATATATAGGAGAAAATTTGACTATTTTATCACCAATGAGGAGAAACCTATTGATGACAAAGATAAAAGAGTTAGCCTACTTTAACTATTACTAGTGGACATGCAATGTTTTCTAAACGAAATTTAACGTTACTCGTAGTTTGTTTCATTAGCTACAGCTATCAACACTCAGCTTGTTCTCTCTGTTTACCACTAATGTCACAGCTTGTAGATAAAGAAAATACCTTAAAAAAAAAAAAAGTAGTTTTGAAAAGATAACAATCCTAAATAAACACACTCCAAATAGAATATTTATCAAAACGTTTATCGCATTGTATATCAGAAACCTAAATTTAAAATACATGTATCGTAACGTATCGTATCTCGTACCATATGGTAAAAAAAACAATATATAGATATAAAAATATATATTATTTTTAAGCATATAAAAGACATAAATAAGACTTATTCAAACAACAAGGTCTTCCATTGATATATGACTTGTACAACACATATTAGCGAGCTACTGGTTATCATACATTCATTCACATCACTTGTACAAAGACGGTACATCCCTGCATCATCTTATATACTTATGTATCGTATCGATCAGGCTTAGATATGATACATCATATATCATATCATATTTATAGTAAGATATGATAACTATGCCAAATAGCATTAAATAATGTACAGTGTTTCGTTTGTTTGGGATAACAACAATAAAGCTTGCAATTATTATGTGATCTAACTTCAAGAAAATTATTAGAAAATATTGTTAGAAACTAATTACAGAAGTAAACCAATTCATGTGTATATATCTGATAGGTAATATGGCGGAATAATCAACAACTAAAACATTAAATCTCACAAATTTTAAGGTTCATATGCAATACCCTAATGACACAATAAAATCAAATAACCTACATCTTTATTCAATTCACCCTCTAAACTTCCAAAACATTTTCCTTACGATGGCCGATGGCCTCTATTTATAATTGACCTAAGCTTGCTAAGCAAGCAACTAGTTTCCTAAACAAAATCGAAACTCTAACTTGAATTGAAATCTCTAATTCTAAATACTACTAATGTTGGGCCCACTTATTAATAAATAAACTAATATTACTAATAGCTAATATCCATCAATATCGTATTTCAGAGTATCAACATTGTAAATGGATAGTAGATGTTAAATAAACCACTAAAAACAAATATTTCAAGCTCTCGTCTAGTTACTGATTTCAAATATCAACCCTAACTTCAAGCAACCAGAGTCTGTATTTGAAAAGGTAAGTTTGGTCTACAACATTCTCAGTCAAAAATCTAATGGCTTCTCAAATCTCAGGTCAGACTCTATAGAGAACGTAAGTTATCATTTACTTCAGTATCCTTCAAATGTCTTGCTGCGACCAAAATGTTTTTTCTCAATTTGTATATGGCTTTCCAAATATGTAAAGAACACAAAAGAAGGGAGAGAGTTCAAGGTTTAAACTGTAGATGTACGAAAATTTTCTGGATTCCAATACAATCACCATTAATACTTCAATTTATTGATTCCTCCATTCATAAATAATAAAATTGCAAAAGACACCCTCACTGAATAAACAGTTACTTTAAAAGATATTATGCAAGTATGGTCATACCCTCATTAAAAATTTAAAGTGAAATCAAATAGAACTTCAAAATTTTGTGGCATCAAATGTGCAAGCGGCTAAAGATTCACATGATAAATCAAGAGAGTAACTGGCCCACTGAAGCCTTTGAAATTTCCTTAGATTTTCACATGTTCACACTAAGAAACATGCAAAACCACAGCAGTAACACCATCCTTGTATCAAAATTAACTTATCAAACATACTTCAGATATTCCTTCCAAATCAACTTATATGGTAAAAGGGCAATGAGTTATAATTCTCAGTTCACCAATGACATGTAGTCCAGGCAGTCTATTTTTTCAACTTGTCGAGGCAATTTCATATTTCCATAGGAGATACATACAACCCTCTCCCCTTCCTCCTCTTTAAAGCCTTCATTCTCAGTGGCCTAAAACCTCCTCTTCTCCCTCAGTATGGTCTTCTCCTCTATTGTTCAATGCACTCTTGTTCTCTTCAAGAGTAATCTTTTGTACCTTCTCCTACTCCGTTTCTTACTCGTGCCCTTTCCTGTTCGCTCACTTCACATCTATATCAGGCATCCATGTATTAACATCTCTACATTACCATGGATTTGTCCTCTATGTTGTTATACTCCATTGATAGTATTTCAGTACTTAACTGTATGCTTTCAGTATTTCGAGTTTAGCATCTATGGTCTTAAAGAAAATTTGGGATTTGGAGGTTTGATTTTGATTTAAAAAACCGTAAATTATGTATCTTTTGGCAGCTTTAAGAGTCAACCTAATCTTAACTACTCTCATTCTCAAACGTTCAAATCTTACACACATACCAATGAAACTATATAAGGAATAATGATTTGATATCTCTTCATCAAAATAGTATGTTTTAATAAGTAAATAAACGACTGAAATTGCATAGATCTAATTTTGTGAGTATATATAATAGATACCGGGGCTTACTACGACACTTTGTTCCTCTTATAACTTTATATGGTTGGCAACAAGAGTAGCCACTTCCTGTACCAGGCCTTAACCTATATAACAACAACATAATGTAATGTTTCAACAAAATGGCAATCTTGTTAATTCCATCAAAATATTTTCATAACAAATGACTCTCATGAATTCTCTCATAGAGAGAGAGAGAGAAAGAAACAATTGAAGTAAAATTTTGAGTTAGCGTTTTTGGTGATAAAAGAATAAGTAATTATCAATTTGATAAGACGACTGTAATCGAATGAATGTGATAGTGACAAATTTTGACAATTACTCAGAATGATGCTTCTAAAGAATCAATTAAAACCCTCTTTCACAATGAAACTCAACACTTGAAACTCTCTTCACCAATAATAAATCAATCGAACTAGGAGTAAGATACGATTTACTATAAAACGGACAAGTAGAGAGAGAGAGTACTAGATCAGATCATGCTGGGTTCGTGTGCTTGTTGCTTGCGAGCTCGCTCGCTCGAAATTGTAGAAAACCCTCCCTCTCTCCTTTTTCTTTTTCTTTGTTATAAACCCTAGTGGGAACTGTTGGAACGAGGGGATAAGAGGGTCTAGGGATGGCAGTGGGGCGGATTGCGGCAAATCCATCCCCGATCTGTAAGGAAAAGCGGATCCCCAAATCCGCCCCGCCAATCTGTTTATAATTTTAATTAAAAACCATAACCGCCCCGTGCGGATTGGCGGATATCCGCCCCGCCAATCCGTTTATGGGTTTGCGAAACTGTTGTTGTGTTGTCGGTTCCCCACCCCAAACCGTAATTTGGGTCTGCTGTTTATTATTATTTGGGCATGTTGTTTATGAAAGCAGCACATTATAATAAACATTGCCTGCTATTTATGAAAGCTTATAATAAACCTGCCACAAGCACATAACAACTATGGCTTACATTCACTACCATCTTATCTCGTATCAGTCTTCTTACAATGGAGACAAAACAAATCAAGCACATTTACTTGAAATAAAAAGCATTTTATAGTATAATAAAAATGATTGTTACCGTCGATACACCCTCAAATCCCTAAGATAGTTCTTATTTGATCCGGTGGATGCCTTGCTAAAGACTTTGGATCAGGGCAAGAGTTTTTAGGATCCATGATAGAATTCAAAATGAGTTCATAAGCTTGTGCAAGTGACAATTGCAACACCAATGCATGCCTCCGAGCACAGGTGAGGAACCTGCATTCAATGTTTTATAAAGTGTTTTCCGAGGCAAAGAGTTTTCCAAAACGAAGCAGTTTCTCGAAGCGTATCGAGGTGAAGCGAAGCGTTTTTTTCATAAAAAGTGATGAAAAAAATAATTAAAAAACAAAACAAAACAAAACAAAAGAAGCAATCATCAATCAAGAAATAACATTTGTTTTATGTATGTATTAGTGTATTATCTTTTACAATCTACATACCTGAAATCTGAATATCTGTTGCAATTTGCAGTGAAGAAGAATTGGAGACTAAACTTTGAAGTATGAAGTTACCTTACTTGATCCTACAACCAGACACAACAACAAGCAGCCAAAGTGCCAAACAGATCCTCAACACCTTCGGGATTTTCTGGATGAATCAAATATGTTGCATTAAGATGTACCCACTTGTTATATGACTGAAAACAATGTAAACAGTTTAATTGATTTGAATAACATAGTGCATAATATGTTTCCCTGTCATTGTGATCCATATATAAATGAAGACAATCTTTAAGTAGAGTTCATAAGTAACATGATATTAGTTTCAAAAAAAAAAAAAAAACAGAGTTCAACAAAACTTGGCAGTCGGCACTTAAAATCTCTAGCATTTTTGCCCAAAAAATGCCCCATGAAGCACAAAGGTTCATAAGCCTAGAATTAGCTCTTGTGGATACAAAAGTACTGTTTTAGCAATTCAAGAATTGTCATTTGACTCATTTAAACACACCCATTTTTGCATAAGTCTGTAGAACAACAGAAGTAGAACAACATCCATTTTTGCATAACACAAAAACACGCGTATTGCCCCATTGGCATTATCCGAATCCGACACACCCATTTTTGCATAAGTAGAACAACAGAAGTAGAAGTGTAGAACAGCAGATGAACACAAAAACAAATCCATTCCAGTGAACAGAAGTAGAACAGATGAACAGAAAAAGGAAGGAAGAAGCCAGAGAAGGAAGGAAGGAAAGAAGGACTTACATTAGTTCGATGTCGATCGAGCAGTCGAGACTCGAGTCTTCTTCGCTGTGAAGTTGCTGCAAATCCGACTAAGAGTACCACCACAGCACCACCGTCCTCCTCCTTCTTCGCCTGAATCGCCCTCTTCCTTTGTCAGAAATCAGAATTGTCCTCCTACTCCTCCTCTTCTTCTTTTCTTCTTCTACTTCCTCCTTTAGTTAGCTCTCTAAAGAGAAACAAAGAAAACAACGAAATTAGGGCTCAAATCAAAGCCGCTAGATTATTCTCTAGATTACACCAAAATCAGATTGCACATGTTTAAAATCGTACGCCTCAAACGAGTTGACTCGTACGAATCACATTAATAACTCGTGCGCCTCATAAATACCATTTGACTCGTCCGAGCTGAAGCGATTTTTCAGCGAATCAAGGCGACTCGCGAGTCAGAAATGCTTTTTTTAAACACTGCCTGCATTCGCTCAAACTCTAGCAGTGAACCTTCACTTCCTAACACAAGTCCAAAGAATGTCCTCAACCTTGATAATGGCAATTCAACTCTCATCATTGTTTTCCTCCCTATTTAGTGAATTCTAGATGTGAGAGACAATTATGGCCATCAACTGGGTCCTAAAGTGTCACTATCTAAAAGTGCCACTAAAAAACAGAACAAATCCAATTGCATATCTCTAAAACAAACAATGATCAGCGTGGTAAAAAAAATCTCAAAATTGAATATGTAGTGGAAGTTCATTTCAACGTTTTGACAAGTTAACTCAATAAAAGTTGACTTTTCACATTTTGATAAAAGTTTCAATAAAAAACACAACAAATCCAATGGCATATCCCTAAAACAAACAATGATCAGCAAGTGTTTAGCACTATTTCTTAATTTATCTCCCTCACACTCTTGTTTAGCACTTGTGTAGTTAAAACAACGTTATAACGCCGATATAACCCTTAACGTGAGTGAGCCGTTACATTATGACACTATCACGTTATGGTATCACAACTCCGATATAACGGCGCTATGTGGCTGTTATTGAGATATTTTTTTCAATAACGCCGTTTTAACGTTTTGTTCTAATGCATTAAAAAAATCACCCATTTCATTCTCGATCGAATCATAACCCTAAACTCATATGAAATGACTAGGCATCGCCGTCGTCGATCCTAGAAAACTAGACCTTGCCATTTGACAGAGAATGGGATAAGAATAAGGGAAGAAAACGAATAGTCGATCTCACTCTCATACTAGGGGAAGATTTTTTTTATTAAGTAAGGTTTTTATTTTTGAATTTAATATTATGAACATGATTTACTTTTTGACTATAATACATTAATATTTTGTGGGGGTATTAAAATATATATTTAAGAAACTATTCCGTTATATACCGTTATATCTCAGTATATCCTGTTATAACGCTCTTGGACCGTTATGGGTCCGTTATCCGTTTTTCGTTTTAACTGCATAGTTTAGCACATAAAAGTTATCATTTTGCTTAGGCATATTTTTTCCAGATTAACCTTTGAGTACTAAGGTTAGATGTTGTTTACCAAAATTGTCATTGACATGTACAATGAGTTTTATATGCAAACATTAATCTAATAAGTATATTGCATGCAACAAGTTACAAGGTGAACAACATCAGTTGATAAGTTTCTTCATGTACAAAGCTATAATGTACAGGCATCCATGAATGCTCTTCAACTGAACACTAAATTTTTTTAGAGTAGAAGAACAAACCACTAAAATAAATCAAATTGATTCTTGAACAATGCATCACTCTCACTGATTGATATATTGAAACCCTACTTTTCAATATAGGCTATTGTAGCATTACTCTCAAATTGAACAATGCATTACTCTCAAATTGATTCTCAAACAAGTAGCATCTGCAGACAAGCTAAAAGATCATTTTAGGTTGATTTCATATATGCTATTTAGATATCCATTGGAACCTTACTTTCAGGTACATGGATTGATCTAGCTAGCAATGATGGTGCAGTAGCCTTACTGGAGTTATTTTAGGTGGTCATTCAAATGTGATCATTGGGGTGCATTGTTACAACAAAGCTACCTTGTGAGGTGGTGTTGGAATGGTGCTAAAACTACCCGGTCATTCACATACTAGAATTGACATTTGTTATTTGGACTACAATTCTATAGTCGTGGAAGATCCAGTTCAAGTCCATGTTACAAATTCATTATTCCTTGGTGATGCAAACATCGTCATACAATCAACAAGTGTTTGTGCCAAGGAAACAAAATTGCAACACTAAAAGCAAGCTCCCACCTGACATTAACAAATTTTTCAATGAACTTTTTCAGTGATCCAACAATATAGAAAATTTTCATTAGATCATAATCTAACTAAATGACTTTAGTCTCCTCAGTCCTAACCATACCTTTTTCTAGAAACAAAAATATCATAAATAAACAAGTCGAATCCCTTTTAGAAACTACAAACTAAATCTATGAGCATGATCAACTATACTGAGGTAAATCTTTATAGATTCGAACACAATCAACCCATCTTTTTCTGTCTAAGACGTTATCCTCCATAAGAGAAGATCTTAGAAAAACCTTGAGCTTATAAATAAAACAAAAAACAAAAACTCCCATTGCATACTAGCAAAAACCCAATCAGAAAGCACCTAAAAAATAGAACAAATCCAACCTAACTATAGATTAGTCCCCACTTAATAAGCTCTTTTGTAGATCAGTGAAGCAAAGGTTACCTGTGTAGATCAGTGAAGCAATGATCTCTCTTGTTCCTGATGACAGTGGAGATGACCAATCTTCTTCCACTCGCGTCTATTTTCAAGAAGAGAAAACCCCCCAATTTCACTGCAAAGAAGATTTGAGAATGAATGAAGATTTGAGACAAAAAAGATGAAATACAGAAAGAGATGAGAGGAAACTACCTGAAGATGAAATACAGATAGGAAAGGAAATGAGAGGTTGAGCGAACGACCGACGAGCGTCGAGCGCTGAGCGACTATGAGTCTGTCATTGTGAAAGGCTTTGTCTTCGATTGTGAAAGGTGCTTCGAGTCTATCGCTGTGAGAGTGAGAGACTTCGATTTCGACTCTTCGACTGAGAAACTAAGAATGTGAGATGAGAATAGAGCTGAAAACTGAACCGACTTAGGTCGGTTTTAAAATTTTCAAACCGAAACCGACTAAAATCAAACCAAAACAGAACCGACCGACTATTTAAACATATTGTATTATTTATATATAAATATATATTATTTATTATATATATTCGGTTTGGTCGGTTAAAATCACATAGAAACCGTAAAACCGAACCGACCACTTCGGTTTTGAATTTTTTAAAACCGAAACCGATCTGTGTCGAATTTAAACCGAACCAATCGGTTAGGTTTAGATCGGTTTGATCGGTTTTTTGTTCAGCCCTAAATGAGAAAGTGAGAGATTGGATCTAGGGTTTAATCCCTTTATATAGTTCAAGGGTATTTTAGTAATTTCACCAGTTAAACGAATATTTGTGGGGCGGATATGGCCAAATCTGTATCCGTACGGAATATTAAATAAATACAGTTTGGATATCCGTATCCGACCCAACCTCCATACACCCTGAACCAAAGGACGGATATCCGTGAAAATCTGCCCCACTTCCATCCTAAGAAGGTCTCGGGTCGGGCGGGTCAAGTCAGGTCATTTAGTTTTGACCATGCAGTGCTGGTGGCTCTTAGGTAATGTGGTGTGTAAGATGAGTAAGTCTAGCCAGTCATGTTTGCTAGTCTTTATTTGTCTTTTAATTTATTTATTTTTAAACACAAACACTATCTATAAAAGGGTAGAAGTGTAAAAAAATTCAAATAATGCCAAGAAAATGTTAGCTAGACTTACTCGTGTAAGATATGAATTGTGGCTCTTCCGATAATAGCTTTTCTCCCATCTAGTGGGCGCTACTAAGAGCATCTCCAATTGAAAGCTCAAGCTAAAAAAAGTGGACCAATTTGAGATCAAGGGGTGTAATTCAATGAGCAATTCAACAAAATCTCAGGAAAAAAAATAATAAAAAAAATCTAGAATTTAATCTTTGGGTTGCATATAATTTCCTTTATACGTCAAATAGTCAATTAAGCTAGACATGCATAATAGCCCTGCACCTGCATAACTATTTTGTGTCTAGATCCTCCTAAATCTTCTCAGCCCATGGCGGAAAGCTCGGAACAATTGTAATATTTGGCTCTTTAGATTGCCCATTGGCGATGCTCTAACAATCATCAATCAAGAATCCACAAGTGTTTTTAGGTGGCATAAGAATAATCTCTTACAACTATGTACCTCTCCTTCTCAAACTCCCTCCCTCCCTCCCTCAAAGCCAATTCATTCTTCAATCTCTCTCCCATTCCACATTTTCTAGTGTTTAACACGATTTTTTAAAACAAATTAATGCATTAACAATCAAAAGAAAAGTACAAAAATGGGAGAGTAGCAAACAAATCATCCTCCTATTGGGGTCAGTTTTCCCATGCATCGCCAACCAGCAAGTTAGAAACAACAAATTTTGGAAGATGAACAAAGACTCCATATATAGCAGACCTCTTGAGCAGCATCTGATGCAAGTATATCAACAATTAGCAGGGGGGCGGTTCCATTTGATTAGGTTTGGTTGGTGTTTACTTTATTTTCTTGGGTTTGCTTGTGTTGTGTATGATGTGGATATTATTAATTAGTAGCTTCATGGATCATTTGTTCAATGGTAGTTAATGGTTTGTCGAAAACCAGGCATTTTCTATTCTTCCAAATATGCCAACAGATACTTGCATTCAAGGCATCATGTGTGTTATAGTTGTTGTTGCAGATTGCTATAGTTATCATTGTTGATCGTTGTTGTTTTAGCAACATCTTTATGTTTTAGTGCATGCATATAAAACCCATAAATTGCTCAAGGACAACAAATGAGAAATAACATAAGATTAATTCAATGCTTCACTCCATTGAGGGAACATATAAGAAAATTCTACAAGTACAAATTAATACTATTCCTTAATTACAAACTTCTCAGTTATTACTTCGATCTCAAAGATTATCTTTTTCTTGGTGTTCTTTTCTTCATCATATTGACCACATTCTCAAAACCTAAAGTATAGCTTGCGTGACACACTATTTCCTTTGATGTCAAACTCAGTGGAAATACCAAAGTCTTTAATGTCATCACAACCAATACTTGGACATGAAGCTCCTACCTATGGACAATCATTTATCTAATGGTTGGGGTCGTTGCACTTAAAACACACACCCCTTGAAGATGACAAACCTCCATGAGAGCTTGAAACTTGAGGTGGACTTTTAAATGGGTTGTTGAAATTCTCTGATGTAGCAATGTCAAACCACCAAAAGCCTTTGCAACTGGAATCCATGCATCTCAAAAAAAAAAAAAATTCCCAAGGTCATTGTGGTATAGACTGGAGACAGTACGTACTGATCCACTTGAGTTTATGATTCCTATTGAAGTGTGACGTGTTTCTCCTTGCCATTCCGGAGGCAATGGCTTGATGCCCCCTGTTGATATCCTTTGAGCCTCTTTGGACTGTCACCTCTAGCATCCATTTCTTGGCATTTCTTTAACAAGATTATACTAGGACCTGAATAAAGGATAGCTCACAGATAGGAGCAAGGGCGTATGCTTCAGGGTTTCTCTCTTGGTCAAACAATTACAGTCCAAGAACCTAGGTAATTAAGCAATCTAACTATATCGGCAATGGAAGCTCAAAAGTGTTTATCAGTATAAATCCCATTGATCAAGCTGAAAGCAGTGAAAGAGGGAGAATACTGCCACTCGCCATTCTCTTTCCAAAACAGCTCAATGCTTGCTTTCAGCAACATGATCATAGTTGTATCCAGCAGCACATATATCCCCATCCTTGCTACCAGAGCTATCACCCCATGTTTAGTTGACAAAAGTAGATGCTTAATTATCATAATCGGCAGCCAAGTAAGAATTTACCACCTTTCCTCAAGGACAGCTGCTGACCTATAAGTTGTTCAAATGGTCGAGCGTCTCAGTAGCATGCTGTCCAAAGAAGAAAAATAATTGGTCACAAAGATCTTGGCATCTCAGTCATCTTATGAGTGCTTATGTTTATGTGAATGTAAGAAGAGACTTTAGCAGTACTGGCATTGTTGTATCTATTGCTAATTATGTCATTGCAGTGCAGTAAAATGATTTCTTCTTTCTCCCAAGTGCTTCAATTATGCCGAAACTTTAAAAGATGTCGGTTTTGACTTATCAAAATAATTTTGAAGTTTCCAAATGGAGTGAAACACACTTAGTTGAGAAATGACTGAAAAATAAGTTGAGGGACAAATCTGTAGATAATTGAAGAATTGTGATGCTAGTAAAATTCACCTTGGACCAAAAAAAATTGGAAGAAGAGTAATGGTACTGAACTTGCTAGTGAGATGCAGACCATATGCAGAAGACTTCATTAGTGCATAATCATTATTTTGCCTGGTGATCTTCTCTATAAGCCAAATCCAGATTCTTTGCTGTGGCTGGTTGTATCTTCAATGAGCACACAAGAAGAGTGATGCTTGTTGGGTACACATTCAATAGACAAATTAAACTGGACGTTATGTAATTCAATAAAAAGGAAAATCAGTTATTAAGATAGATTGATTTTACATTTTTCTAAGGGAAAGTAATACAATTTTGAAAATTAAAAATAAAACTGAGTAACAAATTAAAATGGTTGAATCCAGATTGGCTACGTATAGAGTCTTGGATCATATCCGTAACTTGTATCAAACGCGCATAGCCTAGGCTTGGGTTCATAGCATTGAGGGGGAAAAAAACAACCACTGCAAACAATGAAATGATGCCACAAAGTAGAACTCGAACTCTCTAACATTTAAACAATGTAAAGTGCATTGTATCATGTCAGTTCTGAAATATGTTTAAGCTTTAAATTAAGAAACTAAAACAAACGCCGACCCCCACATCTATCATGCATAAATAATTATGAAGACTGTTTACACTACAATAATGTGCTATGGAATTAATTGGATAAATTAAAACTTATGTCCAACCATGCCATCATTTTCAGATGCTTCGAGATTTGACTTTGTAGCAAACCCACCACTAAACATATTCTAATTACTTACACTTATCTTAACAAAGTCACCAAACCCATTGAAATGAATTGGTGGTCATTTGATTTGCAGTTTCCACTTAAAAACTTGAATGTGCATGTATAATGGCAGGAAACGTCTCTCTTTCAAAAGCTCTGACTTTGATCATCAAAATTTTATTTATTTATTTTGTTTTGTTTATGTGTTTATTAAAATATTGTGTCAGTGAAGCACATACCCAGTTTAATAGCTAGATTTGACATTAATTGTTTATGCTTATTGTTTGGAAGTTGCTACTTGATGCCCTTCCTGTCTATCATCATTTCAGATTTATTGCTGAAGTGCTTAAATTAGGTAGAGTTATATTCTGAAGTTCATTCAGTTAAATGGTACACTGGGTTTTGCTAATTAGGTATTAAGAAGATAAGGCGGTTTTATAATAATGAGGCTTGTTATTTAAGATTCCTCTCGCATTTTGTTTAATGTTCAAGAGGTTTGATGTTTTTTGCTAATGAGAGCGAAAGGAAATGATGCAACGAAGTTTATGTGTAGAACTCTACAACAGCAAGACAACAAAACAATTTTTTTGATTACTCGCAAATGAACAAAAGAGGGCCTATTGAGTTTGGCCATTGTTGGAATGAGAATTCAATAATGTGCTTTTTTAACAACTCTATATCTACCTGTTTACTGCATCTTGATGTTGATGATGGAAGGTTGCAGGTTTTAGTCTCACAATATCATCATGCATCATGCTTACGTAATTTTCAACATCAAATTCCATTTGCTTGGCATTCTCCCCCACTCTCCCTCCCTCAACTTTCAAAGAATACATAAAAGTCAACCCCACGTTTTCTTCTTCAAATTTGGTATATGTACAGACAACCTAACCCAAACAATATATCGTGATCACCTCTCTAATTGGTCCTTTTAAAATGTCTGCATTGTCGCAGTTTGATCGGAGACAAAAATCATCAAGTTCATTTGGTTTCGCATTCAAAACGCGAGCTAGCCTTGATCTTCAAATGGTATTCAAGCTATATGCAACAACAAATAATCAAATATAAATTACATACACTCATCTCATTCAAGAATATACATCAAAACCTCAAATTCCTTTTCAACTATATAACTACTTCTAGCAGTACTACTATACATCTTAAAATAAAAATGAGAAGAAAAAAAAAATTATATGAGAAAGATTACAGTATAAACTGCAAAAACCTGTGTGAAGAGAAGAACCAAAAAAAGAAGAAATTTTGTATCAGTTATGAAGTGGGTTTGGCCCCCCTGGAACAAGCCTGTCAGAAGCTCCATAAACAGGATCCATGTTGTTATCTCTTGTAGTGGTGTCTTCTGGAGGAGGTTTTGCAGGCAAACTAAACTGATCAATTTCTTCTTGGCTTATGAGACCTCTATAGCTGTGGGTGCAACTTGAGATTTGGCTGAACACAAATATAATTATGAGAAATATTAAGGGAAACCTTGAATTTCTCTTCATAATGATTAGGGAACACTGAAATCAAGGAAGGGGGTTTGGATTTTGAAGAAGAGAAGATGAAATGAAATAATTTGAAGTTATGATGAGTTGATGATTGGAGGGGCAGGCAGGTAGGAAGTCTATTAATATGGGAAGGTGGAGCCAATATACTAAGTATTAGACATGTCAAAATGTCCAAAATATCCTTTGTTAGGGATCAATCAATTTTATAATTTGTTGTGCCAAATAGCATCTTTCTACTATTAGAAATTCATGAAAATGTTGGGAAATAAAAAGGAGTGAAACTAGAGGATCCGGTTTTGCAATTTGATTTTGCAACCAGGATGATGTGACATCATTAACAAAGTTTTTTTTACAACCTCAAGATACACATTGAGAATTTCATTATTCTTTCAATATCACGCCACGTCGCCCTGATTGCAAAACTTGGTTTCCTAGTAAAAACAGGTTTTTGATAAAATAAATTCCAATAATTTATTATATATGATATGTGATCTATTGAAAAATAAATTAACAAAAGAGTGAAAAAAAATTATTGTATTTAGAAATATTGATTAGAGATTTCGAACAAATGCACATTAATGTTCAGGATATAATAACTCTACAAGAAATTAGCGACAAGTAATTATTAAAAAGGCAAGCATTGACGTGGAGCTTTATTTCTTCTCGAGCAAATAATAAATCTTTAGCTACACCACAATGCCCCTTGCTTTTGAACTCATACGATTAAGCAAAGACGTACATGTGTTGGCTTGCGTAAAGAGGAATGATAATAATCTATAATTTTTATTATCGAAGTAACTCTAAAAGAAGATACTTGATACAAAGTATTTATGAACTAATTTTTCTATATTTTTTTTCCACATCCACCTTAGCTTAGGATGTAAAAGATTTTGGTAACAATGTTTCATTTGGTTGTTGTAATTAGAGGCTAGCTTAAGGGATAATTGTGTACTTAAAAATAAAATTAGAAGAATGATTTGATAGGGGCATTTATGGGCGTTGACTTTGAACTCATCTTCACTTACCTGCTTGGGTTTTGATTAATTTTCATCATTAATTAACGTGTTCAAATTTATTAGGCAAAACTTGCGGTGCATTCACATGACACGTGCTCACCAGGTAACCTAAACTATTTAATATTTCAAGTATAAATACATACTAGTTGGAAAATTAATTAGGATAATACCTCCACATGATCTGTAACACAATTAGTTGGTGTTTAAGACGAGCACTACTACAGCACCAGGCACCGTTTATATGCCTAGATATATGAAATAATTCACATCTCAAGACAGATGAACGGTGCTTGGTGGTCACCAGGCACTTTAGAATTTTCCGTTTAAGACATTGAATTGAATTGGTAATAGTTTTGCCATTTACATTTTTGCTAAGTTGGACACTCCTTAAGAACATAGCAATTTTGGTTGTTTTATATTTTGTAGGCTAATTTTGATTTGGAGGGTAGATGTGTAAAGTTTAGCAATCTTCGTTACCAAACTGAGTAAATTAACTAGAAACTTATTCGGAATGTAAAAGTTGAAATCAAATACGTATAATTAATACTTTCAGTCTTCAATTTGGTTGAAAAGCTTAGAATCTTAGCATAAAAGATTATCATTATGACAATGGTCAAGAAACCCAATCGAAAATGACATAAGTATTCTATTGGTTTATTTTTCTTTTGTTTACTTATTTATTTTCAAACAAGAAAGTTCTTGTATCATATGTTACTTTGAATGTTATTAGGACTTATTTTTTAAAAGAAGATATATTTTTGCAAGTAATGAAAAGATCCACTTTAAGTTATGTAATAGTCTTGTATGGCAATTCCGTGTGTGGGTGGAATTAGAGGATATTGGCTTTATGTGTTGGTAAGATCAGAGGCTGGCAGAGTACCATGTGTGGGCGGGTTGTGTGGTGTGTGAGCGAGATTAGAGGCTGGCTTCATGTGTGGGCAAAATCCGAGACTGATAGAGTACCATGTGTAAGCGAGCTCAGTGGCTGACGGACTACCTTAGTGTTATAGTCACACATCACTTGGGTGAGAGAATAAAACGTGTTATATATGTGTGAGATAGATGAAATGATTACTTTTGGAACCTACTCAATGGAACACATGTAAGAGAGTTAAACTTGGAGGGGTATGCTTTACAGGAAGGGAGAGATCGCGTGTTCCATCACAAAGTTAGTGCCACAGAAGTGAGAGAAACTTTAAAAAGAATGAAGAAAAGGAATGTCATTGGACCGGATGATACCAATTGAAGCATGAAAATCTCTGGGAGAATTAAGTTGGGATTCAATGGCTAACTAAGCTCTTTAATATGATTTTGAAAACTAGAAAAATGTCAGATTCATGGAGGCATAGCATTGTGGTACCAATTTATAAGAACAAAGGGGATATCCAGAATTGCTCGAACTATAGAGGGATAAAGCTTATGAGTCATACGATGAAACTTTGGGAGAGGGTTATAGAACAAAGTGTGAAACAGGAAACAGTGTGAAACAGGAAACAACTTGTTTTGTGAAACATGAAACTGTTTCACAAACAGGAACATGAAACTGTTTTGTGAAACAGGAAACTGTTTTTGAACAGGAAACAGGAAAATGATGTTCTTATATATACTATGAACTGTAGCTGCTTTTTTATTATTGTACGTAGAAAAACTGTGTAAGCACTGGGAATAGAGAAAGATAATTGTTGAAATTGTTTCATCTCTTGTTGAAAGATTGTGTGAGAATTGTCATCTTCTTGTACCTTGTTCTTGAATATAGTGGAATCACCTCACCGTGGACGTAGGCACAATTCACCAAACCACGTAAACTTTGTGTCTCTGGTGGTAGGTTTTTGGTTTTATCTAATTACTTTCATTGCTAGTTGCTCTATTTAATTGATTGGATCCTTGTGGTACTTGTGTGCAATTGTTGGTGTCTACCCGCTTTCGCAATAAGTCGCAACACGAAGACTTAGGAATTGCCTATTACCATGTGAAAGAAAATAAGCTTGATGCTAGGGCTAAAAAGGCCATTTTCTTGGGGTATGCAAAAGGTGTGAAGGGTTATCGTCTATGGTGTTTAGATGATAATAAATTTGTGATCAGTCGAGATGTTACATTTGATGAGAATTTATTGTTAGCTTGTACTAAAGCTAAGGAGTTGGTTGATAATGGTGGTGAATCTAGTAACACTTAGAAAGTGAAAGTTGAAGCGTCTGTGGATGCAGCAGATGAACGAGTGGTTGAAGCAGGCACACATGATCTGAATTATGAGCCTGAAGACCATGAGGAACAACAACCAATTGAAGATAATCAATCCCAGCAACAACCTTTGGCCTTAACTAGGTCAAAATGATCGGTTAAGCAAGTTCACAATTTTGGCTTTGAAGAACCGTTGAAGCACTATGGTCAGTTGAATACAGTTGATTTGGTTGCTCTCTGTTGAAGATGATGAGCCAACTACATACAAGCAGGTCGCTCGTCATTCAGATAGTCAGAGTTGGTTAGTAGCTATGCAGGGTGAGATGGAGTCTCTCCAGAAGAACCATACTGGGATCTAGTGTCGTTGCCTAATGGAAGGAAAGCAATTGGCTGCTAGTGGGTATTTAAGAAGAAACACGCTACTCTAGAGTCTGGTACTCAGTTCAAGGCAAGATTAGTAGCTAAGGGTTTTGCTCAGAGGGAAGGTGTTGACTACAATGAGATATTTTTCCTGTGGTAAAACACACTTCTATACGTGTGTTGTTGAGCTTGGTAGCTCATGGTGACCTTGAGCTTGAACAACTTGATGTGAAAACAGTTTTCTTGCATGGAGACTTAGAGGAGGAAATTTATATGCATCAGCCGGAAGGTTTTAAGGTTGTTGGAAAAGAAGACCATGTTTGTCGTTTGAGGATATCACTTTATGGGTTAAATCAGTCACCTAGGCAGTGGTACAAACGGTTTGACACTTTTATGTTGAAACATGGATTCACACGAAGTAAGTATGATTGTTGTGTTTACTTGAAAAAACTTCGTAGTGGCGATTTTATTTATCTTTTGCTCTATGTTGACGCTATGCTCATTACCTGTAAGAGTATGGTGGAAATAAATAAATTGAAGTCTCAACTTGCATCTGAGTTTGGGATGAAGGATATGGGTGCTGCAAGGAAAATACTTGGTATGGAGATAAAAAGAGAAGGGAGAATAAAAAAATTATTTCTTTCACAGAAGGGGTACCTTGAGAAGGTCATATCACGGTTTGGCATGGAAAACGCAAAGCCAGTTATTACTCCTTTGGCTTCACATTTTAGACTTTCTCGAAAGTTATCCTCAGCCACAGTGGAAGAAAAGAAATACATGTCGCATGTTCCTTATGCTAATGCAGTTGGCAGTTTAATGTATGCTATGGTGTGTACACGCCCTGACATTTCACAGGCTGTTAGTGTTGTGAGTAGGTATATGGAAAACCCTAGGAAGAAGCATTAGGAGGCAGTGAAATTGATGCTTAGGTACTTAAAAGGTACCTTGGATGTAGGTTTGGACTTCAGTGGAGATTAATGTCAGGTTCGTGGGTTCGTTGATTCTGATTATGCTGGTGATCTAGATAGACGAAGATCTACTACTGGTTACGTATTTCAGATATACGGTGCTCCGGTTAGTTGGAGATTTATGCTTCAAGATACAATGATTTTCTCTACTACAGAGGCAGAGTATATGGCATTGACAGAAGCTGTAAAAGAAGCATTGTGGCTTCAAGGTCTTGTAAATGACTTGGGTGTGGAACAAGATAGTGCTGAGGTTCTATGTGACAGTCAAAGTGTCATCCACTTGGCTAAAAATCAGGTTCATCACGCAAGGACTAAGCATATTGACGTCCGATATCACTTTGTTCGAGATGTCATTGAGGATGGTGATGTGTCTTTGGTGAAAGTACACACAAAAGACAACCCTACTGATATGTTGACAAAGGTTTTTCCTGGAGTTAAGTTCCAACATTGTTTGGACTTATTTCACATTGACTCATATTGATTGAGGGCCCTTTGGGGCGTTGCCCTTGGGGCGGTTTCGTGAGGTGACAAAACTATGATGGAGTGTTGATCAGTTTATTCTTATGCCTTGTTTCGGCTCATTTTTTCCTTAAAAAAATTCGTCGAGGTGGAGAATTGTGAAACAGGAAACAACCTGTTTTGTGAAACAGAAACATGAAACTGTTTTGTGAAATAGGAAACTGTTTTTGAACATGAAACAAATTCTAGGAAACATGAAACTGTTGTTCCTATATATACTAGGAACTGTAGTTATTTTTTTTATTGTACGTAGAAAAACTGTGTAAGCACAGGAAATAGAGAAAGATAATTGTTGAAATTGTTTCATCTTGTTGAGAGATTGTGTGAGAATTGCCATTTTCTTGTACTTTGTTCTTGAATATAGTGGAATCACCTCACCGTGGACGTAGGCACAATTCGCCGAACCACATAAACTTTTGTGTCTCTTGTGGTAGGTTATTGGTTTTCTCTAATTACTTTCATTGCTAGTTACTCTATTTAATTGATTGGATCCATGTGGTACTTGTGTGCAATTGTTGGTGTCTACCCGCTTCCGCAATAAGTCGCAACACGAAGACTTAGGAATTTAACCACGGTTTCGAATAATCAAATTGGATTTATGCCGGGTAGGTCTACTACGGAGGTCATTTTCCTGCTTAGGCAAACTATAAAAAATACCAAGATGCACGTAAGAGTTTGCATATGGTTTTTATTGATATGGAGAAAGCATATGATAGGGTCCCCAGAGAGTTAATTTGGTGGGTGCTTGAAAGGAAGAAAGTGTCTCAATGTTATGCGATATCATTAAGGATATGTATGAAGGGGCTTTAACAAGTGTTCGCGCAGTAGGTGGGATGTCCATTGAATTTTCAGTGTCAGTAGGACTACATCAAGGGTCGACGTTAAGTCCACATCTCTATGCTTTGGTCATGGATGAGTTGACTAGAGTATCTATTGTGCAACTTTGATTGTGAACCACGAGGGAGAAGTAATGCAATTGAGATCGAAGGTGTAGAGGTCCCAGAGTGTGATGTTTTTCGATATCTAGGATCTATAAATCAAAAGAATGAGGCTATTGGAGAAGAAGTAGACCATAGGATAAAACTGGTTGGTTGAAATGGAGAATGACGTCAGGAGTATTATGCGATAAAAGGATGCCTGCAAGGCTAAAAGGGAAATGTTATAATACAATTGTTCGACCAGCCATGCTATACGGTTCATAATGTTGGGCTACTACAGGACAACATACACATAAGATGACAGTAGCAGAAATGCGTATGTTAAGGTGGATGTGTGGTAAAACTCGTTAGGATAAAATTATAAATGAAAGAATTAGGAGATACTTAGGTGTAGCACCCATAGAGGACAAAATTAGAGAAAGACGTTTAACTTGGTTTGGTCATGTGCGAAAGAGACCAAGCACGGCGCCAATTAGAAAATGTCTAGATTGACAAGTTAATGGAGGGTGTAGACGGAGGGGCCATTGAAAACTTGGATGAAGGCGGTGAATGAAGATATCATTGAGCTTGGATTAGGCGAAGATATGTGGGAAGACCGCATTGATTGGAGAACCAAAATCCATGTAGCCGACCTCAAAAATATCGGGAATGGACTTTGATGATGGTGATTTGCGAGATTAGATGGTTAAGCCAAAGGGGACAATGAAAAAATTTAGTTCCTTGGGGAGACGACGATCGAGAAGATACATGCCTGTCAAACATGAATTCCCCCTTAAACATGATAATAGAATGGCTAAGACATAGTTCATGACCAATTCAAAATTTCCCCAACAATACCAACTCTCAAATTATCTTTGTTCTTCGCTGAGACAGAGAAATAATCATGTTGAGAATCTAACAGGAAAATAACTGAATGAAAAAAACCAACACGAACCTGGAAAAATACACCCCTACAAAGAACCCGCTTTATCATTAAAAGTCACACTTATTTGGGGCTAGAACCTTCAAAAAGTGCAAATAAATTTCATTTGGACAAAAGAAAAAACTCGAACCTTCATTTATTGGCTGGTAAAATGTTGATGTCAACTTAACACAAATACTAAACCAAACACAATAAAAAGAAATAAATATATCAATCTTCTGAGAGTAATTTGCGCAAGTTTTAAAGAGAACAGATGCATGGCCCGGGTATCATCACTAAATCACAGTTTGAAGCATTATTACCAGGAAATGGTGCAGAAGATATAGAGCTATAAATGATAATCTTCATTAGAATTTTGAACAATGTACCATCACAAGTCTCTCCAATTGAACTGTGAATCAGATAATAAGCATTCCATTGGCCACTGCACTACATGAGACAGTCAACCAGCTATTGTCGCATCCCAACAAGGAAAGCTACCAGCATGTAAAATGCTCAAGCTTGGGTTGGAATTTGGGTGGAAATTGGTAGATTGTTCCTGTTCGGCTACCTTTATAACACAAACCTTTTGATACTTGCAGATTGCACAAAAGCTTGATAAAAAGCTACAGACGTGCATCAACCTTCAGGAATCTGGAACATTAAGGTTCTTAAAGAGCTCGGGTAAGTGAGCATTTGTCAGCTTAGTTCTCTTGCTGATCTCACGTTGTTTTTTCTTGGGTTTGGACTTGGGAGCAATGCCATGTATCTGTGCCATGGCCCTCCTCTTTGCAGTATTGGTTGAAGGTTTCATTCCATTTTTCTGGAGATCCTTCTCTATGTCAAGCATATCCTTGGGTAACTCAATCTCCCGGAAAAATTGTTTTAGGTCATCATCCACCTTGATGTTCATCCTGGGGTCATTTGGATACACAATGTCCTCCTTGGAGTCAAAATTTGATAACAGCCACACCTGTCCAGCCGCCTTCAAAACCTAGACAAATTATCACAACAGATTAGCTGCTTTACAAAGTGAATGTTAAGCAAGATTTTGAGTTCAATGAGGTATTACTAGGCCTTACAGGCAAATCGAGATAACTTTCTTGTGCTATTTAGGCTAGGGTTGAACAAAAAAAACCGACCAAACAGATTAAACCGATCGAACCGATTGATTTGGTTTAAATTCGGTTCGGTTTCGATTTTAAAAAATTCAAAACCGAAGTGGTCAGTTCGGTTTTCGGTTTTTATGTGATTTTAACCAACCAAACCAAACCAAACCGACCAAATATATATAATAAATAATATATAATTTATATAAATTAATATAATATGTTTAAAATAGTCGGTCGGTTCGATTTTAGTCGGTTCGATTACGGTTTGCATAAATTAGAATCGGTTCAGTTTCGGATCAGTTTTGTTAATGATCGGTTCGGTTCACGATTTAGGTGAAAAATCGAACCGTCGGTTCGATTTTCAACCCTAATTTAGGTTGTATTTGGATAGAGAAAACCAATTCCAGTGAAAGAAAGAAAAAGGCAAGTGGCAACCTTGCCTTTACTTTTTCTATGGAGATGTAATCCTTTCCTGATTTGGTTGGAGACAAACAAATCCAAGGGACAATGAAGAACGAAAGAAAAACATAGCCAAAAAATGAAAATTTTTCAATCCTCATGTCTACTACCAACTTGACCATAGCCATCAAAAGTCTGTCTAACCCAATAGTGACTTAAGATGTTACTCGTCTACTTCACTCAACCATACTAATCTACCTCCTTGCAACCTATTTTGCCTCTTCAAACCGAATTATGAAACCACAGTAGAAAATTCACAAATTTGAACATTCTGCTACTACGCAACCTCCTTAAAGATGGATTTTAGCCCCCAAATCATACTACTTAGATCCAGTTACTTCCTTTTGCAAAATACAAACTACTGCTGAAAATTGCAGCATACAACCAAATAATAAAATTCTCATGCAAGTTGAGCATTAAGACACTCTTGACGATACGATATTGTACAAGACAGTGCACAACCAACTCTATGAAACAGATTCTCAATAACACTAGCCCTCTCCCTCTTTTTTATCAGAGAGGAAGTGGGAGGCAACAGTGGAAATCTCCTTCATTTTGGTATGACATCTTCGGGTTTGTTTTGATCATTAATTTATTTCATTTGGTTTTAAGAAGGTACTTATCAGCACATGTCGTGCACTAAAAAAATGAAAAAAAACTAAAGTGAGTTAAGAAATGGTACCTGCAAGTCCTCCATAACAGTTGGGTACGCATCCTTGAGATCAATAACAGCCATACCCTCGGTAAAAGTACGTATCAAGACGAGCAGTTCATTCTTGTCCTTCACATCATGCTTAGCCTGAAAATTTATCCAAAAGATAGCAGAATTACTCTTTACGCTATTGGGAAATTATATTAGACCATTATGCTGGATGTGTTTCTTTGGCATATAGCCACTCCAAAGAGCAAAAATCAGAACTTATTACCTTGTAAGAGAAGCGCTTCACGTCTTCATCATATCTCACTTTAAGGTTATTCCTCAAGCTGTCAAAGACAGCCTTGTTGGCTTTCACATCAACAAAACATGCCTCATTTATTTGCTCTGCTGTGAGGGCTTGTCTTGTCTGCAGAAAAAAAATTCAAACAGCTATTCAATCCTCTTCTTTAGAGTCCTTCAATAAAACTGAAAACATGAGATCCTTGAGGAAGAGATGATGTCAACGACATATGCGTTATTATTGTACTCTGCAAGAAAGTATGTAAAACACTCTGATTATAATACATGTGAGGTGGAATAATGGAGTAACATTGATTTCACCCTTTTTCTCTTACGATTTACCTTACTTTAATCTCTTGGTCTGAGAGTCTCTTGAAATTGACAAAAGATGCATTCTGCATTTACCCAGTATAACCTAACAAATTTCAATACTACTATGACCTCTCAAACTACACTCTTAAATAATGCATGCTGTATTATAGAACATGGGGATATAGAAATTCATCGATCTCCAAAACTGTTTTTTACTCATAACTTTATTCCGCAAATCAGACAGTGATAAATCGTGAATTACCAGTGCAAAACCTATAGTTCATCATCATCATCAAAGCCCATTCCCGAGAGTGCAAAACCTATAGTTAACCTACAAAATTTGTATTGTAGCTTTATGGTGGTTTTTTGGAGACAGCTCCCAATCTCAAAGATCTATTCACATCCCAAGGCTAACATGTAGTTCTGGGGACGCAAAAGAAATTGGATCTTGTTCAATCAGAATTGGTTTACTGAGTAATTACATTAGAATTCGTTAATTAAAGTAATAGATATATTACATAATCCATATGTTTTTATAATCGTTAAGACATATTGATTAAACATGAAATATAGCTGCAGAAATCAATCAGAACACCAAAAGTTAATTGCTTTACTCTTTGTTAAGTACAACCTTGCATTGCAAACCAGGCAGATGATTGTCGTGGGTTAACGAAGGTGACGCATATACTCTTATAGTTTTAAAGGAGTCGCATCCAAAGGATGGATGGCTTGTAGAGAAAGAGGATTTGTTATCACCTGCAGACAAAACGTGGATTATTTTGCATAAAGTTTTTTATGCCGCTGCACTTGAAGGCGGGAGTGACACATCAAATAAGAGAAAGAGGGTAATTAATTGGAAACTTACAACATTTTAGTTTTACTAGTTAATTTCTAGTTACTTGAAAATTGTTTTTTATTTTTTCTTTTGTGGGTGGAGGGGAAGGGTAAAGAAACTTAAGGTACGACGATGATAATGTACGAAAGGGGGCAATTGTGAAAGGAAACAAAGTAGCATCGTCTGAAACCCATTCAATCAGAAAGAAGATAATGAGGATGTAGTACGAAGAAGGCAATTTCCAAGAACTTCAAATAGTACAAAGGAGATGAAAATTAAAGAGTATAGAGTATTTCGTGACACTAGAGCTTGCTATTTCCTACAAGTTTGTGGATTACAATGCTTGTAATTTTATGGTTTCACTTTTACACATATAGGTGAATACAGGTTTTGGAGAACGTGCAAGGAACCACAACAATGAAGTATCTTATTTCCAAAGAATTTATTGATATACCATTTTGTTTTTTGTTTTATAGATAAAGGGTTGTCTCTGATATTTAATAGGCCATGTGTGAAAATTAAACTACTCCCACTCCCCTCTGCACAAAACACCAATTATCTAGACAGTCATAGCCAAAGCGCTTTTTTTTTTGTGGGTTTTAGATCCAACAATTCCAACCAAAATTTTAGGTGTGTTGAATTGAAGCCATGTCCAACCAAACTAGCGAGTGCAAACATTGTTTAAAAAAAGGCAATTGATGCGTACACATCAATGCGTGTGTCAATGCGAGGCGTACGCATTTATATGTTTATATAATGCTTGTGATAGTCTAGGTGGTGCATAAGTAATGCTACAATGCATGATTTATTTAATTAGTTTATTTCAGATCTCAATGATATATGCTAAATGGAATTACTTATATAATAATTAGATACGACAAAATATAATAGTAGGAGGTTACAACTAATTACAATATAATATAGTGGAAGGTTCCACTATTATATTATATTACAATATATAATAGTGGAAGTTTACTATTATTACGAGATCACAAAATATATAAAGGAAGACATCCAGGGATATTATGGAAGGTTAGAAATTACAATAACTTGGGAGAAACAAAAAATTTTGAATTATTGGTTTACAAATATTAATAATTAATAAATGTTTATTGCCTTTAAATCTTACTTAGCTAGTTAACTAATATATGGTTTATCTCACCCACTTACTATTTTAAATCAACTACTTTTATATTGGTTTTGTGTTGTCTTGACGATTGTTTCATATTTTTCTTAATTTTTTATGATTTCTTTAATATTGTTTTCATCATTTTTTGTAAAAAATCAAAGCGCCTCGATTACGCCTCGTTACGCATCAATTTGCGACTTCGCATTGAAAAAAGCCTCTCCACCTTAGGTACTAAAAACATTTTTTAAACATTGAGTGAAAGATTATTATGCCCATTCAACCATTAGGTGTGGAGTGTTTTCCAGCATTTGATATTCCTCACACTTATCCCTATCAGCAATATCATTTCTCAACCCTTGATTTTCCGATCATGTCTTGTCGATTGATTGTCCTCGGACATATTCATATTTGTCAAATCATGTCTCAGCCCTTGATTTTTTCTCAGAGTTTAACTATATCTACAAGATCATCTCTTCTCCCCTCAAAGCCCAGAACATTTGGTCTCCCTTTAGTCCTTTTTGTTCATTAGGCCCCGTTCAGTCGCCCTTGTTGCACATGTCCAGGGTCGAGCCTGCAAATGGCATCATAGCCCGCGGTTACATGTGTCCATCCCCACTTCAATTCCTCTCCAAGCCTCCAACATTTACTTGGTCCCATGCTTTTCTTGAATGTCCCCATGCCATGCCCATTTGGTCCCTTTTTTCGATTATGGTAACATGTTTCTCGTGTCTTTACCACCAACTTATTTTTGGATGACCCTAGGCTTCTCTTATTTTCGCGACCTTCAATCAGCTGATGACTTTGGCCAAATGCAGCTGAGATGGAATCGCACAATATATAACCGAAGGCGGCTTCTATCAAAGAGCATGGTATGGAACATAGCGTGAGGCCCGAGTGACAAGGCTCAGCATCTGGTTAGAGAATTCCTTGTTATTGTTGGTGTTGTAACTAATTGTGGAGGTGCTTGTGGTCTTGGAGTTATTGAGGTCTGACTGAGGTTCAGTGACCTCACTTTACTGTTGTGCTTGGGATGGTTTAATGAAATGACCAATTGGGGGAGCATTATATAGACCGCTCTTTTAGGACCTGAGGTAGCATCTTTTGTGGTTCTTAGTCACCACTCAACCCTTTTCTGTTCGCATCTTTTGTTCATTTCCATTATACTCGATAGTCAATACAATACAGTTTGTCTTTATCAATTCAAAAAGGGAAATAATAATAATAATAATAATAATAATAATAATAATAATAATATTAATATTAATAATGACAATAATAATATTATCATGATGATGATGATAATGATATCTGGGGTTGTATATTTCCAGAATAAAGGAGGTCCTCTACTAGTGAATGATTCAGCTTGGGGTCAGTTAGATCAGTAACCTTAATCACGCCACTGAATGCTAAATCATCAGAGGATTTAGCTATTGGTATTGCATTAGAGTTGAGAAAAGATCTTTTCTAATTAGTATTTGATGTCTTTTGACAATACCAGTGTGTCTGTTTCTAATATATTGAAAACTAACATCTAATGAGCATATGCAACTATACAAGAACCAAAAAACATTGGGAAAATGATGCATCAAGATATCATGATCGATTTCAATATTTGCAGGTGACACACAGCAAGGCTATTACCTCAAATAATAGATCTATGACACGCTTTATTTGTGCACCAGCAGGTGATTTCCTTATGCTGTTGATATGTTGAAGCCTTTCTGTATCATTTGAGAATTTGACTGCAGGAGTAGAGGCTTTTGCAGCTGCAGCAGGTAAAGATGGTGTGCTAGAAGAAGTAGACCTTTGAACTCTGGATGAACCTGCTCTACTAGTTGCAACACTGGTGAGCGTTGATTGGCATTTCTGCTGCTGCTGCTTGAACTTGGCCAAACTTTCTTGCAAAGCCATTTGGCCTAGAAATGGTTACTTAACAATGAGTTAACAAAATTTAAAATAACCAAAATAAAACTCCAGCATCTAACATGGACACTGTGTAAAGTTAGAGCTCCGAAAAGGCATGGATATGGCATTTTCACTTAAACACACAAGTTTATGACATAAATATATCATTTATCTTGAAGCACCTAACATATATTACAATCAATCTTACAACATTGGTCATCCAGAATATCTTTCTTGTTTCTCAACCAGAAATTCCACATAACTTCATCTTTCTTTTTTTCTTTTTTTCTTTTTTTTCCAACAGAAGCTGATCAAGATGAACTCCCAATCTCCCACTGTATATGTTGAGAAAGTGATATACTACAATAAACTATGATTTCACAGGATCAGTATAATATATACCCCCCACAAAAAAAAAAAAACTCAAATTCCAATACGATGTTCTGTACACTGCTACTCTTCCCCTTGGGAACACATTTGCTTCCCACTGACGATACTACCCCATCAGATGACATCATCAACTCAGGAAGCACTTTACCATTGATAAAAAAAAATAAACGAGTGGCCTCACAACCAAGAATTAGCTTCATCAAGAAATCTGGTGCTCAATCAATTAGAACAGAAATTTGACAATATAAGCAAATATCACAAATCAATGGCCAGTGTAGTAGCCAATAAATAGATTCTGGTGTCGGCTTCGTGCATGAAGCAGTAATTGAGTATAAAGATACAGTGGTTTTTTACTGGTTCTCAGGATTTTACCAAGAGCAGGCCAGTGAAAAAAAAAGGCAGTCTGGTTCCCATAAAATTCGACAAATGTTAATGTCATGGAGATTTGGCCGGATATGAAGCTCCACATGAATTACAGCACCCTAAACTCGAATATATAAAATAAAATTTTAAAAAAATCAGGGAAAAAACAACTAGTTCAATGAATACCTTGTGAGCTTGCTTTATGGATTTGTAGACAAAGAAATCAACCCACTGAAGAGATAACAAAAGAATCGTTTAAGGGTTTGGATAAAGGCGAGAGCTTAAACTCGAAGAAGGACTTTTAGGGTTTGATGAATTAGGGGAAATAAAGGTTGGTTTTGGTCAAACGATGTTCATATATTTCTAAATTCGTCCTGCCTTGTTGGTCCTATTACATTTACAAACCTGCCCCTGAAACACAATTGACTCACACACAAGTCCATGGTAAAACAGAAATTAAATTTGTAAATTTTGTGATCATTAGACCAATCCCTCAGAATATAACAGTATGTCAGTATATACTTGTTTTCAAAGTTTTGGGCACTCTAAAGAGGAATCATATGAAGCAAGCCTGATGAGAATACCCTTTCTAACCCCCAAACCGAAGAAAATGTGGCATCTTGGAGGTGGGACAGGACTCAATGCATTCATGATTAAACTAGAAACTGGCAGTTGGAACATCCAAATAAAAAATCACATGACAAGAGTAAACCATGGTGTATTCCTTGAGGCAACCATTGAACTACCTGCTCCAAAGGCCCTTGTTAATACTACTACTCTAAACATCTCTATTTTTCAACTAAGAATTACTGCAGCTAAGGAAGCCTCTAACATGAATTACCCAGCTTAGGTTCTTGGCTTGGGATCAACCTCTCTTCATCGATTTACCTACGCATGCCTCTTGGGGGAGAGAAAAAATCCTTAGATGTTTGGAGAAAACTTTTATTCGTTTGAAAAATGGTTAATTCCTTACCATTTGGATAAAGCAATGTGTATCCAAAGCAGGGACACTAACCGTCATTACATTCAAGATTAATGACCATTCCAGTTTACATGCCTTCCTTGTTCTCTATTCCAGATTTCATGCAAAACCAAATACAGGAGATTGTGATGAATTTCATGCTGGGTTCTTCCTCGACCTCATAAATATCAACTGGTATTTATAATGTGATAATGTTGCCGTCTGAAAACAGATATGGAGGGCTTGGAATCAGGAACATTCAATACAGCTCTATGGGAAAATGGGTTTGGGGTTCTTGCTAATGAGAGACAATCCATACGAAGATCCATAATTCAGAGTCTAAACATGAGAGAAACAGAAAAGATTGGGAAGCCTCAACTCATTATATGCTGTGTATTATGAGTTGTGTTAACATGATCTCTGCCAACACTTGTTCAAAGCATGGAATTTTGTTTTAGGATCACCCTTAGTGTACCAATGACCCCCTGAAAGTTGTTGTTTTCCCCCAGATTTTATGATCTTTATCTCAGAAGAGGTGGTTATGTTAGTGATTCTGGGTGAGAAGGGATTTCAATCATCGATAAAGTGGCCGATTTCTCTATTTCCCTTCCCTTCAAAATTGGTGAGCATTGATCCATGTATTTGCCTAAAAATTGGTATTATTGTAGGTTTACCGAGCAAAAGAACAAATCCCAATCCATGTTTGCACTAAAATTCACACTTGGGAATAGAAAATTGAATCATTAATCGATGAAGAAAATAAATTACTAAGGACAAAATACAATTACAACATGCAGAATAATCAATTGATGCGAGGAGAGAAATGGAAATTTAGGGATTGATTGGGACAACAATACCTTTAAAGAGTAGGTGAAGCAGAGTGAGGGATGGATTCGGGGTGTGTAGATGGAGAGATCGGATGAGTTCAGAAGCGGAGAAATTAGGGTTTCAGAAGGCAAAAGAAGAGAGAGACTGCGATGGACAAAGATGAGATGAGAGGTTGTTTTGCTTTGCGGATGAAATTTGGTTTTCACGCCACATAGAAATGGCAGAAGAAGAGTCTCTTCCTCGCACCTACGCTCCAACGTCGAGACCCTGAAGGAGGAAACAAGTCCCAAGCTACGACTAGTCACCTTTCTTTGTAAATGTTTGTGTGAAACACTTGGCCATTCTCTTGTAGGATTGTTGTTTTATTTGGTCCCTCCTTGCATGTCCTTGTTACGACCAATTTGATGATATTTATGGTATTTCATTTAAGGGTGTTTTTGGTTGCATGGAATACTATGTCATGAAAATTTATGAGGGGCCACTACATTTTAGGCTAAATTGATATATCACTTCACATTTACCATTGACCACCATTTGATTTTGTGATCAATGGTGGGAATGGAAGTCCCATGAACATGGGAATCTCACTCCTTGGCCCTCAAGGCATGTGATTCTCATGTTCATGGGACTTTCATTCTCACTATTGATCACAAAACCAATTGGGGAATGTGGAGTGATATATCAAAAATGTAGTGGTCCCCTCATGGATTCCCATGGCATAGGATTCCATGCAACCAAACACACCCTAAGGTTGATGAATTCCATTTCATCTATAGGTTTCTTCATATCTTCTAAATTTTCTTCCACCAACATGCATTTACTGTCTTGTACACTATCCATTCCTGAAATATGTGTTATAATATACAACGGTTAAAACATAGAGGCATATCCACTAACACCAATTTTTTTTCCACTGTAAAACAAACAAACAACAAGAAATATGCAGTACAAACAAACAAACAACTCTCATATTTGAAGGTGGATAAAGGTTTGGATTTTGCCAAACAAAGCCTAATTAGTAATTTTCACAGATCTAAAACAAAATGTACTAGGCACAAAACATGTATCAGGCACAAAACATGAATTGAAGGAAACTAAACAAACTTTCGATATATAGCTCTATATAAATTTCTTGTACATAACCCCATTCAAGTATCACTACACATACAAAACAATCTTCTAACAAGAATATTACTGTTTTTTGGGCAACAAATAAGATAATGCCTTTTATCTTTGTTTGGGGTAAAGAGTTTATAAACTTTTAGACTAGAAACATGTCTTACCTTACTCTGCCTAATTAAGCTTCCCATCTCTTAATCAACTCTAATAATATCTCATTCCATGTATCTATAGCCCCTGGTAAGCACCAATGAACACAATAATTTTGCACGCGATCTGTAACCCCATTTGCACCATCAGATAAACACAATGAGACACTACTCTCTCAATTCAGGCATTGATTTTGCTTCTTTTATTTTAAACAATCAATCATTGGATGGAAGCCTGAATTGATTTTCATCTATTCTTGTGGATGTTATTATTGAATCCATTTGGTTTTAAGAAGTAAGGTTGATGAACCAACCAAGCAATTCATATAATCAATCATCATCATCACTAATTACATAGAGAGTTGCTCACTTTCCTCAGACTGGACAAAAAACCCTAGATCTACAACCCCACCCTTTGAAATCATGAAATATCTAGTAGAAACCCCTTACAATAAATCAACCAGAAATCAAGGAGAGACTTACCTTCGGTTGAGTTTTTCTGATGGGGAGAGCTTTCTTGGAATGGGGACGACGGTTTGAGCTTTTCTTCGAGGGAATGCGCGAGGGAGCTTCTTCTCTTCTCCTTCTTCGGTCGGTTGAGTCGATGAGAGGGAGAGGGTGGCGATGGAACTCGAGCTTCTTTGCTGTGTCGAGTTCTGTTTGGGGAGAGGGAGACTCTTCCCTCCCGCTTAAGTTTGCTAAAAAAAATTGATTTCCCTCTTTTTTTTTTTTAAACAAAACTCGTCTCCCTCGCCAATTCCTCGACATATAGAAAATTGTATTAATAGTGATGGTATCAATTTAAAACATTGATACAAAAATACAAGTGATGTATCAATCTAAAGCATTTATTATTTTGTATTAGTGTAAAGCACGTAATAAGAACACTAAATTAGGTATGTACCTCTTCCCAGTTCCTCATATAGTGGCTAGTAATAGGAAAATCTAAAGAAGTGATATATCAGTTTAAAGCATTGATTATTTTGTATCAGTGTAAAGCATGTAATACGAATACTAAATTAGGTATGCACCTCTTCCTAGTCAGATAGACCCTCAAAGGATGATGGATGTAATCAACATAGGTTTCTCTATAAGATGCAATAAAATGATATGAACTACTCAACTTGGTCAATGCATCACATGAGGAAGAAGGGAAATAAATGACTAGTCGGTTTGTGTGAAAGTCATTTAAAATAAACACAAGATTGAATATTTGCATAAATAACTATACTTACTCTACCCAAACTGGTCTCATAGAGAACATCACCACCACTGCATGCGGAGAGTCCAGTCAGTATCCACTTGTTGCAAGAACATGTCATCTTAATAGGATCAGTTGTCCATCTAGAGTCGTGGAAATTATGCACACATAACAAATCTTGTCCCGCGGGAATTAAACCATAGTTATTCATCAATGATTCATACTTGTCAATGAGCTTTGTCGCCCTTGGTACCAGAGATTTGGGATCACACTCATCAGCATTTTTCCTTCCCTTTTGAAATAGGGACATGACCACTAGTTATAATTGTCAACAAAGTTGACTATTGGTTTATCCTTCAAATATAGTATCCATTTGTTAAAGCTCTTCAAGAAGTTGTTAGTTATATATTCACATTTACATGTTTGGTCAAAATATGCCCCACACCATGTGTGCTCATATGCCTTGGGACAATCCTTGATCATCTTATTCATATGATGCATGGGCTCAGATACCTTGTGTGATCTTGTTGTATTCCAAGCCAACTCATCCATGTAAAAGTCTTTGAAAGTATTCTTGAAATTTGTTTACACGTGTCTAAAACATAATCTATGTCAGCTACAAGAAAAACTTTAGAAACAACTTGTATAAACCCCCTTTGGTCTATCACTGATGAACGTCAATTAAGAATCATGAAGTCTCACATGGGGTTCAAGTATTTCTACGAATTTTTTCCAAATCTCAGAGCATTCAAAGTTGCAAAATAGATTTCCACTGGTAAGACGTCATTGTTAGCATCAAGGGTTGCTATGGATAGACAAACCCCACCAAACTTCTCTTTCAAGTAACATCCACCAAGGCCTAGTAGTGGTTTACGTACATCCCCTTACAAACCCTAATTGAAGCCCTGCAAATTATGCACATCCCTATGAAATCACCTTCCACCCTAGAACATAGGTCAATATTACTTGGATTACTTATAAGTACTTGCCTACACAATTCAAAATGTTTTCTGTAACTATCCTCAAAGCTGCATATAACTTATGCATCACAGTTGTTCTAGCATGCCATGGCACCCCATAAGAGATATTCACTTGAAATATCTTCCACACATCCAATTTATTGTCCTTAGCCTGTGAGTTTGATAATGACACTTGATGTCTTCTTCACATTCATTGCCACCCAATTTGCCTTTGTCATAGGATTTCTAGACTCTGGATCACGTGTACATGTGAAATAATGAACTAACTTTTTCACCTCAACAGTGATACCATCTCTTTGAACCATAATGTTACATAACCAAGGATACCCATTTGCCTTAGATATAGCCTTCAACCTTAATAGGTCATTCTTCACAAAATTTCATCACAAACCTATTATTGATTGCATACAACCTCATTGATAGCCTACGCTTGTGCATTGTTGACCAAGTTATGCATTTAAACAACACTTTAGATGGAACTTTATAGTGTGATATTCCTCATCTGGTTCCACATCATCAGGTTGACGAATATAAAGCTCCTTAGCCACAACCCTATCAAAACCACCATTAATGTTTCAGTGATTAAACACATCAAAGCCAATGTTATTGTTCCCAGATTAGACACGTCAACACCACCGTTAATGTTTTCCTAGTTAGACACATTAACACCACCACCTCCAGCCACATTTTCACCATCATTAACAACATTGGCATCAAGATCTACACCACCATGAACACCAACATTGACATTAACTTGAGGTTGTGTTTCTCTAGACACATCAGGAACTTCATCAAGTTCTCATGACAAATCAACATCTGCACGCCTTACAAACCAATGTTTTAAAAATCAGTTTTCAGCATCGAGGCGTAGCAAGGCGAAGTGTAGCGTTTTTTCATAAATAACGATGGAAACAATATAATAAACTGACAAACACAAAAATCATCAATACAAGAGATAACATGAATTCAATCATAAATGAGAATTATAGACCAATTTTGAAGATGAAAAGCCAACACTCTCTCTACGTCCTCTTTCTCGCTATGAGTCACTTTTTTTTTATTGGATGTGCTAGCCATGTCAGCATTTAGACTGTCCATGTAGCCTTATTTTATGGCAGGCGGTAGAATCTAAAAAAAAAGGACATGATGCGAACTAAGCAAAAGAAGAGTTATAAACAGATTCACGTGTGGGAAGCATGCGATGGAAAAATGTGTTTTTGGTCATTTTCCAAGGGTGTTGATGGCTTTTGTGACTTTGGTGACCCTTCTTTAAATAAATTAAAAAGGGGACGAGAATCAAATTAAGGTGGTGTTTTTTTAAATGCTTAGAAACTAACTTCTAACTGGAGTTAGAAGTTTTGAATGAGCTTTTGAATAAATTGTTTGTTTGCTTCAGAATGAGCTGTTAATTAGAAGCTGTAAAATAAAAAGTGTTTATTTTTTGGCATCGAATGAAATTGTTTGACAATGTTTGGTAAAGATAATGAAGGCGTGCCGTCAAAATTTAGCTCTACTTGTTTTTAAGAATATGGGTTAGCAATTGTCATTACAAAATTATTTTAAGATTACTGTTGAAATGATTTTTGAGTCAGCACTTGGTTCTAACTTCTAAGTGATCAACACCTCTCTATTGCTTACTCAAATCAGAAGTGATCAAAACTAAAAACAAACACTTTAAACAAAGTGTTCAACTTCTTATTAAGACTTCTGACTTTATTCAGAATAAAAAACAAACACCCTCTAAGTATTATAAAAAGTGAGTAGAGTCCAAATAATACTCCAAATAACAATGTCGCATAGGAGTGGGCATCCCATCCTGCTATCCCGATCCCGCCCGATCCCATCCAGTCCCGATCTAGATGGGATGGGATCGGGATGGAGATTTTCAATCTCGCCCATCCCATCTCGTTCCGAATTTATTTATTTATTTAAATTAAAACATCTACTACTTGAAAACTTGCTTGATTTGGTACTCTTTGTTTAGATAAACACTTAAGTTTGGATATTTTAAGTCAAATAGAAACCATGAAAATTTATATTTTTTTTCACATTTTAGATTTGTCATATGACAATTATTTTTTGAAGACATTAAAGGCAAATGATGGTTTGTTTTAGTTTTGCACTATGAGTTATATGTACAACTATTGGTTAGTGTGTCACACAAATGATGTTTAACTAAGTTCATTGAACTGTAAATTTTACATGACATTTAATATTGTTACAATGATAGTTATATGTACGTAAATTTGACATTATTGGTGTGAGCAATGTGTGACGAAATTCTTTTGTATTTTTCATTAGAAGATTATTTAGTATCCGCTTATCTCATCCCATTTCAAACTCGTTTGGATGGTACGAGGTCGGGATGGAGTCTATTTCATCTCGTCCCAATCTTAAATGAACGAGATGGGATAGATATGGGGTTCATCTCGACTCGTCCCCATGGACGGATCTACGTGTAAGGTAAGAGGGTCAATTGTCGCCCTTATCTTGCTAAAAGATTTCACTAAGTTACTCATATTTTTTACATTGCCCCCTTTAAAATTTTATGTTGTCTTTCTTTATGAAATCTTGACTTCTAACTCCACTAAAAATTAAAACAACGATTTTTTTTTTAAACTCCACCCTCACCAATCCCACTCAATCTCTCTATTTTTTTAATATCTTTGTTTTTTAATTCCCTCCTTTTTTTTTAAATCTCTCCCTCCCTCTCTTAATTCCTACAAACTCATTTTAATCTATTCACCCTCTACACACGCAGAGAGCAACAAATAAACCAGAATAGAGGTGCCATACATGGTGGGTTTGCTTCCCATGTGATCATATTCATATTAAAATTTTTAATTGGGTTGGGGACTGGCTGAGGAAATTTTACATCGTCATCATCATTGGTTTTCTTTTGTTTTGTTAAAAAAATAAAGAAAAAAAATAATTAGGATATCTTACCTCAAGCTTAGCTAGCATATGGTGGTAAGAGTGATAAAAGATTAATTAACACATTAGATTAATTTGAGGGGTTGAGATCTGATCTGCTTTGCTTTACTTTTTCTCTGATCTTTCAAAATTAAAAGTAATCATTTGGGTTTGAGGCAGTTGGAAAAACACGATGGTTGTAGGTCGATTCAGCTAAAATGTTGTTTGTCTGCTTCACCTGAGCTAGTCCAAAAAGAGAAAACTCTATCTCTCTCTCCATACACACATATATTTTCCTTCCGAGAAGACAAAAAAGAATAAGAAGACAAAAGAGAGTGGGTTGGTTGTGTAAGTGTATCCTTGAAGGCTCTGACTCAGGAGTGAGTTTCAAATAAGAAGATACAGACAAACAATATAAAGCAGGAGGAGAAGAGGAAGGAGGATTTCAAAAATAAAATTATTGTCCGACAAATTCACTTGAATCCATCCAGTCTAATCAAGCTACTGCTGCTACTATTCCTTGGAGGCTCTGACTCAGGAGTGAGTTTCAAATAAGAAGATACAGACAGACAAATAAAGCAGGAGGAGAAGAGGAAGGAGGATTCCAAAAATAAAATTATTGTTCGACAAATTCACTTGAATCCATCCAGTCTAATCAAGCTACTGCTGCTACTATTCCTTGGACTTGGACCATACCATTCTGCTACCTCAAAGCCAGAAAGAAAGCCAAGGTCTGCTCCTCGCCAACTCTCATCTTATACCACCTTGCCTGCTTCTATTTTCTTTAAGTAAAAAAATGGAAGCTTTTAATTAGCTAGCTACAATTAAATTAATCATGCCATGTATATTGTTTGTATGATTGAATTAGTCATCATTTTTTTCATGATCACGCCATATCCAATTTTTTAGTATTTTTGTAAATAGTTATGTATTGGTTTCTCCCTGACTCGTCCCCTGATATTCATTGTATCAAGACCCCACCGGTCTAGTGGTTTCCTACACCCCTTCGATT
Source organism: Berberis thunbergii (assembly GCA_003290165.1). Taxonomy (NCBI): domain Eukaryota; kingdom Viridiplantae; phylum Streptophyta; class Magnoliopsida; order Ranunculales; family Berberidaceae; genus Berberis; species Berberis thunbergii. Next base: position 219,795 of record QNQO01008610.1, read on the forward strand.
TGCCTTGTTCCTCCTTGTCACTCACTCAAGTATCCAACAACACCTTCATGGAATGGAATAAAGGCCAGGGAGTACGGAGGACGGGGCGCATAAAAAGAAGAGTTTCCGCCACGTTTCTGGTGTTTCCAATGGATTGGAAACAAGTGTAGCACACGTGTTATGAACTGGAACACGAACACCTAACCCCTCTTTCATTCATTCACTCACTCAGTATTTTAACGCAACCGCATGGAATGATTCGTTCCTTTACTCTTTCGTTACTAAGAAGACAGAAGAGGAAGAGAACAGAGTCAGAGAGAAGCAACAATGGGAGACAAGTTTGAGGTTCCACAAGGTTGGACAGTACAGGTTAAACATCGCCGCGATGGAAGCAAGTATAAGGTACACTAATCTTGTTCAAGTCAGGGTTTATAATTTCCGATTCTCTTTTGCATGTTGCTTTAATCTGTAATGCAATCTTCCCTTTTGAAGTGGGAACTGATTACTTAAAACAAAGGGGTATTTTCTTTTGTTGATAAGGTTTCAAGTGTCAATCTTTTGGTTTCAAAATGATGGATTGAGCACTTGATTTCACAACATGAGGATGGGTATGATCTTTGTGCGTCGACAATGTAGTTATCTTTTGATGATTAAGGAATCTTCAGTTGAAAGTTATAGTTTTTTCATCTTTGGGAGCTTTAGTGGAATTCTAGGGTTATACAAAAAGGTTAGTCTAGTAAGTTTGCTTAAGAGGTACGTAGATGAGGTTAAGAGGGAACCAATTCTTATTTGTGTCAAAATAAACACCAAATTTGAGGGGACAATCTCTTATTCAATTTCTCATTGAGAGAGGGCAAACTAACAATCCCTTCGACCGCACGATCAAGTGCTCCACTGGTTTTGATTCACTTCTAAAGATTTATTGATTCCTTTACTTCCCAATAATCTACAAAATCGCATGAAGTACCCTCTTCCAAAGCCAAAGCCAAATCCCCACAGTTGTAGTTTTTTCAATCTTTCATCCAATCAACCAATGACCCTCCTGAGACCAGTCTTTTTGCATACTGAACTCAGGCAGAATTTTACCCAGATTTCTTTGTAAAATATTTCCAAATGATGTTCTTCCTCTTGCAAGTATAAGTGTACATCTTGTCAATGGAAATCCCTTGTTTGATTAAATTATGAATTCAAAACTCTGCCCTGAATACCAGCCCAAAAGAAAAGCAAGTATGAGGCTGAACCTTCTTAACCTACACAAGAAAACTCCTGAGCATACTTGAACCACCAGAGTTCTTATACACGAGATAAATTTATATAAGGAGTCAACTGAGAAAGCATCCTCTTTTTGTCTGCCACACCCATGCTTCATCTCTACCATCAGTCTCTAGAAAAATCAACCAACGTATTTTTGAAGGAAAAAATGGTAAATTATGATGACCAACAGCTTGTTCTACCCTGATTGAAATGGTTATAGTTAATCTCGATTCTAGCTAGTTTGAGTTTGATTTTTATTTCTTTTTTCTTTTCTTTGTTTTGTTGATATGACATGCACATTGATTCTGGTTTGTTCACTGGCTTTGCTTAATTGCCTCTTTGTGAAAAATAGTGTTGGCTATACTGTTTAATCGAGTCTACTGTATTAGAAAGGCCTCTTTGTGCAACAATTGGAGTTTTTGTTTGAATTGTTTCTGCCCGCTTTAGTAATTGATGTCCTATTATATACATAAGATAGATATAGAAAAGACATCCAATGAATGGATGAGCACATCATGGGAAAATGTAAAATCTACTTCTACTTCTCTATTCTTCATTTTTTTTATATGGCTATTGCTAATCATTTTAATTAATGAATTTAGTACTTTTCAGAGGATTGGACCTGATCAGGAAAACATGAGTTTGAAAAAAAGGACAAAGTTATTTCTTGAATCGTTGAATTCTTTCTATAGAGCTAGCTGGTTTCACTCATTTTGGTTGTGGAGGTTTTATAGGAAAAAGATATGCTTTAGGCACTACAGCTGGATGAAATTACCACTTGAGATATGCCATTGAGGTTTTTATCCGTGTTTAATCTAGTGTTACTATGCTCCCAACTAACTGGCCTAAAGGCAGCATTGTCATGTTATTTGAAGACAGGAAAGCTCAACAGTTGCATATCCAATCCCAATGAAAGAAGCCTCAGTGTGCAGTTACAATAAATGTTTCTTTGATCTTCTCTATGATACATTTTTTGTGTGTGCATGGATCCCATTTCATTTAATATTTTTAAAACACTTGCTCGTTTGGATGCCTAGGCTCTACTTGGAAACTAACCTCCAACCTCTCCTAAAGGGGAGGGATACTACTGTTATCTGTGGTAGGCAGTAGCGTACATTATTCTATTTTCTTGCTTGATATATGTCATATCTGTCCATCTTTTGTTGCTTCCTTGTTTTGATCGATAATCAAGTACCGTACTCACTTGGTCGTTGAAACCATCAAGAGGTGTAATGCTTACCTTCAGGATAGTAAGGAAACCCAAACAAGTTTTTGGTGTGATTATATTTTATGTTTAAGGCATATTTTGACAGACCCGTCTAAACAATTATAATTTTAAGTTATGAAATATATTCCAGCACATTCCTCATCTACAGTTTTGTACATGTTTACATCCATGGCTGTGCTTCTTATATGTTTTCTCTCAACTTTGGGATATGCTGACTCTTCACATTTTTTCCATTGATGTATGTAGCATTACATTAACTCTGTTGAGGGATTTGTATGCCGCTCAAGACTGGAGGTTTTACGCTATCTCCACACCCAGGAAGCTGGAAACAGTGAAGGGAAGAAAAGGTTTATCAATAATGTGGACTCAGAATATCAAAAGCTTTCAGTGAGTTTTAAAATTTTTGTTACATTTGTCATGATTCTATCTTAGCTACATATCCTGATTTAGTCTTATTGCATGGGCATTGGGCAGAAGGATTTTGGATATTTTTAGTGATACTGTTGAACAAAATAGGGTTATTTACCATTTAGCCCCCATTAATTCAGGTGTAATCCTAGATGGGTGCCACTAATTGTTTAAATTCCGTCTAACCCCCATTTTAAGCATTGACCATTAAGTCAATGCATTTGACTACCAGAAACCATTAGATTTTTTAAATGTCTGAAATACCCTCACATGCTAAGCACGTGATGGGTACCAAACATGAATTGCTAGAATAATTTGGGTGCCAAACGGTAAAATTCCAGTCAGAATTCTACCAACTAAAATTTGAATAATCCAAAAGGAAGCTTCAGTAAGAGATGTAAGATTTGTACAAAATATATGCTCTGTGGTTTGCACAAACTCTACTACACATGCCAAACTATTCTCTGGCAAAAACTTTGGTGCCAAATGATTGGCAGTAGCTCAAAGGGCCCGTGCAAAGAATGTTAGGACTTCCTCCAGTGTTAGGCTATATTGAAGATTTCAAAGGTGCAAGTTAAAGGCGGAGTTTCTTACCAAGCATCCATTGAAAATATATGGAGCTTTGGTGCCTCCAAGGGGTGCTTGATTAGCTATTTCCCTAGATTACTCTGTCAAGCTTTGTGTAGGGCAGTTCTCTTAAGCCTCCTTTGTGTAACTTTTGGTTGTAGAGTTCAAAACTTGTGTATCATATCTAAATTGGAGTATTGGAGTGGTTACATTGAAGGTTTGTATTCTTGATGGTGATTCATCCACCGGAATCAGAGGTTTTTGCTGATTTTTTTTTTAACAATATCATTCCCTTTCCTTCATCTTCTGATAGTTCTCACACTCACAGTGAGTAGTGAGAACAAAGTATGTTGTAGATCATAGAAGTGAGGAGTCCTTGGAAAATAGTGGTATGGGAAAGAAGAAGAGAAAGAAGAAGAATCATGTTTTCCTCCCAAATTTGGTTTCTCTTTTTTCACCATTTTCCATGAGATATTTTTCTTGAAAACCAGACAGCTATAAATTGAATAATCAGCTTACTTTACTAGGTGTGCTCATTTATATATAAGGCAGTATGAAGCAGATGTTCTAAAACATTCAATCAATTTTACATTCTTTCATTACATTCACTAGCATATCAACTAACAAACATAAGTCTGCTACCTTGACCAATTGTTGCAAGAATGACATGAGAATAGCATTGACAAGATATATCTTTATCTGTTGAGTACTTGAAAACCAATCAAAACTGTCAGAATGAGAAATATTTGCTTCGGATCTGCTACTTGTTCTATGTTTCTCTGCGAAACTGATACCATAGGCTTGCAGTTTGTTTAGTCTTCTGTTGTTCTGTTTGGCCTTTATCGCACACAAATTACCTAGCATCATGGGAACCTGGAAACATACAAATCTTCCTTGCTGGCCTTCAATACCTGAGTCAGTCCCAAATTCTCATATGTGGGTATTTCATAACCTATGATGAAAATCAACAGGCATTTGTTGGAACCTGCGTAGATTCTGAAGGAACAGCTTCTTGATCAGCCACACTTTGCTCTCGAGTGATACGCCCCCTTCTAAGAGTCTTCAACAGAGTGAACTTAGTAATAGGCTGGCCCAGGTGATCAGTTAGGTTGTATACGACATGTGTTCTACAGAGTGGGCAGTCTGAATGAGACTGAAACCAAGCGTCAATGCAATAAATATGGAAGGCATGTAGCCTAACAAAACATGCTCTAGCCATGAATACAACCCAACAAAAAAATGGCAATATTCAACAATGGTTCTAAAAAAGGGGAGGAAAAACTAATGAAATGGGAAAATAATAATCAATGGCTTAAAGTTATATAGTTGATCTTAGAGTTGTGCTTTTGGTAAATCCAAAATTTTCAATCCAAAATTTAGTACATGTTCATCCGTCCCAAATCTGTTTGAGATGTTTGAGATGGGACGAGATCGAGATGTGGTCTATTTTGTTCCGATCCCAAACAAATGGGATGGGACAGGGATGAGGTTCATGTCGTTTCAATCCCGAACAAATGGGATGAAATAGGGACGATGTCCATGTCACCAAAAACATATCATTCTAGTTGTAGATGTTAATGCCCTTGAGGGCGAGACTCATTTTGGCCTGCAAATTTACAAAAATTGATTGTTCACATACATTAGAGGAAATTTCAAAAAAATGACCACGGTCAAAATAAAATACATTTCAGCATCGAGCGTTGAAGAGATCTTACCATCTTTCATGAGGGCTGTAGAGTTGAGGCTGATGATAAACTGCCTACAAAAGTTGATTAACCCATGAACACTATGAATATGAGATGCAAATCTTGGGAAAAGGGTAATACAAAAAGCCAATCCACAATGGCTTGAGTTTGGACTATCAAATATATGCTCTTAGATGAAACTGCATACCCAAAGAAAAAAAAAACTTCTTGAGTTATAAGTAAACTGGTTATCTTCTAGGATTGCAAAATATATTCAACATGCTTTAAGTGTTGACTTATTATAAATTTGGGAGTTATTGATAAACAAAAACACACTTCTCTAGGCAAGATCCTATGTAACAATGTCCGGAACATGGTATCGATATCTGACATGGATACAAGGTGAAACAAAATGTGGGACACGTCAGGAACACACCTACACAATTTATTGTTACTTTTTTAACAATATGTATTGAGTTTTTAGTCATATTCATCCACTTGTAGGTCAATATTACTACACATGTATTACTAACTTAGATGTTATTAACTTGCCATTGCCATAATATGCATGTAATATTTGTAAGGAATAAAATTTTTTCAAAGATATTTGAAAAAGTTGATGAAGCATGGATCGTCTAAATAGAGTAACTCAGTAACCATGAGTGTCAAGACACATTCGACATATACACATTTTTTTTAATTTGTTTGTATAAATGGAGTATCCTCCTTGCATAGGAAGGATCGCAAAGTATGGGTTATGATGCACATGAACGCAAGACAACCCCACATGCATATCTGTTCACTCATACACCCCATTCTTTGTTTTGAATGCAGTCTTCCACTCATCTCCAGGTCTTATCATCGTGACATAGTATCCACTCTTGTGGTCCAATTTAGAAAAATACTAGCTCCACATAGGTCATCAAGCATATCCACTAGTCGTGGAGTAAGAAACCTTTATTCAGCTACCCACACACACATCGAGCTTCATCCTTCTTTGGGGCCGATAGGGTTGGTATTGTGCAAGTAGAAGAGCTTTCGTGCACAGGATCCAGATCCATCTCTATTAACTAGTAACTGGAAAACCTGCCTCAGCAACTTAAGATGTTTGTCAAGGGCCATCTTGTAATGGGGTAAAATTCATAATGGATGCACCTCGTACAAAATCCAAGTGTTTCTCTGTCAACATTATTGAATCAATGAACAATAGCAGTGTCCTATCCTACCCGCACTCTCCATTGATGGTGTTACAGTGTGTATATAGCTGTCAATTAGGTTAATTGTAGAGATTCTAAATTGATATAGTTTTCTAGAATAGCTTCAATAGTTTGTATATAAATACATGCTATATTTTCAATGCAATACAAGAAAATACAATTCTCCACCTCTTGTAACATGGTATTAGAGCCTTTGAGATTGAGATTCGAAGTTTAAAGTTTGGTTCTCACCGCCGACACAGGAGAACTGCACAGAAGGACCAGCCCAGCCACCGATCGACCAGCTGAGCCATCGATCGACCTTCCCAGGCATCAATCGACCCTCCCAGCCACCGGTCGACCTTCTCAGGCGTCGATCGATTAGGTTCTCCACCTGCTCGTGCTCGTCTCCTTCGTTCACATCCTCTTCATCATTGTTGGACGAGTTGATCGGGAATGTTTCGAACCCATTGTTGAAGGCAAAGACGATCTGCCAGGCTCTCGACCTGACCTGTTTGTGCACTTTCTCGACACTTCTCTCCTCTCGGCACTTTTCTTGTGGTTGGCTGAGACAAACTTTGATCTGTTTGACAAAATCTAAACCTCTGACCTGTTTGACCTGTTATGATTGAGACAAAATCAGTGGTTGTATCTGATGTGGTTCCTGTGATGTCTAAAATCACGGACCATAAGCTAAATGGTTTGAATTATCTGGACTAGAGTAAGACTGTTCGGCTTTATTTATGAAGTATTGACATAGATGACCATTTGACTAATGATCCTCCTAAAAAAAAGGCGATTCGAGGCAGACCTGGCTCAGGGAAGATGCTCGCTTGTTCCTTCAGATTCAGAATTCCATTGATAGTGAGGTTATTGGCTTGATCAATCACTGCAAATTTGTTAAATAACTAATGAATTATTTGGAATTTTTGTACTCTGGCAAAGGGAATCTCTCTCGCATGTATGAGGTTTGCAAAGCATTTTACCGTGTGGAAAAACAAGATCAATCTCTTATGAACTATTTTATGGTGTTTAAGAAGACGTATCATCATCATCATCAAAGGCCATTCCCGAGATTTTTGGGGTCGGCTACATGGATTTTGGTCCTCCAAGCAATGCGATCTTCCCACATTTCCTCACCTAATCCAAGCTCAATGATATCTTCATTCACCGTCTTCATCCAAGTTTTCAACGGTCGTCCCTCCGTCTACACCCTCCATTAACTTGCCAATCTAAACATTTTCTAATTGGCGCCGTGCTTGGTCTCCTCCGCACATGACCAAACCAAGTTAAACGTCTTTCTTTAATTTTTTCCTCTATAGGCGCTACACCTAAGTATCTCCTATATGTTGCTGCCATTTAGCCCTGATGTGAAGGTTCAACAACGCCAACGGGAGCAGATGGCTATCATGAGTTTTCTAGCACGGCTATCTCCTGAATTTGATTCTGCTAAGGCACAAGTTCTTTCTGAGTCTGATATCTCCTCTTTACAAGATGTCTTTAGTCGTGTTCTCTGCACAGAGAGTACTCCACCCGTTCCGCTTACTGGTGCTTTGGTAAGTCGAAATAACAATTATGCGCCTGGGAGACCTTCTAATCACAGTGGACACAAAGGAGACAACTCACAAGGATTTGAAACTCGCACGCCGGATTCTGGAGGTATTATTTGCAACTATTGTCGTAAACCGGGCCATACCAAGTTTGAGTGTAGAAAGCTGCAGTTTAAAAACCAACAAAAACACTCAGCTCATGTTGCGTTCACTAATGATGCCTCTGACAAATTGGTCCTTATCTCTGCTAATGAATTTGTCAAGTTTTCACAGTATCAAGAATCACTCAAGTCTTCATCTCCTTCTGTCCCTGCTATTGCTGATTCAGGTAAACCCAATGCGTGTCTTCTTTCTTCATCCTCAAAATGGGTCATTGATTCTGGTGCCACAAATCATATGACAGGTAATTCTAGTCTCTTTTCTTCTTTTCAGTCACATGCTTCTACTTCTACCGTTACTTTAGCCAATGGGTCACCATCTTGTGTTCGTGGGCCTGGCACCATCAATCCTACCCCTCCGGTATCTTTGTTGTCTGTCTTACATTTACCTAATTTATCCTTTAATTTGCTCTCTGTAAGCCAGCTCACTCGTAATCTTAACTGTTGTGTCTCATTTACCCCTGATCATTGTTTATTTCAGGATCTTATGACGAAGAAGATTATTGGTAAAGGACATGAGTCTGGAGGCCTCTATATACTTGATACATCGCTATCGAGTTCTATTGCTTGCTCCAGTGTCACGTCTTCTTTCAAGGCTCATTGTAGGTTGGGTCATCCATCTCTCCCTCTACTAAAAAAGTTTTGTTCTCAATATAATAAGGTGTCTTCATTAAATTATGAGTCGTGTTAGTTTGCAAAACATCATCGTCTTAGTTCGAGTCCTAGAATCAATAAACGTGCTAGTGTTCCTTTTGAATTAGTTCATTCTGATGTTTGGGGTCCTTGTCCTATTTTGTCTAAACTTGGATTTAGGTATTTTGTTACATTTGTGGATAATTATTCTCGTGTAACTTGGCTATATTTAATGAAAAGTCGTTCTGAGTTGTTTTCTCTGTTTTATGCGTTTTGTGCTGAAATTAAAACTCAATTTAATGTTTCAATTCGTACTTTGCGAAGTGATAACGCCAAAGAATATACATCAGCTTTATTTCAGTCTTATATGACTCAGAATGGCATACTTCATGAAATTTCTTGTGTGGATACCCCATCCCAAAATGGTGTGGCAGAACGTAAAAACAGGCATCTTCTTGAAACTGCACGAGCTCTCTTATTTCAAATGCATGTTCCTAAACCTTTTTGGGCCGATTCAATTGATGTCAAGCCTCCTATTATTCAGGTTTACTCTAGGCGTCAACCTCTTGATTCATGTCCTGCACCTGCTCCTTCGTCATCAGATCCAGTCTCGAGCATTGATCTTCCTATTGCATTACGCAAAGGTAAACGCCATAGATCTTATCCTATTTCTTCTTTTGTTTCTTATAATAACTTGTTGTCTTCCTCTTGTTCTTTTATTGCTTCCCTTGATTGTATCTCTATTTCTAAAACTGTTCGTCAACCATATTTCATCCTGGTTGGCATAATGCAATGATAGAGGAGATTAATGCTTTAGATGACAATGGTACTTGGGACTTGGTCGATTTACCTTCAGGGAAAAGGGCTATAGGTTGCAAATGGGTCTTCACAGTTAAGATCAATCTGGATGGGTCAGTTGCCCGATTGAAAGCCCGTCTTGTCGCTAAGGGCTATGCTCAAACCTATGGGGTGGATTACTCTGACACTTTCCTGTTGCAAAGTTGACATCTGTGCGGTTATTTATTTCCATGGCGGCTACCCATCATTGGCTTTTACATCAGCTTGATATCAATAATGCTTTTCTTCATGGCGATTTTCAGGAGGAGGTGTATATGGAGCAACCTCTTGGTTTTGTTGCTCAGGGGGAGTCAGGGCGAGTTTGTCGTCTTCGAAAATCTTTATATGGTTTGAAACAGAGTTCTCGTGCTTGGTTTGGAAAGTTTAGTCAGGCTGTTGAGAAATTTGGTATGATGAAAAACAAGTTTGACCATTCTGTATTCTACAAACGATCAGCAACTGGTATCATTCTGTTAGTTGTGTATGTGGATAACATTGTTATTACTGGAAATGATACTAGAGGAATCTCATCTCTTAAATCTTTCATTCATACTCAGTTTCACACGAAGGATTTGGGGGTGTATCTTTCTATATCAGAGAAAATATATTCTTGACTTATTAACTGAGACAGGTAAATTGGGAGCAAAGCCTTGTAGTGCTCCAATGACTCCAAATGTGCACCTTACAGGAGATGGGTGGAACCATTTGAAGATCCTGAAAAATATCGAAAGTTGGTTGGAAAGTTGAATTTCCTTACCGTGACTCGTCCAGATATTGCATACTCAGTCAGTGTTGTCAGTCAGTTTATGTCATCCCCAACAATTCATTATTGGGCAGCGTTAGAACAAATTTTGTGTTACTTGAAAGGAGCATCAGGACGAGGTATCGTGTACGAAAATCATGAGCACACTCATATTGAATGTTTTTCAGATGCAGATTAGGCAGGTTCCAAAATAGATAGAAGATTCACTTCAGGTTATTGTATCTTTGTTGGAGGGAGTTTGGTCTCATGGAAGAGTAAGAAGCAAAACGTTGTGTCACGATCCAGTGCAAAGTCAGAATATAGGGCTATGACACAGTCTGTGTGTGAGATAATGTGGATATATAAGCTTTTGACTGAAGTAGGACTTAATACTACAGTACCAGCAAAATTGTGGTGTGATAACCAAACTGCTCATCATATTGCATCTAATCCTGTGTTTCATGAACGGACTAAGCACATTGAAATTGATTGTCATTTTATTCGTGAGAAAATTCAACAATGTTCAATTTCTACAGGATATGTGAAAACTGAAGAACAACTAGGGGACATCTTCACGAAAGCTTTAAATGGGGTTTGGGTTGACTATCTTTGTAACAAGCTGGGCATGATTAACATTTATGCTCCAGCTTGAGGGGGAGTGTTACAGTGTGTGTCTATAGTTGTCAATTAGGTTAATTGTAGAGATTCTAAATTGATATAGTTTCTTAGAATAGCTTCAATAGTTTGTATATAAATACATGCGATATTTTCAATGCAATACAAGAAAATACAATTCTCTTCACTCTTGTAACAGGTGGCAACAAGCAAAAGCTCCAATTCTCACTAATCTGGGTTGTGATCTTTGGTTGTTTCTTCTTCTTTTTTCTTGTTTTTCAATTAGCAACTACGAGGAGTATTAACTTCTGTAAAGTTCTAAGCCCCAATATTAGGAAAGGAATCATTGTTCTCTTGCAGCTAATATTAGCTGGATTATAGGGCCTGCCCTTTTGGGTTCTCCCCTTATCTCCCACTCGTGTCTCTAGCTTCTTGGGATTGTTTTTGATCTGTTCCTGTGCTCGACTCAGCTTTCTGGGCTTCTTGGAGTTGTGTAGCAGGTTCACCCCTGGTATCCTTCTTTCTATTCGATTGGAGTAAGGCCAATGAAGTATTAGAATTTGGAGTTTGATCATCTTCTAGTGCAAGGACACCTCATTGGTTTTGTGCCCGCTCCCATCAATAGGCCTTAGTTACCCACTGAGTATTTTCACTGTGGTCTGTGGAGTTCTTCATTTGCCTCATTCCCATTAGTCTTTGAATGGGTTCAATCATGCTCCTCACCATCACAAAATTACTGTTATGCTAATTGTTCATGTCTAGCAACTCATCCTTTCCTCCTCAAAGCCCATGAAGATGGGCTATTAAGAACGGTTTCCCTGTGTTTATAACATCTGGTATTTTTGGAGTAGGTCCAGGGTGTTAGGTAATATCAGCATCAGTACCATTCATAACTTCACTTACTTTTGAATCTTTTACCAATAGTCTAACTGACTTGTTCATACATCCCTACACAATCAACATGCCTCCACCATGATCTTTAAAAATACCTCACCCCCTAGCCTAACGTTCAGTGAGGTTACGGCTTGAGCATACTCATTGAGCATGGCGTTTGGCAAGAGGTGCGATAGATAATGATGGGCAACTCCAAAGGATCCGTTTCAGCCTTGCTTTGAAGTGTCATTGTTGTGAATCGCCGGGACAACGAGGCACTTATTTGTGGATGGCGTACTGGCTTCAAAGATATGGGGGCATTTTGATTCGATTATTGGTGTTTAGGAGGATCTCTGTGGACATACATTTAATTCTTACGGTGTGGTTTCCAAGAGATTGTCGAAATCGGAGAGTGGGATTTTATATGGTATTATTCCAATCTTGATAGTATGGTAAATATGGGACTGTGCAAAACAAAGCTATGCACGATGGTATCAAGTTCAGTAGCAATTATCTTGAAAATTAAATGGTGGGCAGGCAAGATATTGAGTATTTTTGTTCCGAACAGACGAAATAGTAGTGTCGTTCTTCAGGGCTTGGGAAATTAGTAAGAAGCAACTTTTTCGGGTTTATTGGTTCAGACCTCCGAAGGGCTACCATGCTTTAAACATCAATGGGTCCGCAATAGCTGTGCAATTTTTAGGGATGATCATGTGGTTTGCTTGGCAGCTTGCAATTGATATTTCAAAGAATGGAAAAAAAAATGTATGAATCTGAATAGAAGTTGTTTAGAATGATTGATTATATCAATATGCAAAGAAAGTATTTAGTTCATAATTGATGTAAAGTAGGATTTAATTTATTTAATTTAATTTAGTTGTCAGATCGAGCCCAAGTAAGCTCATAATTGAATAATTGGGGATTAGGGTTCCAATAGCACTCAAGGCCTAGAGGCCATTGCTCCTATAATTGAATAATTGATTGATTTGCAAGTTAGGTTTAGTATAAATAGGGCCTAGAGGCCATTGCTTGTAGTTGGTTTTTGATGAATGAAGAAACTCCAATGGAGATTTTTTTTTAATCTTTTGTGTAGATTTGTTTTATTCATAGTTTAGATTCCATTAATTATAGACATGCAAGTTGTTTGGGGATGGTTTTGGAAGGTCTTTTAAGGTCTCGCGGCACATGTCAAGGAATTTGAAAGATATCTTTGATGTTGTCAATAATATTAATTGTTCTTGTATCCATATCTACGGAGAGGCAAACTTCGTGGCAGACACGTTGGCTGTGACGGCACACAATCACAAGAGCAACCATAGCTTTCAAGTCAAAGATCTCCTTAGGAGTGTGAAGGGTACACTAATTTTAGATAGAGCTGAAACCCTATATATTAGGGGGGAAAAGATGATCAGAACTAAAAAGGTGGCATTTACTTTACCCTGTAACATATCCCTTTTCCTTGTAGTTAAGGCTGAAGTAGGCTAGCGAACCATAACTGTCCTCCCCACCAGAGCTTTAACTTTCTAAGGTGGAATGAGGTGTATGTCGGCCAATTAATTTTTAATTTAAATTTAAAACTTTATTTTACACTTTTGCTTGTTAGTTGCTCGCCAAAATACCCATTACTTTCCTCTAATACCAAAATGATCCAAAATAGAGCTTATAGTCCTGACCTTAGTCCACATTTGCAAGAAATCAAAGTTCAAGTCTTTGAGACCTTGTTTTTCTTCCTAGAATCCCGATTTGCATTACATTCTAGTCAAATCTTAGAATTCTTTGCAAGATGGCAAAGTTCAAGGCACAATGTTAACTTTTGAAGTTTTACTTACTTTATGTCTTAGGTATTAGTAATTTCACTTTTTATTTTTTAATAGTGTTAAACAGTGATAACTATAGTGCACAGTTGATGTATACTTTTTGTGGTTCCAGCTTGGATTTTGTTGCTGGATCCCCCCTTGCTTTGTTTCCATACATTTTGATTAATACAATACACAGTTTTGCTGATAAAAATAAATGCAGCTCGAAGTTTGAGTTTATCTCCTTCATGAGATTTAGGTGGCGTTTGTTTTTAGCATTGAATAAGAAGTGGACAAGAAGTAGACCACTTTAACCGAGTGCTTTTTTTACTTCTAATTAGAAGCAAAAATTCTTAATAATTTGTGAATTCAAAATGTTTTAGCAAGTACCCTTAATAGTTTTGAAACATATGTGCTTAGAAGTGCGTAGTGCTAACAAAAATTCTCTTAATCAAGTTCTAAATGAGTTGGGAGAACTGGAAAATCAGTTCTGAGATCTGGGTTAAGGTGGGAGGATTTGGTGTAAAAACACTTGCTGCTGAAAATCGCAAAAGGAGTTTCATTGACTGTTATATATCACGGGTGAGCTAAGTAATTCCTTGGAGGGAAAATTTTCATGTGGGCTAGTGTAGGGGATCATGTGGGTGAAAATAGCAAGTGCCTTCTTTTCTACCTTCACATATATTTGAAAAGGTTAAATCTCTGTCATATGCTATGTTGCTAGATCCTTGCAAGTTTGATCTAAACAAGTTACTTGCCTATTGGCATAAGACTGGTTTATGCCAATGGTAGATCACTTTGACCTACAATACTTTTCTCCTAATTTTCTCTTGATCAAATAACAATAAATAAATCTAATGGACTGTTTGATTATGTGGGTAAGGATCAATAATCTTACCTTGAGAATTTTTGCAAGGGAGAATAGATGGTTTTATATTGAGATGGAGACAACCAACCAACTGTGTTGTTGTTTTGGAGGCAGAGCCAACTCTTTTATTCCCCAAAACGAGTTATCAAATAGACTTGAAAGTCTTTTCAAAATAAATCAGTTCCAATACCATTACTTTTTCCTATCTAAGAAAGTAGAAATCTATTTATCAAACGACATGACATCAACTTTTTTTTCTTTTCTTTTCTTTTCCCCAAAGATGGTCGAAGAAGTAGAAATCATTGCTTGCATATCACACTTTTATACTCCTTGTTTTTCATGACTAGGTTTCATGGTTTGATTTGAAGGTTACTGATTGTATCTTTATTGATTAGGGTGTTCAAACCATTAATACAGTTGAAGGATTGCCTCCAGGATGCACCAAGGAATTCCGACCTAGAAAGACAAGAGAGCGAAGAGTAGACTCGGTAGGGTCAGTGTAATCTTTTACGGTGATTTTTTATACTTGAAACGTGTTTTGATACATATATGTAATTACTTTTGGTTCGAAGTTTCCAATATTCCAGCACTGTGTGCACGCTGCTATGACTTTCTGTTTGCATGGGTAGGATCACTTCATTGTTGTATAAACAAATTTTGGGTCATCGTTCTTATGTTTCCTTACTTTAGGAACTACCAGTTCCATTACTTAGAATTTGAATTAATTTCTGTAGTATTACATAAACCCTGTTAAGGGATATATGTTTTTCTCAATGAGGGAGGTTTTTCCTATCTTGAAACTGGAGTCGGAAACAAAACGAGGATGAAAAAGGTTGCAGTGACAAGGAGTCTGGGGATCAAAAACATTCTGTGAGTGTGCAAATATTTTAACCAAATGCTTTCTTTAGTTCCCTACATCTTTTGGATTAGTCACACTCCAAGGGCACTCCATTAAAATTTGTCAACCCAATACACTAGAAAGTTCTTTTCCCTATAGCCTATAGGTTCTGTTTGATCCCCCCCCCCCCCCCCCCCTTCTTTTCTTCTTTTCTGCTATAAAAGGGTGTTTGATAATACTTATTATTACTATTTTCTACAGCTGTTTACATCAGATGACTAAACCGTAATATAGTGCATCTTCCTTTTTTTGGGATATGATTCCTAGCCCCTAGGTATCATCAGTTCACAATGAAATTGGAGGCTGCAAGAGAACCAAAGCCTTTTCAATCAAACGCTCTAATAGTATATTTAGCATCATCACTTGCTGCATAAATCAAAATTATCAGGAATATTTTCTGGAGGTAAATAAATCAAAAGGTTTGTCTGATTACGTGGAAAGAATGGAAAAGTAACAGCTGCATTTGTTCCTTTCTTTTCTTTTGCCTTGAGAAGGATTCACCAGGGACCAATTAATCTTTCCAACAGAAAATGGGTGGTTTTACACTTGAAAAGCAGAAAACATGGTTAATAAACAGACTCCACAACCATTTTTTTTTTGGCCAGATTCCCCTGCTTAGTAATTTAGAAGTCTGATTACCACAATACAGAACTATCAATCATTTTTCTTTCTAATTTCCTGAAGACAATGGAGAAAACAAGTCATTGACATTTCTCAACTTGTTGGGCTGACACTGCAAAGACCTAATCTGATACCTGTATTTTGGGCGAGGGAGGGATGATGAGTTTCTCAATCACTACCTACCACTTTCTTCTTGGGATTTTAACACAATACTTCATATTTTACTGATCATAAAAATTTAATCAAGTTTATTTGAAAGTTACTGACTGTACTTGTATTGATTAGGTTGTTGAAATCATCAATCCAGTGGAAGGATTGCCTCCAGGATGGACTAAAGAAATCCGAGCTAGAAAAACAGGACATGGACGAGATGCGGTATGGATCAGTCTACTCATAGTTTTTAGGGTGATCTTTATTGTACTTAAACATTTTTTTGAAGAATCTATGATTTATCTGCGGTTTAAAGTCACAAATAGCATTATCCTAGTTCAATATTTTGTCCCTTTTTGATCTGCATTCATCAGATGTTTTAATCATGGGTAAACTAAACCGATTCTTCACCCTGTTGCATCATCATTCTTTATCATTTATTATTATCGGAACAAAACCTTGATTACATCAGTTTTGAGTCAAACTTTGCAGTATTACATTGATCCTGTTAATGGACACATATTCCGCTCATGGAAGGAGGTTTTTCGCTATATTGAAACTGGAGAAATCGGAAGCAGAAGGAGGAAGAATAAATACTTAAAAAATGTGGACTCCGGAGATCAACAACTTTCAGTGAGTGTACAAATATTTTATGATATCATGAGCTTTCTTTAGTTACCTACATCTTTTCGTTTTACTTTCAGTGAGTGTACAAATATTTTGTGACATCATGTGCTTTCTTTAATCATATTAAGGAGTTGCTTGATACTCCTTATTTTGGGGAGAGAGAGTGAATTCCTAAAAGCTCCTTAATGCCATGTCAAGGGTTAAGGAGGCTGCTGGAGCAAAAAAAGTAGAATATCCTAAAAAATTGCCGGATGCTTTAAGGAGTCTTTTGGAGATGCTCTTACCCCAGGCCTTGAACCAAAGCCTTTTCATCATTTTCCATGCAATAAAACAAGTAATTTAAATTTGGATAAACTTTCTCAAGCCATGTAATCTAAGGGTCTGATTGATTTCTAATAAAATGAATGGATGCATTTGCCTCCTATTTCTTTTGCTTGAGAGCCAGCCATCAGCATTCTGCTTTACATGCAGAATCAGTGGCTTTTCTTCCCGGGGGAAAACTCTGCTTATCAAACAGTTACTAAATTGCCAGTGCCTGCAATTACCAAAATTGTATTCTCCCATTCGGAAAGCAGAAATCTGGTTATCAATATACACAAGGTGTAAATAATTTTCAAAATGATGGAGAAAGTAAAGACATTTTATATTATCGCATTCCCAACACTTTGGTCCTCATTAACAAGTTGTCATTTGAAAGTTACTGATTGTACTTGATTAGGTGGCTGAAACCGTCAATACAGTGGAAGGATTGCCTCTGGGATGGATTAAGGAAATCCGAGCTAGAAAAACAGGATATGGAAGAGACACGGTATTGATCACTGTACATTGAGTTTTATTGTGATTTTTCTCATGCATGAGGCATGTTTTGATAAATCCATATGATTAATTGTGATTCTAAGCTACCATATTTTCCAGCATGATGATAGAGTTCTTAATCCTCTATAGCTTTCTCTTCTTAGTCTACTTTAAAGAATTTTCACTTCTCCCTTGGAGAAAAACAATCTCTCACGTAGGAACAAAGCTCTGATTGCTTCACTTTTAAATTTATTTCTGCAGTATTACATTGACCCTGATCAGGGATACGTCTTCCGCTCAAAAATCGAGGTTATTCGATATCTTCAGACTGGCAAAGTTGGAAACAAAACAAGAAAGGAAAAAGGCTTCAACGATGTTGGGTCAGAAGCTCAAAAAGTTTCAGTTGAGTGCAGATATTTTCATTGTTCAGCTCCATTTGGCTTAGTAAACTTTTTGTGTACAAGTTGTGATGTATCCTAACCGCACAACTGGTGATTATGCTAATATCCTTGGTATGATAGTAACAAAATAACCAACCATATGGCAGTATGCCTCCTTTTCCTCTAATGATGTTATTGAGCATGCATCCAGCTATTTCAACGATCAGAGTTGGTTTTGCAGTGTTTGGACTAGATGTTTCATGTTATGCAGGATATTGGGTAAGTGTTGGTTTGGCTTTCACAGTTTAGTTCTGATGAAACTTTTTTTTTGTGCATCTTTGGTAGGGACTTAATGCAGTGCAAAAACAGGAAGCACTTGGCAACACATGCTTTTTGACTGGCAGAAGCTTAAATTCCTCTGAAAATTACGAGGGGCAGGTTC
The DNA here is from genome assembly GCA_003290165.1 of Berberis thunbergii. NCBI lineage: Eukaryota > Viridiplantae > Streptophyta > Magnoliopsida > Ranunculales > Berberidaceae > Berberis > Berberis thunbergii. The sequence continues at coordinate 238,097 of QNQO01008610.1, forward strand.
TGGAGTTATCTGTTACAGAAAAGCAGCAGTCACTCTCTGGACATGTTTTGGATAAATGCAATGGTGATCTTTTATTTTTATCAATCCATATTTCCATTTCTATTTAAGAAGAAACTTGTTAGGACAATTACCATAGGATACTTGGCCTTCATATAATTGAATCAACAACTAATCACTCCAGAGAATTGGGACAAACTCAGAAGCATTACATCAAAATACCTCGTATCTGACCCAAGATTAACGGTTATTTCACTTGGAAGATTCTCAGATGGACAATAATTGTATGTTAGAAAATGTGGATGTTACAGCCAGAAGGGAACACATGTCGCCCCCTCCCTTTTGGAAATTTAATTTCTTGTGGGATGGGGAAAAAACACAGAACACTATAGATGAGCATACTAATCATTTGCATTCACATAAGATGTGAATAAAATTGGTGTCCCTAGTTAAATTTGCCCTTTGGGAATATGACATTAGAAATGTGATTAACTATTTCCTTTAGAGAGTGAATTGGAACATATGAAAACTCTTCCATATGTAGATTAAGTTAAAATTCAACTCTACATATTCTTTGCAGTTGCACGTGGGGATAATCATGGCTTAGCCCAACTGCAGTTAGATACAAAGAAAATGTCGTCAGCATGTGTCGATGGAAGGCAAGTTTTGACTCCAGTTAAAGATAAGGAGGTTGACTTGCTTTGCCGGTTGTCAAGAAGGCTGGCTGGACTAGAATCTGAGCCAACTGCAGCAGAGCATAAAAGGAAGTATGAATCAGAGAAGAAGGCTAATGATGTGAAAGCAGATTCCTCAGTCACCCTGGCTCATGGTGATTCATGGGTGGACCCATGTATAGAATTTGCATTCAAGACTCTTACTGGTGCAATTCCACTTCCATCAGAGGATAATCATGCAGTTCAAGATTATATCCATCGACAGGTTAGCTCTTTTTCTTCCACAGAAGAGAAAAGGGGCTTGGAACCATTTCCAGAGATGGGTAAAAAGAAATTTTGCAAATTTCGTGATCCTTTCCAGTTCAACGTCCTGGAAAAATCTGCTGCTTCGGAGAAGTCAGCAATTCTGCTGCCATCAGTTACATGCCACACGAAGCCAACTTCAGGGTGAAAAGAAATGAATGCTAAACAATGTAAGTTATGTCTGTGAGTATAAGCAGCTGTGTGACTTTTGACTCTGTATACAAGGTATGTAAGAATGGCGAACCATCAAAGAACTTAACTGAATGCTTATGAAGGACATAAGTTAAAACTGAATGTATTTTACAAAAAAGTTGAATCAGAATTTTACAGTGGGTTCCAATGGTTAATAAGCAATGACCGCTAGTGTTAAATTGTGAAAACAGAAGAGCATCATCATTTTTGTAGAAAGGAGGTGGCCTTTGAAGGTTGAGGAGGAATGGTATGTGAGGTTATTGGAGTAACAGAACTCAATTGGATCGACTCTGATGCGTTGCTATTTACATTGTGTGTAGCTATTGGAAGCTGCCATGAATCATTCTTTGTTTAGAGGATACAAGGTCTATGTTCTTTCATTCACAAAAATAAATAACAAAAAATAGTGAGCTTAACCCCTAGCTTGAATATTGTTGAATCATCTCTTAGTTCATTTGAGGAGTGCAAGGAAACCTCCTTTCCTTGTGATGATGTGCTGAATGATGAAGGAACAGCATAGTGTTGTAAATTTGATGCACATTGTTTTATTAATGATAAGATTTGGGGATCCTCAAAACCCAGCTCTCTTTCCAAATAAAAAAGGTTTATGTTATTTCTCTCTTTGGTGGGTAGTTTTCCTAGTGTTAGATACAAATTTCTTATTGGAATTTTGACATCTGAAGCATAGTTTTAGTTTCCATTACTCTGTAGGTAAGATAACCAGAGAATCGCCAGTCACCCAAGATTTAAGCTAGTCAAAAGGATAATCATATCTTGCTCAACATGCTTATTTAGTAGTTAGATGTGAGAAAACTGAAATCGCGCAAGTTTAACTGACATACAACAAATCAGTTGAGGTTAATAACAACTCTTCATTTTTGTGCTCAGAATTACAATATCTGATGGAAGAAAAGGAAGACCCAAGGTAAGCAGCACTGACTCAAACGAGAAATGATTATATCTACATTTCCTGGAACAAGTGGTATGAACTACTAAGAAACCGAAGTGGAACCTGTTGAGGGCTAACTCTGATAGTGTGCACAATGTAAGTGGTAGTTAACTTAGCAATCTCACTAAGCATAACATTCTAAGATAATGAATCAGTCCAACCACAAGTCGAAGTTGAACCAATATGACATATTCTCAAAATATTGGCTCAAAAGTTCCGTGAAGAACTGTTACCACAGCACGTACACAAAACACAAACCACTTCACTGTTAATATGATTGCTTCCATCTGCCATAAGTCTCCTCTTTCCCCGAAAATCCTCGTTCACGGTGTTCCTGTAGGGAGGGAACAGAAGATGATTGATATAAAACAAAGATGGTACTGATAATGTGAACAGAGTATAACACTGGTCCTGCAACAAATAACCATATACACATGCAAATACCAACACATGCAGTTGGACTAATGGGATGACCAAGTCAGACTTGGCTAATCCACCTCGCATAAATGCGTCTCTTTTGAGTGACATTGATGATCAAGAATGTTTTCTACATTTAGTTTGGCACCAGGTTTTGTGATCAGAAAAACATTCTACAACCTGTTAGTAAAAATCTTGGATTCATCACCCCAAATCTAGATGAAATGGCATGATGTGGATAACTTATAATTATCTTTCACACATAATCCTGCTTACTGAGATATAATGATAAGCCGCAGAATAACATACATTTCACCATTCTCAACAGTTATATATGCAGATGGCCTAGTTATGTGTCAGTGAAGAAGAATTACCTCAGGAAAGAATTTAAATCCAAGTTTGATCTCTCCGCTATATTTCTTGTCCTTGACCACATTATAAGTAGTTGGTGGAATTGCTCCTTCAAGAAACAATGATTCTAATGGAACTCTGCGAGTGAGCAACAAACACCCCTCTTGATAAATAAAAATTAGTAGGCTAATTAGGATGGGACTCCATAAAAAATGTTCACCTGTTCACTTATTTTTTAACATGGTATAAGATTTATAGATTAAGTTAAAACGAAACAAAACTCACATTGCTTCTCCCACAAAGTCATCCTGACTGCCAGTATCACTATCCATTATTTTGAGAGTGAGTTCTGGGCAAGTGTCAGAGATGGTGAATAAGAAGGTCTCATTCCATTCTGGTTCACTTCCTTTGCCTGCTTCATCAACTACATTGGTCAAAAAGCTTGAAACAAATATATAAGGTCGGTTGCCGCTGATAAAAGCATTTCAATATATAAGATGTGATGATTTTGAATAATGGGAACTTATGTAATACGTCCGAGAATTCAAGTGATTTGGAAATGCACCTGATGCAACAGTACTTTTGTGCTCCTGACTACGAAAAGTGAGAATTACATATGGATCCATCTTACCTGCTCAAATAAACAAAAACTTGAGAATTTTGTTCATTCCTATATTTTGTAAAAAAAAATAAAAAATCTCAAGGTTCGCAACCATGATCCCATTCTGCAGTGAAATTCTTGGCAGCCTAAACAACCTGTGGTTATTGATTTAAATGATGCATTTGCACTAAAAGCTAGCAAACAGGAATGAATTATCAGATCAAAGAGAGACAAACATGGTTGGCAATTTGTAATGCATTCAGAAATTATGAATCGTAAATGGTTTGTTGTCTCAAACAAAAATGAAAAATAGTAGGATCAAGAATGTTATAAGTAGCAAACATAAGCAGGATAAATTAACATTCTCTAATGGAGAATGTTAATTTTTTTTTGAGATCTCATCAAGAGAGAGGTTCATTTAGTTATGAGATCACAATTATTGACATTGGTAATATTATTAGGATCGAGAGCAAGGATTCAAAAATTCAATTTCAATGACAAATTAAATCTATAATCAGATTAAGGAAAAAAAAAAAAACAATTGAGATGAGATGGTAGGTTTTACAGAGAAAATCAGTGTTCTTGAGGCCTTTGGCATTAACAAGAAGAACTTCAAGAGTTCCACGAGGCATGTTTGGTGCAAATTTGTTGTTGACAAATAACAAACACTAGAAAAACAAAACAAAAAAGGCTCAGGATTTGATCTAACAAAATGAATTGTTGTTTTGTATGTGAAATGAGAGATAGAGAAAGAGAGCTATTTATAATGATGAATTGGGTTGATTGAGTACGAGTTGAATTTAGTTTCCTTGATTATTGGATGGTAGAGCAACACATAGGCCAGATTTTATGCAATGTCCTTGCCACAAAACTTGAGTTTTAAGGGTCAGAATTCCACTTCCACCAGGAATAGAGGGTGCTTCAGCCAGATTGTATAATATAAGCATCCCCCATGACATACCATTGGCATGGCGACGCGACGATCTCCTCGATAAACATTTGCCATAACTTATGGAAAAATGATTGTTGCAAATTGTCTGTTTCCGTAGCTACAACAATTCTAGGGAGCCAAGTTTGTGACCAACCCAAAACTTAGAAAGTTTCCATCTAATTAGGCAACACCCTGTGGGTGTCCAAAGAAAAATCCCAAAAAGAAAACTTTCTAAAATAAATACACGGGAAGTCACCTTCCCGCTCCTCCCCTGTTTTGAACTCTGCACTTTCTAAAATAACTCTTCTTGCTTTCCAAGTTTCTAATTCAACTTCTACAGAGACTCTCTTTTACTATTTAAATCTCCTACTACTTCTTGGTTGAATCTCTCAATATGGTGGAAACCCATCGACAACACATCAGAAAAGAACGAGTTGAGTCTGATCATCCCACAAAACAGAGACCCCTTAATCATCAAGAATCGTTGATCATGGGTTTTGAAGAATTCAATCAAGAACCATTCAGGTGGGGCAAACAAAAGACTAACCCCCATCGCTGCAGAAAACCCAGAGATGAGATTTCGAATTCATCCTCTCCAGAATCAGAATCAGGACCATCTAGGACGGTTCCAGTCGACGCTGCACAGAATATGTTGATGGGGTTGAATAAAGATCAGCCTTTGTGTAGAGACAAGTTGCCTGTGGATGAACAACCACCAGCTGTGACCAAACCATGGAATCTGAGGTCAAGAAAAGCAGCAGCTGCTGTTGTTGATGGAAATCAGATGAAGGGGAAAGGGGTGGTGGAAGAGAGACGGGAGAGTTCGCGGAGACAGACTTTAAGAAGGGTTAATGAAGCTACGGATGCACAAAAGAAAAAGTTCTCTATTGCACTCACGCGTGATGAAATCGAGCAAGATTTTCTTCGCATGGGAATCACACTGCCTAAGAGGCCAAATAAGAGACCAAGGAAAGTACAGATGGAACTGGATGTAAGTATGAAAAAAATTATGTTTTTTGTAATTCTTTATCTCAATTTTGGTTTTCTTTTAATGGGGTCTAATGCAAATTTCTGTGATGTTGTTTTTCAGAATGTATTTCCTGGTTTGGAGTTGGCTGAGATGACGGCGAAAAAATACGATGTACCTCCTGATGGTAATTCTTCTTTACCTTTATAGTTTCTAGTTTTAAGTTCTGTTAGCAAAAGATGATATTCACTAACATGAAAATTGGTTCTTCTTTCAGAGGAAGTAGATGATTACGAATGGCTCTTCTGATGGATACATGAAGGCGTCTGGAAGTTTTGAAGGCTCAACATTAAAAATTACAATGTGAATTCTGTAGGAAAGGAGAAAAGGGCGTAATTTGCAATTATTTTAGATGAATAAAGAAAGGTGTTTTCATTTATAATTATAGTAGGATGTAATTACGGACAACAGAGATTTTGATGAATGGAGATTATGATTCTTTGATCTTTAATCCATGCTATCCCGCAATATAATTCTGTTATTGATGCATGATATCTAATAATGTGATTCTACAGTTTACGTCATGATTTTGATGCAATAAGTTTTATGTAGTTATTGGTTGCAATCTGAAATACAATAAAATGCATTATTAATTGCCATGACCCAATACGGTACAGTTGCATTGATTCACAAACTTGAAGACTGTTACTACGTTATTGATTGAGAATATATTTTGATTATGTCCTTCCCTCTTGATTTAATCTATTTTTAATCTTGCCAATCATGATGAGTGGCTCATCTTTGGTTGCATTATGTTTCTACTGCATCAATGTTGACTATGTTTGAATGATGTGTGTTACATGTTATTTCGACTACTTTCAGCATTTAGCTTCATTTTCATTCAATGGTAATTATAAGTAGAGTTTGGTGTGGATGCGTTTTTAAGGTGTGGTGATTCTGTATTATAAGGTGATAATCATCGGTCATGGCCTGAGATGTAATGCAGTATTACTTTGGTGGTAAATTTGTGTGTGAGATGACCTTGATATATATGGTTCCTGGGCATGGCAATGGGAGCCGAACAGAGTTCACAAATGGTTTTAAGTTAAATCACACCGAGTTAGAGAATTCTAGTGTGTTTACATGTGTTTATTAATTTTACGACTGAGTGTTTGTGTTATTTAAAATGTTAATCGCGTGATAAGACACAGTGCAGGTAAAATGAGCACTGAGATATTATGGCCAGGTTTACTAGGATCACTACATAATCATTTGAAGTTCTGAACCACGAACTGGGTCACTGCAACCCAAATGTTGTGCATTCACGACCCAGATCATGGATACATGCATACCTCATATTCTCCAAGAACTTGTTAGAATGTCACTCGTGGTTGTTTAATTGTAAATACGAAGTTATTCCAAGGTGTGCTGATGATGGCATGAGTAAAGGGTGGGAGAAACACTTCTCCTATCACTTCAGCATTCAGGGTTAGTGCCTTTAGGGCTCGTTTGGTTACTCGATGGAATGGGAATGAGAATGGTAATAGGAATGGTAATGGTAATGGGAATGGGAATGAGAATGGGAATGGGAATGGTAATGGTGGGTGGTGGATTTCTTCACAGGGAATTCTAAGCTCCTCTCTTTTGGTATAATTATTTCAGATCTTAAACAGGTACCATCAACTACAACCAAAATGACAAAATTTTCCCATCATCAAGCTTACAGTGAATTCTAAGCTCCTCTACTTTGGTCTTCTAAAAGCTACTGAGCAGAAAGCAACATTTTAGGACTACAGATAGGTGCAGCTGAAAAGATAATGTCTTGCAACACGGCTTGTCATTCAAAAGATAATCTACATCTCATCCTTGAATGCAGATGACTCAGTGTCTGCTTCATCTTGTGCAGCATCAGCTTCTTCTCCCTTAGAAGATGACTCCTTTACCTCAGTTTCAGCCTCATCCTCGGCCTCATCTACATCTTCCTCTTCTATTGTTGCATCAGGGCTGATGTTCAGGCTTGCCTTCACTGAGTTGTATATTCCGGAAGCAAACTCCTTGGGGTCGCTAAGCATGAAACCACTCTCCATGAGTGCTATTTGGTAAATGAGCTTTGCTGTATGCTTCACACTTTCGTCCTGCGAAGCAAGTTGGTCCATAAGAATAATTGCAGCAACAAAAGAAAATTTGTGCAGCTTAAAGTGAATGACCCTGCCAAGCTGCTATGCATAAACAATGAAAATGAGTTCAACCTAATTCATTTCATAATTATTATTTTTTGTCATCAACATTTCAATTTCCATTTGATACACAGGTTGAGAAACATAGGGACTCTTGAGCATTCACTCACATTTTACATTTCCAATCAAGGATATCTTTTTGCGTAGTTTGAACCAATTAACACTTTAAAACAATTAAGCCATCCATTTAATTCCGCAGTTGTTAAGCGTTTTTGTAATTGAATAATCTTCAACATTATTCTTGTCCCAGCACACATTTTGTAACATTACACATCACATTAAACTGGTGGTCATTAAAAGTATAAATGCCAAATGTTAAATGCCTAAGTACAAGTATCAAGCATGTACCTCAGAGTCCTTGACAACCCTCTCACGAAGCTCCTTGATGATTGGGTGCCTTGGGTTGATCTCAAGGACCCTCTTGCCACGCATGTACGCTTGTTTGTTGGTATCAGACAGAGTCTGTGACTGCATAATCTTTTCCATGTTAGCAGTCCAACCAAACTTCGACGTCACCACCACACAGGGACCGTTATCCAAACGATTGCTTATTTTCACAGAATCAACATTCTCACTAACAAGAGCATCCTTCCACCATTTTGTCAGCTCCTTGAAAGAATCCTTGGCCTCTTTGTCCTTGGAGTCCTTTCCAAGTTTCAGTCCCTCCTTGGACACATTCTGGAACTTATTGTCTTCATAATCCATGAGGTACTGCATTAGTTATTCATCTATTGGATCTGTGAAGAAAATAACCTGCAAAAGGAGAAAACAATTGATGACAACCCCAATGCAAATAATGAGGGATCTAATTTTCTAAAATCAGTAATATGCAACATTCAAGATATTTCCAAAAAGACACAAAATTTATGACATAAAGAAATTACCTTGAACCATTTCCATCGCTCATCATGAGAGTCATTAGGCATAGGTTCAGGCCTTTTTAACAACTCTTCATGTAAGAACATGAGGCTTGTCAACACCTAGTTGAACGACCTACTAATAGTTTCTCCCGATCGCATGAACCTAAATATAATTACTCGGTTCTTCACATGATGGGCAAGGATGTGTAAAATATAGCAACTTGTCCTGGGATACGTACCCATATACTTGGTTGGTTTTAGTCCACCTATGGTTTCTATCATGGAACACAAATTTTCAAAGGTAGACCTATCCATCCTTAATTGTGCAATGCAAGTGCTATCACTTGCATACACCATTTGCATAAGGTGTTGTCTTTGCAATGCAAAGTGTAAAACATATGACTTAACCTTGGGTCTAATACTATTCAAAGATACAGCAATGCAAACATTGTAAAATAGGCTTGTCATAATACTATTCAAAGATACGACAATGCAAACATTGTAAAATAGGCTTGTCATGCTAAGTATCTGAGTCCATAAAGATGAAATAATGGTCTTCTTTCTCATCCGTTTCATTTTAATTGATGTTATACTCGATGAAGGCATGACTGCATAAAGGTAAGTTGGTAACTAATTAATACAACAAACATAAACAAAGTTCCAGCCCTTTATTAATTATACTCTGTTGAAACTGGAACTTTTAGTTACCAACTATGCCTACAATTCCAAAAATAAAGCAAGATAAGAGCATGTAGAAGAATTTAGATATCTCTCTCTCTCTCTCTATATATATATATATATATTCAAACTATGACCAATATCAATGCCTTTTAGTCCCCCCACTATCAGTCTTCAATCATCATTTGCAATTTTTAAACAAAGTTCCAGCTCATAAAGAAACACTATAATTCTTTTCACTCAATTGTTTTTTGTATGCATGAACATAAATATTTGAAGGAAGGGGCAACGAGACAATATCTCTTTCTTTTCTTGAACAAGAGACAATTTTTTAATCTCCTCAGATCCTGTCACAAGCCAATATATAACTAAAACAGAGGAACTGACATGAAATGAACAAAGGAAATCTGAATCTTCAAGAGACTCAAAAACATATTAACAACAAACAACAAAAAAACCTTCGATTTTCGTGGCAGAAAGGATAGAAGTTACTTATTATATTGATAAAAACAACTGAACTGATCTGATCCGTAGAGTTTCTGATCGAGTACAGAATTCTCATCATAAGAAAAAGGAAGCACCTATATCGTTAGACTTGCATAGACTTCAATCACAAAGGAGATGGATCGATCCATCATACTCCCCACATTTTATCAGAAAGGAAGCACCAAATACTTCAATTTTCTTCATGCATATGGCTATTAATATAGGATATCTGTTTAGGCTTTTATCACCTACCATATCTTGAAGCCTGTACTTTTCTGCTTACTGACCCTCCACTAGCATAAAAAAGGTGGCAGAGATAGAAGAACCCGAATTCAACAAAATGAGAAGCAGAGATAGTGAATTGAAGAAAATTAAAACAAACAGAGATAGTAAACAACAAAACAAACAGATATGGAAAACAACAACAACAAAAAATAGGTGAATTGATTCCAATGTAAAACAAACAGAGATGAAAAATAACAACAACAACAACAAACAGATTCCAATGTAAAACAAACAAACAAAGATAGAAAACAACAAAACAAACAGAGATAGTGTGAATTGATGCAATTTGTGGTGTTAATTCAACATAGACACCATAGTATCAAAATAGGTTGCAATCACAATCTTTTCTCCTAATCTAATGGATGGTTTGAAGAGGAAGGAGATGGTTTTGAAGAGACTTACCTGAATCAGTGGATGTAGATGTGTTGTTCTTCCCTCTACTCTACACCTAGCCGTTGAAGCTCAAGAGGTGAGGATGAATATGAGGTCGAATAGGGTTTTGTTGAGATGGAGGGTAAAACAGTCTTTTCAAATTGCATTGACCAATACAATAGGAAATGGAATCTCCATTCATAAGGGTTGGGGTCGGAATGGCTATTACATTGAAATTCGTAATAGTCATTCCCATTACAACACTTTTTTAACCAACCAAACATGGGACCATTGTATTGACCATTACAATTACAATGGTCAATGCCCAACCAAACATGCCCTAAGTAAAAAATTGAGTTGGCATGCAAATTCATCATCTGTCTTGAAACCATAACACAATACTTAGGCCGTGGAGTATTGACATACTACTAGAGGTGTAAAATTTGTCGAATTGACATGCAATTCAAATAGAAGTTTAGACTCTATTCCCAGCAAATGTATTTTACAATATGCAGTTTCACCCAGGTTGTCCCTAACATATAGAAAACGAAATGGGAAAGATGATATTTCTGAAAACCGATGCCAGAAATGTAATGACTAGAGCTACCATCAATCCAGTAAACTTATATGGAGCTTTCTGCTTTCCTGTTCTGAGTTTTTATTGTCTTCAATGTTTTCTTGAGTTTTTATTGTCTTCAAATGTTTTCTTCCTATACCATGTTCATCAGACTTCTAGTGGCAGTAGAACATCGTGACAGTTACATTGCCATATAATACTTTCTGCAACGAACCAAAACACAGTTTGTTCCCTAGGTTTTGAACAATGTCGCCACTAAAATTGTTCACATCTCCATTTATTCAGACTTGTATGAACCAAATCAACAAAGAGATAACATCCTTGGGAAAATTTGGTTCTATCCCTTTACATATTTGCTGGCACAGATTGATTTCCCATGGACTGAAATCTCTTCTTGTTCCTCAGGATTGATTGAAATGGTAAGGAACCCAAACCAAATCCCTTCTTCTTCTTTTACCACTTCTTCTTCTTCCCTCACGAAATAATTGTTTTCATCATTCACCACACGTACTGATGTAGCAGGATCCAAGTTAGATGATGCTGAGTTGTCAGATAGCACGTTGTTGGCACTGAGATACCTTGAGTTGGCAGATCAGTGCAAAAATGGTAGGAAATCATGATCTTTTTCTAATTGGGGTAGTTTTGGGTGCGTTTCAGTATTTTGGCCATAACTTTGGCTACGATTATCAGAATTGCACATACGACCCCAATTCGGAAAAAACTTTTCAGTGCGCACGTCGTGGCCACCCAGCTATGCTAAATGCACATCTTTTCAAGGTCAAAATCCATTGTTTTCCCTTCTGAATTCACAATTTTAGTTAATTTTTTCCATTTATGGTAATATTTATCTATAGTCTAAGAAGTGATTATGAACCCGATTTTTGATAGATTACTTCTTTTATTACGTAATTTATTTTGGCATGATTATTGAGATTTTGCTAATTTTGGTAAAATTCTAATCAGGACGAATTTTAGCTATATTGCCCGGCTTGTGGGCTGATTTTGAGATACTTTTGATTTTGAATAATTTGAATTGAACATTAGAAGTGTTTCTTTGTGTTTTTGGGTAATCTTTTTGTGTTCTTTCCCTGTGAATTATCTGTTGAAACTAGCCTGCAGAATAATCGTTATTCTGCCCGGCGTCAGTTGGTATTAGAGCTTCAACATCTTCTTGGGGTGAGATTTCATCAGTTTCCATGGCTGGTGGTCGTGGTCGTCGCGGGCGGGTTCTGAATGAGGAAGTCCCAAACTGTGATCATAACGTTTAGGATGTGATGATTGAGGATTTACAGAGGCAAACTACAGAGTTAACCCGGCGTCTAACGACGCAAGATTTCGGTGATCGTGAGATGGAATATCACGATTCTTATTCCAGTTTTGAAAACCCTTATCACAATCGTGCTTGAATCTGGGAGCACTGTGGTCGGGAGGATCGTCATGGAGACCTTGGTTTTAGAGTGGATCTGCTCGAGTTTTCTGGTACGTTACATGCCGAATGATTCGTTGTTTGGTTGAATGAAGTAGAGCGTATTTTTTAGTATACGGAAGTCCCAGGTCGTGTCAAGGTGAAATTGGTCGTCATCAAACTCAAAGGCAGAGCATCTACGTGGTGGGAGTAGTTGAGGTGATCATGAGACAGGCCGGGCAAGGCCAAGATCACTGATTGGGAGAGGATGAAGAAGAAGATGAAGGGTCACTTCCTTCCTTTCGGCTATACTCAAACCTTATTTCAACGACTTCACTTGTTGAGGCAAGGCACGAGATCAGTTGATGATTACACGGAGGAGTTCTATCAATTGATAGCCCGAAATGATTTATCTGATACGGAAGAACAGATGGTGGCACGATATTTGGTGGGATTACGACAGCCCCTGTAGGATGTCCTCAGCCTTCACTCGCTATGGACCGTTTCTGAAGCATACCAGCGTGCACTTGCTGTGGAAAAATAGTAGAACAAGAGGCCAATAATCAGAAGTGATCAAAGCAGTCGGCCAGTTCGCCCTGCCCAACAGCCACCGCATGGTAATTCTAACTCAAATATTAGATGTTTCAGATGTGGTGAATAGGGACATAGAACGACTGAATGCAGGAAGCCTGCTATTCAGAAGGGTAGCAATCCCCTGATTGAGGAAGACGTGGTAGACGAAATTGAGGAGCTTGGAGAGCCTGTGTATGACGATGATGAGGATGGAGATGTGATGTATGGAGATGGCCATGAGACTATGGTCGCTTGTAAGAGTCTATCGACTCCCAAGGGCGATTCAGGGGACGATTGGTTGATAACCAATATTTTCCACACGACCTGCACAGTTGTAGATAAAGTCTGCAAGATGATCATTGACAGTGGTAGTTGTGAGAACGTAGTGTCTGAAGAGGCTGTCCAGAAATTGCAGTTGAAGACAAATTGCCATCTCAAGCCGTACAAATTGTTGTGGCTAAATAAAGGCAGTGAGGGTAACAGTAGATAGGAGATGCTTAGTGTCTTTTTCGACCGGTAGGAAATATTTTGATAATGCTTGGTGTGATGTTGTGTCTATGGATGCTTGTCATGTATTGTTAGGAAGGACTTGGCAGTATGATCGCAGTGTTATTCATGATGGGCAGAAAAAATACATATTCTCTTAGCATCAAAGGGAAGAAGATTGTGTTGGCACCTCGTCGGGAAGATACCACTCCTACCCCGGTAGCCAATAATACTAACATGCTTTCTATGTCCAAGTTTTTGGGTGAGATTGAGCATGGAGACGTGGTCTATGCTCTCCTGCCTTGTGGGAATAGTATTGCAGACGTGAATCCAAATTTGTTTGCAGAAGTTCAGCAACTACTAGCAGAGTTTCCTGACCTGATGCTAGAGGATCTTCCTCCTGGGCTGCCGCCTATGAAGGATATTCAGCATCAGATCAACCTTGTTCCGAGGTCCAGTTTGCCTAATCAACTAACTTATCGCCTCAGTCCCAAGGAATCTGACGAGTTGCAGTGACAGGTGGTAGAGTTGTTGGAGAGAGGCTATATTCGTGAGAGTATGAGCCCATATGCAGTTCCTGCTCTGCTGGTGCTGAAGAAAGATGGCTCTTGGCGTATGTGTGTTGATAACAGAGCAATCAATCGGATTATAGTGAAATACAGGTTTCCAAATACCCGTTTGGATGATATGTTATACCAGCTGTCCTATTTTAAGGTCTTCTAAAAAATTGACCTTAAAAGCGGATACCACCAGATCAGAATAAGGCCCGGAGATGAGTGGAAGACAACGTTTAAGACGCACATGGGTTGTGTGAGTGGATGGTCATGCCTTTTGGACGGTCCAATGCGGCCAACACATTTATGAGATTTATGCATAAGGTTTTACGATCTTTCATGGGGAAATTGTCTGTGGTCATAATCCATCCGGGGTGCTTGACTTAGCCCCTATTCCATGTGTGGGTCGTTTGAGTCACAAAGCAGATGCGATGGCAGAACATCTTCGGGGTATCCATGAGCAGGAGAAGCTGACTATATATTCACGAAAGTAATTCCAAGTACAAGGTTCAAACCGACAGTCACCGTCATCAGGTACTTTTTGATGTTGATGATTTTGTTTGGGCAGTAGTAACCCGTGATCGTTTTCCTGTTGGAGAGTATAACAAGCTTAAGGAGCAAAAGATTGGACTCTGTGAGATCCTGCAGAAGATCAATGATAATGCCTACAGACTGCACCTCCCTAGTCAGTTCAGACTTCTGATGTTTTTAATGTAAAATACCCGAGTCCTTGTTTTGTGGATTCTGATGAAGGCATTGTGAACTCGAGAACGAGTTCTTTCCAATCCGGGGCGACTGATGCAAGAGGATCTGAGTCAGATGATGTTGAGTTGTCAGATAGCACGTTGTTGGCACTGAGATACCTTGAGTTGGCAGATCAGGGCAAAGATGACAAAAATCGTGATCTTTTCCTAATTGGGGCAGTTTTGGGTTTTGGTATTTTGGCCCTAACTTTGACTACAATTGTCAGAATTGCACATACGACCCCAATTCAGAAAGCTCTTTTCGGCGCGCACGTCATAGCCACCCAGCTACGCTTGGCACACATCTTTGCGAGGTCAAAATCCACTGTTTTCGTTTCCAAATCCACAATTTTAGTTAGTTTTATATTTTTATGGTAATATTTCATCTATCGTTTAGGAAGTGATTCTAAACCCGATTTGGGCAAAAATTTTGGCAGATTACTTCTTTTATAACGATTTTATTTTGGTATGATTATTGGGATTTTGCTAATTTTGGTAAAATTCTAATCATAACGAATTTTAGCTTATAGCTTATGGGCTGATTTGAGATACTTTTGATTTTGAATAATTTGAATTGAACACCAGAGGCGTTTCTCTATGTTTTTAGGTAATCTTCTTGTATTATTTCCCTGTGAATTATCTGTTGAAATTAGCCTACAGAATAATTACTATTCTGCCCGGCGTCATGTACCATTTTCCTCCAAAACATTGTTTCCATCATTCACGTTACCATTCCACATGTTTCACCATCCACATGCATAGATAATCATGTATTCTTCCCCCCAATTCTAGTTGGCTCGGGAAAGGGGCGAGGTTGCTGCCTGGGTGGGGCAAAAAGACAATTTTACCCCCATTTTTAACCATTTGTTTGGAGAATGTGTTTAAAGAGAGGGGGCAAAATTGTATTTTTCGCCCCCCAAATCAGCAAACCAGGTTGGGGACCCAGGCCTGTAGAATTATTCGTATTCTTTCTTATCATCCAAATAGGAAACTTTCTATAATAAATACATGCCAAGTCTCTTTCCCTGTTTTAAAATTACTCCTCTCCTCTTCGCTATTGCTTTCTGCACTTTCTAAAATTACTCCTCTCCTTTTCTTTATTGCTTTCCAAGTTTCTAATTCAAATCCAACTTCAACTTCAACTTCAACACACACTCTCCTTCTCTATTTCAATCTCCTACTACTTCTTGGTTGAATCTCTCAATATGGTGGAAACCCATCGACACATCAGAAGAAAACTAGTTAAGTCTGATCATCACACAAAAGAATCGTTGATAATGGGTTTTGAAGAATTCAATCAAGAACCATTCAGATGGGGCAAACAAAAGACTAACCCCCATCGCTGCAGAAAACCCAGAGATGGTGCAAGAAAAGCTGTGACCAAACCAATGAATCTGAGGTCAAGAAATGCTTCTGCTGTTAATGGAAATCAGATGAAGGAGAAAGGGGTGGTGCAAGAGAGATGGGAGAGTTTGCGGAAACGGAGAAGGGTTGATGAAGCTCCGGATGCACAGAAGAAAAAGTTCCCCATTGCACTTTCACGTGGTGAAATCGAGCAAGATTTACTCAGCATGGGAATCACATTGCCTAAGAGGCCAAATAAGAGACCAAGGAAAGTACAGATGGAACTGGATGTAAGTATGAAAAAAATTTATGTTTTTTGTAATTCTTTATCGTAATTTTGGTTTTCTTTTAATGGGGTTTAATACAAATTTCTATGATGTTGTTTTTCAGAATGTATTTCCTGGTTTGGAGTTGGCTGAGATAACGGCAAAAAAATACGATGTACCTCCTGATGGTAATTCTTCTTTAGCTTTAATGTTTCTAGTTTTGAGTTCTGTTAGCTAAAGGTGATATTCACTAACACGAAAATTGGTTCTTCTTCCAGAGGAAGTAGACGATTACGAATGGCTCTTCTGATGGATACATGAAGGCGTCTTGAAGTTTTGATGGCTCAATAATATACATTACAATGTGAATTCTGTAAAAAGGAACGGAGAAAAGGGCATAATTTGTTATTCTTTTAGATGAATAAAGAAAGATAGTAGGATGTAATTACGGACAACAGAGATTTTGATGAATGGAGAAAGTATGTTTCTTTGATCTTTAATCCATGTTATCCCGCAATTTAATTATGTTATTAATGCGATTATACTGTTTACGATGTGATTTTGATGCAATAAGTTTTATGTAGTTGTTGGCTGCAATCTGAAATACAATAAAATGCATTATTGCCATGACCCAATACGGCACAGTTGCATTGTTTACACTTCCAACCCAGTTTGAAGTACCTGGGCATATAATGCTTTGCAGGAAAATTATCGGAGACACTTCAGCCTCCTTTATCATCATGAATAGTGGAATTCATGCAAGTTCATTCTCCTTGGCTGACTAGCTGATGAGGTTCAAGGTATGAAAGCTGATTATGTTCAGCCTTCTTTAACCTCTTTTATGTTTATCTTGTTAATCACGACGGGTTCAACATTTATTTTATTATATCTCTGTTAAATTTATGGCATTACACTTTTACCAAGTGTGTTACATGCTGTTTTCGTGTGTTCAATGTTTAGTTTCTCTTTCCTGTTATCTCGTCAAATTGATGTCATAATTCTTAAGGACACACATTGATAGTGCATGATTCACAAACTTGAAGACTGTTACTACTTTATTGGTTGAGAATATATTTTGATTATGTCCTTCCCTCTTGATCTAATCTATTTTTAATCTTGCCAACCATGATGAGTGGCTCATCTTTGGTTGCAATATGTTTCTACTGTATCAATGTTGACTATATTCGAATGATGTGTGTTACATGTTATTTCGAGTACTTTCAGCATTTAGCTTCACTTTCATTCAATGGTAATTATAAGTAGAGTTTGGTGTGGATGCGTTGTTAAGGTATTATAAGGTGATAATCATCGGTCATGGCCTGAGATGTAATAGTATTACATTGGTGGTAAATTTGTGTGTGAGATGACCTTGATATGGTTCCTGGGCATTGCTATGGGAGTCGAACAGAGTTCACAGATGGTTTTAAGTTAAATCACACTGAGTTAGAAAATTCTAGTGTGTTTACATGTGTTTATTAATTTTACGACTGAGTGTTTGTGTTATTCAAAATGTTAATCGCGTGATAAGACATAGTGCAGGTAATTGGGAAAAAAAAAGTAAAGATGTTGGATGTTTTCCGTAAAGATTTAACCAAAAAGTTTTTAGCACTGAGATATTATGACCAGGTTTACTAGGATCTCTACATAATCATTCGAAGTTCTGAACCACGAACTGGGTCACTACTACCCAAATGTGGTGCATTCACGACCCAGATCATGGATACAAGCAAACCCCATATTCTCTAAGAACTTCTTGTTAGAATGTCACTAGATTTTGTCTCTAATCTCCAAATATGATGCACGATGGGGATGTTAAAGCTTTACAACTTTCTCTCTTTTGGACATTGTTTCAACTTACAAGATAGCAGGGTATGGCTTCTTACAACCTTTCCACTATAAGTTTCTCGTAATACAATCCATTTGATGGCATATGGATTTGGGTAGAAGAAATGTTTGCATGATATTAGCTGGAATAGAAGCTGCAAGAAATTAGGAAAAAAAGATTTGCCTTCTAACAAGGCAGTCTAATCAGTGTTCAACATGTCAATTATGCAAGGAAACCATTCTTTTTGGTCTTGGTGGTCATGAAGGGTAAGCCCAAATACTTGTATTTGGAGTTAAAGGATTTGACTTTCTAAGAACTTGTTGGTGCCTATGATGAGTGTTATTGGTACAGTATATGCAGGACTTGGAATGATAATAAGCATTGAGATCTTTGACATTGTTTGCTTGATCAACGGAAGCTTTATAAAAAAAAAATAAGATCATCAATGATAAGATTTTTTTATTTAAGGATTCTGGAGATGATTTCAGCCAATAACATGAATAAAAGAAAGAAATGGGTTAACCTTGTCTCCTTCCTCTAGTAGGGGTGAACCTACGTTGAGGTACTCCATGAACAAGAACTTGGCGGTACTCATCAAGAGGGAATGTGAAATTTGGAAATTTCACAAAATATTGTTAAGCTTGCATGGAGCAGCTTTATCACTGGTAATCCTATGTATAACCTGATTTGGTGGAGCAAAAGAAAATTCAAAAATTATAATACCTCTCTTAGATTGCTCAAAGACCAAACCTATTGTTTTCAAACTCAGCTCCAAACGAAACGTAATGATCAACTATTCCAAAGAGAGTGAGCGGTTGTACGTCAAGGTCACATGGAACCTAATTGTCTCGACACGGGGATCGAGTACACCAAGTGAGGGAGAGTATCGGGGACTCTTTTTATGAATGCTTTTGTATCTGTGACATGCCATACATACATGAGGAGCTGACAATCAATGCACATAGGATGCTTGTGCACTCCATGGACAAAATGAGCTATTGTGTTTAAGGACTTGTGTCATAGGCAATGCAGATTGCAAGGATAATCCAACCTTCCTAGTGAATTGCAGTGGTCTTGAACTCGGATGTTCCCTTCTGGTAAATGTGAAAGATCTTGGTCTTTCGGCGAAATATACTTAAGGTCAAGGTAGATGTGAGACCATATGTCAAGCTCTTATAGGCAATGGTGATAGCACTCTCTGTTTTGGCACGACCGTGCCATCCTAGGGGGATTCTATCTAATTGGTCAGTTTCCTAAACAGTCTGATTTATAATTCCATCCTAAAGGAGGGCTAAACTCTTAGCTATCATTATCAAATGGAATGTGAATTTGCATATTATCAGTATGTTAAGTGGTATTGTGGATGAACTCAAAGAGACCTGTCTCACAGAGATTTGAAGACACCATTGTTTGGACAAAAAACCCTGAAAGAATATATATATGCTGAAATCTACCTGCAACTTGCCAAGGAAAAAAAAAAAAAAAACATAGCTCAATGGACGAGCTTGGTCTGGTTTCCTAATAATGTACCCAGATACTCATTATCTGGGTAACCATGGGATTAAGAAACACTAGCTTTTACGTTCTGCTATAAGGAGGACAAAAATGTTATGTTCTTTCAGCTATATTTTGAATAGGCCTGACGACTATTAATGTGAATGGTCTTGGGGTCCCTGTTATTGCTAGTATCCATCGGTTGTGGAAAATATGTGGTCTGGCCAACTGGCAGTTTGAATATGAAAATAGAGATAACTTCAAAGCTCAACACCGAGCTAAATCAGTTTTTTAGCAGAGGCAGGGTGGGGATGTAATAATAGCTTAGTAGTTTGCCTTCCTTAACATGATGCTTGCATTTTAACCAAAAAAAATGGAAAATTACATACCTGAATCAGGGTTGGATGACTACTCCAGAATGAATTGTGTAAAGGATGATGTTCTTGTATGGTAGCATTTTTCTAAAGGACTTCAAAATTACCCTTTAATTGTTAGGCAGCTAAAATTTTACAGGCCTATTTTTTGCAACTCACTTTTTACGTATTCGCAACACCTAAGATACAGGGGTGTTGGCATTGGATTTGAAATTGAGCATTATCTTTTCAGATTAGGTTCCGAGCTGAGATGATTCTAGGTTTTGCAATTCTTACTAAAAATATCTAATTTAAAGTTATTTCTGTAATTTTGCACCAATCCCTGTTACCATGAAGTACATGTTAGGGACAGCTTATAATAGTTGATAGCTGATTTGATAAGTAATACATTTTTCTGAGAAGCATTTGATAATAAGTTGTTTGTCATATTAAATTGTTCAAACCACTATTTACATGATAATGGGAAATACACTAAGTTTTTCAAATGTAAAATGCCAGTTTAAAACATGATCAGATTTGAAATTAATATGTTTTCACCTGGCATTTGACATTTCAAACATCGATCTAGATGATACAACTTCTATAGTATCAAGAGAATGGTATGGTGAAATCTTTCTGAAAGTATCTGATGCTTCCAAATCCATCCTTGCTGATTCCGAATTTGCAAAACGAACAACGGTGAGCCGCGGAACACTGTTGTGGTGGCCGAATGCACTCCGATGCTAACTAAAGTTAGGCGACTGTGCAAAGAAGAACGTAGAATAGTTGAAATATTGGTATTGTGTTTGTGTACCTTTCTCCTTCTTTTCGCTCAACTTATCTAGTGAGTGTTTCACCCCTTAACTGTCTCTATTGTCGAGGGCGTGATGGAGGGCGGAGATCTCGCCTAGGATCTTATATGTTCATGACTGAATCTCCTTCGACACTTGGCTCTCTTTAAGACCCAATGCTTGATTGAATTAAAAACTATGCAAATGAATCTTGGCCTGGTTACAACTCAGAGATCTATGTTTGGGCCTTATTGTTCTGGGCCTAGCTCCAAGATCCACACCACTTGGGCTGGCATAATTTGAGCTTGGGTGCTCGACTTACGGGCTGAACAGTTATGAAACATGGGGCGCGCTTCAGACCGTATTGAATACTTTACGTGTTAGGGTTGACCTATACCACATGTACGGTTGTGATCGGATGAATGTTGGATGTCTCATCAGTGTCTATATTATTATAATGTTCATCAAAATTCAAAACAATGGAGCAAGGATAGATATGTTTGGGCACGTCCATATTGGTACCTTCTGGTCCTTCTCCTAGAAGAATAAGCAACAAGAATCTGAAAAATTGGTGCAGTTTCTGCTATTATTTTTGTCAAACAACAGACAAGACGTGGCTCTACTATTATTTGAATGAAGAACAACGTGCATACAACTTATCCCTTTGACCTTACTACAACATTTCGTGATCATCACTATTTACTCACTCACCCCAAATTTTTGTCAAACCCCATTCAAGTTCTTTGGCTGCCTGCTGTATATATAAGCTCACGTAGCCATTAGCTTCTCAGATACAAGTGTAAAACAACACAAAATAGCTTATCAAGTTAAGAGAATGGCTTCTTCTCACCCTTCATTGAAGATCTACCTCTTCTTTTGCTGAGTTTTGTATGGATGATTGTCATGAAATCAACAATCACAGCAGCAACTGTTCGTTTCCAATCAAGTCGATGGTCCCTTGCTCATGCCACCTTCTATGGCGATGAGACTGCATCTGCCACCATGGGTAAGTTAACATGATCTACTTATAACAGTCTGCATTTTATTGTAAAATAACTTTTGTTATTTTGGTGAAAACAACTGATAAGTTTCATTTGGTTTATAGGAGGAGCTTGTGGATACGGAAACTTGTTTAACAATGGTTACGGAACAGATACAGCTGCATTAAGCTCAACACTATTCAATAATGGGTATGCATGTGGTACTTGTTACCAAATCAAGTGTGTTGGATCGCCACAATGCTACAAAGGCGTTCCATTTACCACAGTGACAGCCACGAACATATGTCCTCCAAACTGGTCTGAAGACTCCAATGCCGGAGGGTGGTGTAACCCACCAAGAACACACTTCGACATGTCAAAGCCAGCATTCATGAAAATAGCAAAATGGAAGGCAGGAATCGTACCGGTGATGTACAGGAGAGTGCCTTGTGTTAAGAGTGGTGGACTCAGATTTTCATTCCAAGGGAATGGGTACTGGTTGTTGGTGTATGTGATGAATGTGGGAGGAGGTGGTGACATTGCAAACATGTGGGTGAAGGGAACTAATACAGATTGGATAAGTATGAGCCATAACTGGGGAGCTTCATTTCAGGCATTTGCAACATTGGGAGGACAATGTTTATCGTTCAAAATCACTTCTTATACGACAAAGGAGACAGTTATAGCATGGGATGTTGCACCTTCTAACTGGAATGTTGGGTTAACATACCAGACTTTAGTCAACTTCCATTAATCAACAGGCTGCTGCAAGATTTTATTTCTTTTTATGGCCATTTTTTGTTGTTAAAGAGACAACTGAAGACCACATTTATAGTTTAGGGTTCAATACAATTGTAACTGTAAAATCCTCCATTTGTGAAAGTTTTGACTCGCCATGGAGGAGAATAAAGTTTCTTAAACGGGATGAGTGAATCAAGTACGTAATATAAATGGCCTTTAAGTTGGAATGGCCTTTTTTTACCACTATTGAATGACCTGTTGTCCATGTTTCTCAGTTTAGCAATTTGATGACCCGGGATTATAAACTTGCGATGAAAATGCTGTGCCATATAAAAGCCTCTGAGTCAAAACCCTACCCACAATCACCCTAGCAAATTAGGAAAATGCAGTATCAAGAGTCCACCACTTATAGCACTGATACCATGGTGATTTCGGATAGTTGAACTGGAAATAGTAGTTTTTATATATATCATAATAAGTAGGCATCAAGGGAGATGGTTGAAAAATCTTCCAACAAGATCAGCTCATGGCAAACACAAAAAGATTAATTAAAGCTTTAAGAAACCATCCCATTAAGAAGATTGAGCATTACAAGCCAAATCTAATGCTAATAGTTGTCAACAAAATCAAGCTTTTTCTAGGATTTTCTTGCATCAAATTGAAATTAGAAGCATCTTGATGCAAAAGTTGATTACAAGTACGACATCGCAACAAGTTCACTTGTACTAGATACTTTTACCAGCTTCCTCAACTGAATATCATACAATCACGACCTCCTGCTCTTCTACAGAATTGCCACGTCCAAGTAATCTCCGATCTTCAGAATTAACAAGAAAATAAATTAGAAAACGCATAATTTAAAACTTTTTCAAAGTGATTTTACTATCTTGAGTCTGCCCAGTACCTGAAAGCTTAGTTCTGCCAGTGTTTTGTTATCATCAAATCGTGAATGTTTCCCATTTACAAAAGATTGGGTTGTTCCCACCTGCAAAGAAAATATGATTAGTGATATTTGTAATCAACATCAGAGGTGGTATTTTCTGCATACACATTCAAATTCACAATGTATTCAAACCATTCAAACTCGTTATAAATTCATGCATGAATTTTATTCACAGGGTTTCAAAGAATAAGTTAAATTCAAATCTAATTTCATTTTTTCTTTTTTCCTCATGATTACTTAAACGGTTAGCTTGGTGGTAGAGATCATTTTGTCAATAGATTGATGACTAGAAAACAAATATTTTGTAACCAGAACTTCGTGCTGGTGTTGATAGTGACATCATAATTAATCTTATGGTACAATGGAAGGACCATCCTAAGACCTGAATGGAAATTTTTCCAAGTCGCCAAACATCACCTATTTTTATCCAAGTCTTGTGCATTATGGTTAGATACCTTTTTCTTTTATTTCCTTTTTTTTAATAGAAATGTGAAAAAAAACACAAACTTGTTAAATAATTATAAAAATGTAAAATTTAAACCAAGGAGACAGAAAGGATCTGCCTGAAACCAGTCGTTAATTAATATAATATAACCAAACATGGACTTATTTTTGTCTGTTATTATGTTACATGTATAAATAAATGAGTGATTCCCAAAACAGTGAAATGGAGATGGAGAGGATAAAGTATAGACAAGATCAAAGTTTCCACTTACCGGTTTCACCATATAACGACCACTAGAAGTAGGAAACACAAAAGCAAAGGATAACTTTGCATCTCTTCTCCTTGCTGCAGGAGCAACTTCTTTGACCTACAAAATAGGGTTAAGTAATAGAACAAAATTTGGTTTGATTCTTTAGAGAGAGAGGTAGGGGATCGTGAGCATACCAGATCAGCTAATTCGCGGAGAGTAGCATCCTTCCATGTATAGATTTGAACTTCCTCTTTAGGTTCCTTACCTCTGACTGCAAAGTCTTCCTTAGTATGATGACCACCTACCTGAAGAAGATTTAGAAAATAAATCATAGTATATATCAGAAAGCATAAAACTAACTCCAAATTACAAAAGTAAGATAAAACAATATTATCAGTGTATTTATGGTAATTCAGACAATAATATTAGTGTACTTATGATAATTTAGACACGGTAATTATTCGTTAAAACAAATAAGAAGTCACTATAAAAAAATAAAAAGACATCATTCAATAAACTGCAAGCATGTTTCATGTTTTAAGAATCACATTTATCCCCTCCTGGTTATATCCAAGTTTAAAACATTACATTCCACACAAAGGGAGAGTACATTGGTTAAAGATGGCTTTGCTAAACATAATAATAGATGTCCATTTTCCATATTCTCGTTATGGTTGCTAACAAAGTGCAAGTCATTGTTTGACTCTCTACGGGATGGTTCTAGAGAAGAAACCAAAATTTACCCTTAAACGGACCTATATAGTAATATAAGAATTGAGAGGTTTCGAAATCCAACCTTCAAGAAAATAAATGAACTCTTGTAGCCGAAGTGGCTTTGGAATACAAGAAGGATCCTAATAGTTTGTGGAGGAGAATTTTCAAAGTCAAATATCTAGGCATTGAATTCCAAGTTATCCAACTATTCCTTATGGAACTAGCCTATGAAGAAGTATCAAATGTTTAGTCCAATTTCATGAAAGGGTCAGAGAACTCAGGGGCAAAACTGAAAACATACATATGTCTATTACACAAAAACAGGGCTATCCCAAATGCACATAACATCCAATCCAATTTTCCCCAATTCTCACTGCGGTGGACAAATACAAGAGTATCCATTTGGAGGATATGAAAACCAGACCCTTGACTATCTGTAACTTTCCTTCCTTTTCTAAACTAAAAAGATTGAGTGGGGGACTATGCTTAACCATACCCCTATCTGATTCAAATTCCCAGTATTTTACTTGCTGATCCATTGAAGATATGAACTTATTAAGAAATTGAGCCCACATCCTCTTCAAGATTTGGCAACTGAGAAACACCAACAACTAGCATTCCTCCAGACATGAGGTCATCTTGTTACTTGTTTGAAGCTTTGGAGGAGGTAGACTTTGTCAATCCACACCTGTCAACTATAGTCTGTCTTTGTCATAGACTTCTGTCCACCAAAGGCCCAGGCATCGGTTTATGCTTTGGCTTACCCTTCTGAACACTGAAATCATACTACAGAAGCCCACTTCTTTGAAGTGATATTGTAACATGTGTGGAGAAAATGGTTCAAAGGTCTCTTCCATTCCCACGTCTTCTCCAATAAACCTATCTTCCGCCCTTTCCCCAAGACATACATAATGTCATCGTAAACAACAGCGTGTGTTATTGATTTCATAATGTGATTAGTGAATTGCATATTTTGCCACTATATTTTGCTGCCACAAAGCAAGTTTTTATTTCCCAAATTTCCACAACCATTTGGTGAGTAGAGTCTACTTGCTTCCCTGATTTTCTTCACCTCAGATCCCACTTGCTCTATGCGCTCAATTGCAGACTTTCTCCCATGCAATCAGATGCAACTTCCTCTTCTCGGCTTTAGATCTCCAAAGAAACTCTCAGATCACCCTTCCAATTTTATTAGCTGCGGAGATGGCCAGAGGGGATGACATTAGTACTCATCAAAAAAGTTGGTAGGCCTGAAAGGGTTAATTTAATGAGCACCTTTCAAAAAGAGTTTGAACTTCCACGCTGTCAATTTCTTCTTCACTCCCGCTTCATCCCATGCAAGGTAGCTTATGTGTTCTACACACACCATGACCTTCACCTCTGTGAAATTTCCAGTCCCATAGATTTGGCATTTTGGTAAGTTGCAATTACGGCCAGATTGCTTCGACCCGGATGATGATGTTTCTTAGAGCTCTAACCTCATTGATCTTTGCACCAAGATGGATCCGTCTACTTACAGACTATCAGTCCAAGGGATTTGAAACCTAGTACTTACCCTCTAGATGGAGCCTTCATCACCCTCTAAATGGAGCCTTCATCCCCATTTTAGCTGAAGCCCAAGAGTCATGGGGATTAGGGGTCCCCTTGTCAGGTTCCCCTTGTGCTATTAAAAAACACATGTGACATACATTTATGGAGATGGAGACCATAGAGAAACAAGTGCTCGTCCACAAGCAACGTTTGTGCGGGAAGCCCATCCGCTGAAGAACAAAGTTTGGATACCCTATGATATTTAATCGGTGACTAATCTCTTCAGCTAGTATAGTGTTACGATTTTTGAATTATTCGTTTAATAATCTTTGGCCGATTAATCGACAAGAATTAGCAATTTCTCGCCGAGTTACCGATCAATCGCTTTCAAAATTCAAACAATTAATCAATTCATGAGAATGTTATAAATAAAAGCCAAAATTAATGTTAATTTTTTAAAAAATTTCATAGCAATACTCTGCCATACTACAATACCTGGAGTGTGTTACGAGGTTAGAGAAAGGAAAAATGAACAAAATATATAAAAATTTTGAGAAATGAGACAAATGGAAAAAGAAAAATAGCAACCAAAACTAAACAATATGGAATACCGAACCTTATTTAACTTTGAATTTTTTTATTTTCTAATAATCTGACTTAAATTGTGGGTATGTTATATTTACTACTTCAATATTCATTAATTTTTCAAATGTTCTTTTCCTTGTAGTCAACATAATACTTGGAAGGATTAAAAAAAATTTGTTTATAAAATACAGGCCGGCCAATACTGATTAATCCTAATTAATCTCATAACACTTCCTAACCAATTAGGGTCGGATTAATGATTTAACTTCAGGGTAGATACCCGTAAACTAATGATTGCCTTAGCAAAGTCCAACTTACATATGAATACCTTTATTTGTCTGCGAATCGACAATCACATTGGTTATTAGAACAACATCGACGATGGCAGAGCAATGTGTTAAAAGACATCTCTAATCTTAATCTAACATGATCGTTTTACTAGACACCATAATTTTGGCCATGATCTTGCAAGTCCCTTTGGAATTCCTATGCTCAAATCATTTGGAATCTTTATGAATCTCTTTCGGGTGTCATCGACGATGCCAAGTTCTAGGTCTCTTTCTCTAATGGACACCTAAGGTGGTGTTAGGGGAGCTCTCCCTATGCATTATTATGATTTGGGTCATGATGGATGAGAGGGGGTATTCTAGTTTTGGCGGATGTTGAAGCTAGTATTTGACATCAGAGAAATTTCACCTAGAGTTTGGGATACTAAATATGTGTTAATTAGTTGGAAATTTCATGTTTTAAAAACTAAGAATTAAATATATATACAATCATGATATTGGGGGAATCCTTCCACATTAGTATCAAATTCATCCTACAGGATTTTTGCCCAAGAGTTTGGAAGGATAAATTAGGGTTGATCAGTTGGAATCTTCAAATCCTTTAAACCTGGAGGAAAGCTTTTATGGAGTACAAAATAGAAGTGAGTCAAGTGCTAGAAATACCATACCAAGTTTCAATGTAGTATGTGGAGGATAGTCGTGGAGGACAAAAGAGGGAGTGTTCTTGACAGCTTCATTCTATGTTCATACTTTGAGTAACATTCAATAAATTGCCTAAGAGATGTCAAGCTCCTTCCTAATTACCATTTGGTGTGAATTGAATTTTTCAATGCAGTGATGGATGCGCATCTTGGAAGTTTGAAGACTAATACAAGGGGTCACTACTAGCGGATCTCACCCCCCTAGGCCCTCTTTTGGAGCTTAAGGGCAAGAACAGAACAATAAAATAATCAATGACAAGGCCCTGGATAGGAACGAGGCTTGTTTGGATTTATAGAGTTCGAGAACAAAAACTCATCTTCTTCTTAAATTTCTACCTTTATCTCAAATGATAGTTTTGGCAAAAACATAGGGAGCAAGACTCATTCACGCCTCGCCTAGCATAAGCACAACCTAAGTATTTTATTTTTAAATGTAATCGAAGGCATGTTTACCTAGAGAATGAAATCTCATCTACTTAAATTTATACCTTTATCTCAGATGATAGTTTTGGCAAAACATAGGGAGCAAGACTCATTCACCGCCACGTCTAGCATAGGAACAACCTAAGTATTTTATTTTATTTTATTTTTAATGTAATCAAAGGCGTGTTTACCTAGGCGAGAGCCTTTGACTACAAAATTTTAATTTTTTTTAAAAACAATCGCTTCTAGCCAAGGATGCACGGACTCGGGTACGCGCGTCGTATCGGATACGGATACGACACGGCGACTCGGCAATTTTCAAAAAACTAGGATTCGGGGACTCGGCGACACGTCAATCAAATCTTATTTATATTTTTATATTTTATTAAAAAATTATTAACATAATGTCATAAAATAACTCAAAAACAATAAAATTTAAGGGAAGACTAAGAACACCCATCACTTGATTCTTCAAGTCCATGCTTTGGCAATGGACTCATATGGATGTGATATCATATCAGGTAGGATTAGGAATCCTGATCTTAATTCAAGTCCATTTCTTTAGAGAATTGGTGGTTAATCCCCGAATCCTTGACTTAATCATAAGATCAAATTCTGATCCGAGTCCTATCAGTTGGTCTTTTCAATGGTTGCCAAAACCCAAACCCAAAATATGCCCAGAAAATCAAACCTCATAGTTCAACAATTGGAGCAACTTGCGACAAAGACAAAGTCTCCTTAAACATTGTTTGCAATCCATCAGTCATATTCTTCAATTCCTTTCAACAACATTTCTAGTGACACAATGGAATCCCTTATTTATTGGATCTTTCCATTAATCCATTCACATTACCTTGTTAGAATAGAACTTTCAACCTCCAAATTTCTGTTTTTAACATTTGATTGTGTTTTTTAGATTTTAGGGTGTCATGTACAATTTGACTGGATGACCTAAATAGTTATTATACAGGTTCAAACAGTAAAACACACAAACACAGGTTTGACAATGGAATCCCTTCCTCCAGGTTCAAACAACCCACAAATAAGGTTTGACATTGATTATACAGGTTTGACAATGGAATCCCTTCCTCCAAAATAAGGTTCAAACAACCCACAAATAATCAATGTCACAAACACAGGTTCAAACACTAAAACACCAACAAACAGTGACAATGAGAGTCGAGTGAGAGAGTAGAGAGACGATTAGACGAACCTGGTCCTCGGTTCCTCGCCTGAGTCGTCCCCGTCCGCCTCCTTCCTCGGTTTCTCGCCTCCTTCCTCGGTTCCTCGCCTCCTTCCTCGCCTCCTCGCCTCGCCTCCTCAGTCCTCTAGTTCCTCGCCTCGGTTCCTTCCTTGCCTCGTCGCCTCCTCGCCTCCTCGCTCTCTGTCTGTTTGCTCTTTGAAAACAAAATTACAAAAGCAAATCGAGATTTAGGTTTATATTAGGGTTTTTGATCATGACCGTCCGATCGTGTCGAGATCTGGAAAAAAAAAAAAATTGGCAAACGAATCCGGACCGTGTCCTGACCGTATCCGGACCGTGTCCGGACCGTATCCGAACCGTATCTTGACCAGGTCAAGTTGACCAACACGTTGACCACGTGTCGAGTGCGTATCCGACGCGAATCGCACGCGTATCCGTATCCGACTCGCGTGTCCATGTATTCGGCAGTGTTTTTCCGCGAATCCGTGCTTCCTAGCTTCTAGCCTTTTACCCAAGGTGCTAGGCACCCACAACAGGTTCCTCACCTAGCGCACTGCATAGAGAGAGAAAACAAGAGAAGAGAATTCTTACAATTCACCACTTTTAAATTCGCTTCCATTGCTCCAAACTTTTGAGGCTTTTCCTACTTCCCTAAACAAAGAATTGCAAATGAAAAAAACCTCAGGAAGTTTACCTATATGCAGGAAGTTTGTCTACACGCAGGAAGCTTGTTGCTTCATGTTGAGTTCACCTGACCTATGAAATTTCAAAAGATCACAGAACTTTGATTGAAACCTATGTTGTCAAAGGCTACACCTAGTGATGCACAACTTGGCTGCCTCGGTGATTCATAGCTAATGCAATCATGCTCCTAAGCTATCTCCTCAACCGCCAATTGCTACTGATGTCTAATTCCTCAAACATCTCGCCTCTTCCAGTCAACCTTTTATTTTTTTTCCTTCTCCCCTTCACTCTCTTTTTTTCATTTTTTTCTTTTTTCCTTCTCATTCTCTAAGATTTTTGCTTGCACTATACAGTTTTCCTCCATTTCACACACAAACCTCACATTTGAGGATTGGAATGTTGAGGTTGGGATTCTAGGGTTGAAGGAAAGTCGGATTGGTTAATGATGAAAATTTTAAATCATTTTACAGGTTATTGTAGTCTACATAGTTTTTGGGGGGCCTTAGCCTTGAGGCAAGCTTAGGTAGTCACGAGGCGATATGCTTGAATGGAGCACCTAACATCGCCTCACACGTTTCACTACCCAAAATGAAGCATTACAACTAGCAATACATGGCCAAGAAATACAAAATCTCAACATACAGACAAAGAAGATATCGTAATTCGTAAGCCCTTGGGAGGTTTTATGTGGCCTTAACCTGTGATTACATGATTGAAAGCAAATGGAATTATTGAAGCAACCTCACTCCCATCCACCCAAATATTATCCTAGTCATAGACATCCATAAAGGTATTGGAAATTACGTGTGGGGTGGGACTTTAGCTAAAATTGCATTCCTGTAATATTTTTTGTCTTGATCAGCAAAACAATAGATTAGATTGCACAAATGAAAAGAGATGCAGAGAAAGAGCGAGGAGCTCGAGCAGAGACAGGGCATACCCTGAAAACCGTAAATAGACAGGAGAAAGTATAAACAAGATGATCCCTACTAATTTACAAACACTAGTGAACTTCAAAACAAACTCAAGCAGTCCCAAAGAAGGAACCCTTAAACACTGTATTATATCCAAAAACTCCTCCTTTAGGGAATGGTAGTAAAACCCTAGAAAAAAAAAAAAAAAAGCTATCTCGTCTCTCCTGACATGATGAACTCAGCCCTTACTCAACAAGAAAAGATGTCAACTCTGAGAAAGCAACCTCAAGGACAACATGAATTCTCAATTCCCATTTGGCCAATAAGTGAAATGTAATTGCCAGAGAATATAGTATAGACATAAATAATGGAATAGAGTGACCATAAAGAGAATGCTAGAGCTGTTAAACGCCCAGATGCGAGTAACATAATCTATGTGAGGTGCTTTTTATAAAACCTTCCCAAAAGGATAACTAATCAGCCCATTTTGCAGTCATTCGATTTTTTACTAGATTCCAAGTTCCACAAGTAATTTTATTTTCTCCACTATCAGACGATAAACACATCATGCACTGATTCCAAGTTCCAAACATAACTTCTGAAAACATTGCTATTGCACCAGAAAATCTTCCCTAATTTTGACAATGTTACATGGACGGATGGACCATGTGTAAATCTCTCCCTTGATCCACATCTCACGCGACTATAACCATGAATGTCATGGATTCTACAAGTATCTACCCATTTCCTAAAAAGAAACACCCATAAATCCTACACGCCCTGAGACTTGAGTAGAAATCATTCCAACGAAATTAATGTGATCATCCACACATTTTGTGTCCCTTCAATAACATAGCAAATAAGCGCGATGGGCAGTTGTAAAATCATATCTATGGCGTGGGGCTTACTAATTCTTTTGTAAAATCACATCCAATCACTTACAACCTACAGCAAAGTACCCTAAACGTGGATGCGTTTCACAATTGATGCAAAAAACAACAACAACAACAAAAAGAAACCCAGAAAGAAAATGTAATGAAATGGAGCATAGCGTAGCGTAGTAGCGTAGGTACCTTGGTGAAAACACGAAGCAGCAAAGGGCAAGTCTGCAATCAAAGCAAATTGAGAGGAACGAACAAAAAATTGTTATATAGATTATTCAATAAGAAGAGCCAACAAATAAACAAATAGATGTTTGTAAAACCCTAGATAGAAACAAAACAGTATGAAACGAAAACCCTAGAAACACAAACTGACCTTTTCGCGGTCGACAGGTTCAGGACGTTGGCGTGAAGAGGAAGGAGGAGGTGGAGGAGCTCTGCCGCCTTGGTGATAATGAGAAAGTGGTGGAGGTGGTGGTGGTATAAGATGCTTTCTGTTTTCTGCTGTTGCTGCCATCTCTCTCTGCTTTTCTTCTCGTTTCCTCTCTCTCCACTTCAGTGTTTGTTTCCTCACTGCTTAAACCATATTATCGGATCCTCCTTTTTGCATCCGCCGATCCATTTCCTCATCCACGTCCTCACACATCCATTTTCTCGAGCAAGGCTTGTGATTTCGTTTTTCGAGTTAATTTCGGTCTCCTGGTTTTAAGAAATATTTCGTTCCGGATAAAAAAAAATGTGAAAATTTCGATTGTGATTTTGAATATAACATTAAGTTGTGGATTTTAAAGTCTTAAATACTACATAAAATCTATATTACAATTAAGAGTGGTGTTTTACTATTCACTGCTGACTGGTACAAAGTCAAATCATAAGCATTGGAGATAAAAGATGGTTATGATTAAAAGTTGTGAAATGTATTGAATTTGAGGGTTGAGATTCATTTTTTTATGATGACATATTGTAAATATATAAAACATGTAAAATGACAAAAATAATGAAAAAATTTTGAAAAAAAGTTGGTGAAATGTACATGTGGCGGAGAGAGAAAATATTGTGTTTTCTTTTTATCAAAATGAAAGTTATCATAACTATCTATATCGCTGTCGAATTTTGGAAAACTTAATATTGTTGAAATGCATTTTGAAGACATTTCCAACAAAATCAATAATCAATACAAGCGCTAAAATTTTAAATTTTAAAAACATATAATGTATTTCACGTCTTTAATATTTTTCAAAGCAATGAGCCGGGCCGATCATACTAGAAAAAAATGAGTCGGACATCTTAATGAACATTTAAACAAAAATCCTAAACTTCATGTTTTGGCGAATTCAAATATTGTGAGAGAATTCATTCTCAGCGTTTAAATTTTCCCCCCAGGTGATTCAAATTTAACTGAGTTTAACCCTAAAAATTTATAATATATATTTTTACCTTACACTTCAATATTGATTGAGAGCGAAAATGGGGATAGTGACGGAGGTGTTCAGTACAAAATATTTGACAAAAATAAAATTATGTGGAGTGCCAACGGCACGGGACATACTCTAGTCTATATTACAATTTATAGTGAAATTTTACTATTGGCTGACTAGGAAAAAATCAAATCAAAAGAATTAGAGATAAAAGATGGTTATGATTAAAATTTTGGAAATGTATTGAATTTTAGGGTTGAGATTCATTTTCCATGATGACATATCTGTAAATATAAAACATATAAAAGGGCAAAAATAATGAAAAACGTTTGAAAAAAGTTGGTGGAATGTACATGTGGCGGATAGAAAAAATATTATGTTTTCCTTTTAGTAAAATGAAAATTATCATCACTATCTACATTGTTGTCGGATTTTGATAAACTTAGTATCGTTGAAATACATTTTTGAAAATCTTTCGAACAAAATCAATGATCAATATAAGAGTCAAAATATTAAAAATATATATTTCATAATAAAAAAGGTATAATTAATGTATTACACGTCTTTAATATTTTTAAAAGCAATGAGACGGGTCGATCATACCAGAAAAAATGAGTCAGACATCTTAATGCACATTTAAACAAAAAACCTAAATTTCATGTTTTGGCGAATTAAAAGATTCGGGAAAAACTCATTCTCGGCGATAAAAAATTTTTCCCAACTGATTCAAATTTGATTGAACAGGCTTACACTTATAATCAACTTATACTTCAATACTGATTGAAAGCAAAAATGAAGATAGTGACGGAGATGCTCAGTACAAAATAATTAACAAAAATAAAATTATGTGGAGTGTCAACGACACAGAGCATACTCTGGTATAATACATATTACATAAAAATCACTCACATAACAAACTTTTGATACTAAAATAAATTATAGCATGTTAAAATATACGGAAATTAAAATATTTATTTATTTTCTAAATATTTTTTTGACATATTTTGAATTTCAAAAAATATTATCGGTAACTT
This sequence comes from Berberis thunbergii, assembly GCA_003290165.1. Lineage (NCBI taxonomy): Eukaryota > Viridiplantae > Streptophyta > Magnoliopsida > Ranunculales > Berberidaceae > Berberis > Berberis thunbergii. Next base: position 272,542 of record QNQO01008610.1, read on the forward strand.
CAAAATAGGAAATATTTTGTGAAATTTCAACATATTTCAAGAAAAAACATTCCTTGTTCTCAAGTACCATATTTTTTTTACTACCACCTTCACAACCAAAGTTTTAAAGAAGGCTATTGCTAAATAACACCATCACTTCTGCTGAAGAACACCGCCACCCCGCTTTTTCTTTTTTGATTTGTTGAAAGACACCACCACCACCCACCCTCACTTTCTTTTCTCCCTTTACCGGAGCAACACACCAGCAAACCTCACCACCACCTTGCTCGCCACGCCTTGCCAACAGTGGTGGTGGCAGTGGTGTTTGGGAGAAAAAAAGGAGGAGAATGAGAGGTGGAATTGATGGAAAATAAATGGAGAAATGAGAAAAGATGTAGGTTTATATATTTGTGATGTCCTTCAACAGAAATAGTGATGTTATTTAGCAACATAATTTGACTCATTATTTCCACTATCTAATATCCCTATCTTTATAACTTGTTTTGAAGCTTAAAACAAAAATCCTCATATTCTGGGATTGTGTACATATCTGCAAGTCTAAAAACAAAGGATTTTTTTTTTTTTTGCCAAGTTGGAAAAGGCCTACAACGTGGATTTTGTCGAGTAAGTAAGTCTTTATTCCATTTTTTAGCTTTCTCAACCTGATTTTGTGTTTTTCATATTTAAAATCCAATTTTTTGTAGACAAACACTATGATTTTGAACATTAAATGAAACTAAAAGGTCACCAATATTGCTTTATAGAGTTCACTTGAGTCACTGATCCAAGCCCTCAAAGGCCTCTTCATTTTCGTTGATAAGTTGTTAAAGAAGATGAAGTCTATGAGTAAAATCATAGCACAAGTTCTTGTGACATTCTAATATAAAAAGCACATAATCGTTTGAATTCATAGCCTAGTTCATCCTCAATCAATAGTGTAAATCACTGGAATATGGTTTATTACTTCATCAAGCAAATCGACTTTAATGATAATCTAAACACTAACCATGGTCACAATAAACATTTTTTCCCCTATTATGATACCCCAATCAACTAGGATGTAGACGTCATTGTGAAATATATATATATTGGAACAACAAACAATAAAACAAATTATTAAACAAGGGTAATCTTATTTAGACCCCCAAACTTTAAGTTTTTGACCCCGAACAATTAACGTAAATGAATCCAAAGAATGAGGTTAGTTTACTTTTCTCAAAACATTTTTTTCCACCCATTTACTTCTCAAAACTCAAACCCTTCGTCTTCTCTAAACTCAAACCCGTCTTTCTTTACCTAGGGTTTCAAGAAAATGAAATTGAAGAAGGCATCTACGTGCAAGCCAACCAAATCAAATTCTACAACTTCTAATCACAATCGGGGAGTGGAAGAAGCTTTGGAAAAAAAACCTAGATTCGACGTAGTTGAGGAAGAAAATGGGATGAAAACTCCTAAATCTTGCTGATATTCACATAATTATTATATAAAATATTTTCTAATTTATGTTTGTTAGTGATTTAAATATTTTATTTTATTTTCATGATTTTATAGGTATTACAGCTTAAATGAAGAAATTGCATAAGTGCAGCAAATTTAGAAGAACAAGTGGACACTCACGAAGTGGTGCTGGAAGGTGTGCCAAAATCCATCCAAACTAAGCCTAGGCCCAAGCCCATTCTCTCTCCATCAAGACTTGTTTTTTCCCTTCTCTCTGGCACATATAAAACAACTGAATATCCCACAGTTTTTGCCTCATCCTCTCTTTTAGGGGCAGACACAAGCAACCCCTTCCCACACACCTCCTTTCTTTCACGCCTCTTTCTTCGTCTTCTTCATCATGCAACACCAACACGTCCTTACCATATCGTTTCATTTTTCCTCTGGTTTGGCAAACACAGACGAACACCACCCCAACAACCTCTATCCTTCCATCCTTCACACCATATTTTTTTCTTCCTCTATTGTACAGATAAGGAGAACGACCAGCTCCCCATCTCTCACGCACTCCATGAGGCCTCCACCATCAGAGGCGGAGCCAAGATTTCCACTAGGGGGCAACATGATAAATTTTAAATAATATAATAATATTAAAAAATATTTTATTTACATTTAAAATAAAAATAAAAAATATATTCTACCTAATCATAACTACTTTCTAAAGAAATTACAATTTAAATTTGAAATAAACTCAAACCACTTGTTAATTTAAAAATGAAATTGTAACGACCCAATCCGCACAGTACGATATTGTCCGTTCTGGACCCAACCGGCCCGCACTGCTTTAAAAGGTCTCGTTTAGAGTATGCACAGCGGATATTGGACCCCCTCTGGCCCTACTCATCTAGATATTGTCCGTTTTGGTCCACTGGGTCCACCGAGCACCCCGACCTCACGACTTTGTTTCTTTCGCCCACCTACTGGGGCTCAGAAGGCCTCTTACTATGGGGATCCAACCTCGCACACATATAGCACGTCCCCCTTCCACACCCAGGCGATGTGGAATTATCTCCCCCATTTGTAGCTTGCCAACCCTCTTGGGTCTGGGCTTATTGGGCTCCAACCCTCACCCTCCTCCTCAGGTGGCCACACAAGGGTCTCCACAATCCAACCCCCTTGGGGCCCAACGTCCACGTTGGCACACTTTCGGATGGGTCAGGCTCTGATACCATTCTGTCACGACTCGATCCACAGAGTACTATATTGTCCGCTTTGGGTCCAAGGCCCACACGACTTTAAAACGCGTACTACTTTGTAGATCCAACCTCGTACATATATAACACATCACCCTCCGCACCCTGACGATGTGGGACTATGATATTCTCTTGGTAGCTCCCCCAAACCCTCTTGGGATCCATGGGCCTATTGGGTTTCTCTCTCACCCTCCCCCTCAGGTCCGCCCACACAAGGGGATCACAGTTGTGAGACCCTAAGTGGGCGGACCTGAGGTGAGGGTGAGGGTGAGGGTAGAGGGCCCAACAGGCCCAACAAGCCCAATAGGCCAAGAGGGGTTGGACGAGCTACAAGGGGAATCATAGTCCCATATCGCCTGGGTGCGGGAGGGAGATGTGCTTTAAGTGTGCGAGGTCGCTCTACATGACAACACGCGTTTTAAAGTCGTGCGGGCCGGTTGGTAGCCCAAAGCGGACAATATGGTGTCATGTGGACCGGGTCGTTACAGTTGGTATCAGAGCCTGACCCAGCCGGAAGTATGCCACGTGGAGGTGGGCCCTCGGGCAACGTGGACGTTGTGCCTGTGTGGCCAACGAGGACGTTGGGCCTTAAGGGGGTGGATTGTGAGACCCTAAGTGGGCGGACCTGAGGTGAGGGTGAGGGTAGAGGGTAGAGGGCCCAACAGGCCCAACAAGCCCAATAGGCCAAGAGGGGTTGGACGAGCTACAAGGGGAATCATAGTCCCATATCGCCTGGGTGCGGGAGGGAGATGTGCTTTAAGTGTGCGAGGTCGCTCTACATGACAACACGTGTTTTAAAGCCGTGCGGGCCGGTTGGTAGCCCAAAGCGGACAATATGGTGTCATGTGGACCGGGTCGTTACAACAGTGGTATATAGTACTGGTAAAAGTGCACTGGAGTGACCAGGAGGGCGATGTGACATGGAAATTAGAGGATCATATTCGGCAGTTACTTCTGTATCTATTCTCGTAGCTTTCTGTTTTTTTCAGTTTAATCTCGAGGACGAGATTCTTTTGAGGTGTGTATTATGTAACATCTATTTTTTTCTTTGTACCACCCGGTGGTAGTGTTTAGAATTTTAGTGGTGACATATAACCTTGCCCTTCTACAAGACTCTACACAATTTTCCCATCTCTTTACTCTTCTCATCAGATTGTGGGTGGTTTTATTATTAGTCAAACAACCCAAGAGAAGAGAGTTTGAGAGGGGGAGTTCCTTAAAGATTTGCTAGAAGATTTTGGTACATGTTGGGAAGGATAAGCTTTGTGTTTTGAGGATTGCAATAGTTGTAGCTGGTGAGTAAATCTACCATTTCTTGAAGGATTTAACCTATTAGATTGCATGTTTACTCTTTCTTTATGTAAATTTTGGGATTTGTTATTTTGGGTTAAGATGGGTAACCGAGTGTCTTTCCATAATGGTATTTTTCGATTCCGTCAATATTTTTATTTTTATTACTTTCATTTGAAAGATGAATGTGAGAGCCTTCTATAGGTAGCTTATATGCATAATTTGGATAAGTATTGAAGAAGTTATAGGTGTTTGAAGTTTGTGTGTTGAACTGTAACTTGTTGAAATTGTAAGTCCGACTTTAAAATGTGATGAACAGGGGGTAAAGATCTGGTTTTATTTTCTATTATTGAAAGCACTTAAGGATAAATCTTGTATGTTTAAAAACTAGAAGGTAAGGGTTTTCCAATGGTATAAAGTTTTTAGGTTTTGGTTGAAAAATGTGACTTGTGTGTATGTTTGAAGTTGCTATATTACACTGAAATGTTATGGAAAATCTGCTCCGAGGTAGAAGACGATGACATCATACTGACATCATCTGTTTGACCCAATTTTGAATTTGATCCATAATTCTGTTTTTAATACTGTTTTCACCGTTGTGACCACTGTGATAAAATTAAATTTTAGAATAAATTTATTTCACATTTTATAATTTCTTAATTTTGGCAATATATGCATCGAGATGCGTGTGTTCAAGCAGATGTTTATTATTGAGTATTGTGCATCATATGTGATTGTGATATTTAGAACTTAGTTCATCTAATGGAATTATGTAAATGATGTTACTTGATAAGTGTTGAGAAATTTTGAGTTTGACATGAATATCCTACTCCGGCGTTTGAAATGTAAATAGTGGTACAATATGACCATAGATGCCTTGGTTTCTGACATTTGTGTAATCCATACACAGTGAGTTATACGGTGCCTGTCTCCAAAAGGGGAAAACTAAGTCATTATATGAGTTATGACTCGCGTGATATAGTGAAGTGTTCCTTAGGAGTAGTGTCTGATTTTCAAAAGGGGAAAACTAAGCCACTGTATGAGTCATGACTTGCGTGATACAGTGGAGTGTTTCTGAGGGGTCAGAGGAAGAGTGTGAACTTAGTCCTCTTCCAGCGCACAGTTTTAAATTGTGATTTGGCCCATGTGTCCAGTCTTTTGAGGTGAAATATGTATTTTAGAGACGACACCCCATTTGAAATGCATACATACTCAAAGTGGGTATTGGTACACGTATGGAGGTGGGTCGAGGTGAGACATATTCGGCACATGGATAGGTGCGATAGGGTATTCATGGTCTAAAATTTTATGTAGCATGTCCTCCAGAAGGGAAACTAAGTCATTGTACGAGTTTTGACTTGCGTGATGCGATGGAGATTTCCTAAGGACCAATAGAAGGGACATGTCTTGTAACAAGCATGTCCTAAATAAAAATAGTATGATATGTTTTGATTGTGAGTATGCGAAAATTTGATAAGATGATATGTGCAAAAGATTATGGAAATTTTCATCCATTTGAAAGGAATGGTATATTAAAAAGTTATGTTTTTGTTGATCATCTGATTTGTGCATACGACTAGTTAACCATATGGTTGGTGCATTATGTATAAGTTGTAGCGTGTGATGTAAGGTAAATGTGAATGTATCTTGAAATGTGGATTATTATTTGTAGTTGATTTTTAATCTATTCATTCCAGCTTTAGGCTGACCCATTTTGCTTTGTTTTGTGGCAAATGGGTGTACTCTTATTGGAGTGCAGGCGTTGGAAGCGACTTTGTTGATCAAGCCGAGCGGAAGTAGATCCTAGTATTTTCCAGGGTTTGTAAGATGTTTTGCGTGTTTGCTATTTGGTTTTAATATGCAAGTTATGTTGGTGTGAATGCTATGATGTGTGGAGTTGGGGGCGAATGTTGCCTTTGGATGGTTGTAATATTTTGGAGTTTCGTGTAATATTTTGGAATTTCATTTTTTTCCGAGAAATGTTTATGTGAAAATGTGGTTAGGTTCTGTCACGTGCCGTTTGTAGGAAATCTCCCGGTTGTTGGGTTTTTCCTTATGAGCGGGGTGTGACAGAAAATTTACCATTCTGTCACGATCCGATCTACAGAATACTATATTGTCCGCTTTAGGCCCGCACGGCTTTAAAACACGTAGTACTTTGTAGATCCAACCTTGTACATATATAGCACATCACCCTCCCACACCCAGGCGATGTGGGACTATGATATCCCCTTGGTAGCTCGTCCAACCCCTCTTGGGATCCACTGGCCTATTGAGCTTCTCCTTCATCCTCCCCCTCAGGTCCGCCCACACAAGGGTATCACAGTCCACCCATTCGGGAGCCCAACGTCCACGTTGGCATACTTCTGGCTGGGTCAGGCTCTGATACCATTCTGTAACGACCCGATCCGCACAGTATGATATTGTCCACTCTGGGCCCAACCGGCTCCCATGGCTTTAAAAGGCCTCGTTCAGAGTATGCACAATGGACATTGGGCCCCTCTCTGGCCCTACTCATTCAGATATTGTCCGCTTTGGTCCACTGGATCCACCCAGCACCCCAACCTCACGACTTTGTTTTCTTCGCCCATCTACTGGGGCTCATAAGGCCTCTTACTATGGGGATCCAACCTCACATATATATAGCACATCCTCTTTCACACCCAGGCGATGTGGGACTATCTCCCCCTTTTGTAGTTTACCAACCCTCTTAGGCCTGAGCCTATTGGGCTCCAACCCTCACCCTTCCCCCTCAGGTCCGTCCACACAAGGGTTTCCACAGTATATTTAGTAACGACCCAATCCGCACAGTACGATATTGTCAGCTCTGGGCCCAACCGACCCACACGGCTTTAAAATGTCTCGTACTATGGTGATCCAACCTCGTACATATATAACACACACCCCCTTCCACATCCATGTGATGTGGGACTATCTTCCCCCTTTGTAGCTTGCCAACCCTCTTGGGCCTGGGACTATTGGGCTAAAACCCTCACCCTCCCCCTCAGGTCCTCCCACACAAGGGTCTCCACAGTGCACCCCCCTTGGGGCCCAACGTCCACATTGACACACTTCCGGCTGGGTTAGACTCTGATACCATTGGAAAGCCCTTACCTTCTACTTTTTAAACATGCAAGATTTATCCTTAAGTGCTTTCAATAACATAAAATAAAACCATATCTTTACTCCCTGTTCATCAAGTTTTAAAGTCAGACTTACAATTTTAACAAGTTACAGTTCAACACACCAACTTCAAACACCTATAACTTCTTCAATACTTATCCAAATTCTGCATATAAGCTACCTATAGAAATCTCTCACATTCATCTTTCAAATGAAAACAATCAAAAATAAAAATATTGACAGAATATAAATATACCATTATAGAAAGACACTCGGTTACCCATCTTAACCGAAAATAACAATCCCCAAAATCTACACAAAGAAAGAGTAAACATGAAATCTAATAGGTTAAATCCTTCAAGAAAGGGTAGATCTACTCACCAGCTACAACTATTGCAATCCTCAAAGCACAAAGCTTCACATTCCCAACATGCACCAAAATCTTCTAGCAAAAGGCTTGTGGATCCCAAAGCAGAAAGTATCGTATCGTGAGCGTCCGCTGTATACACTCTGATAAGAGGTTTTTTAAAGCCGTGCGGGTCGGTTGGGCCCAAAACCACCAATATCTTATTGTGAGGATCGGGTCGTTACGGAATGGTATCAGAACCTGACCCAGTCGGAAGTGCGCCAATGTGGACGTTGGGCCTCAATGGGGGGGGGGGGGTGGACTGTGGAGACCCTTGTGTAGGCAAACCTGAAGGGGAGGGTGAGGGTTGGAGCCAAATAGACTCAGGCTCAAGAAGGTTGGCAAACTACAAAGGGAGGGAGATAGTCCCACATTGCCTGGGTGTGAAAGGGGGTTGTGCTATATATGTGCGAGGTTAGATCCCCATAGTACGAGGCCTTTTAAAGTCATGCGGGCCGGTTGGGCCCAGAGCAGACAATATCGTACTGTGTGGATCGGGTCGTTACAGAAATTGAAAACTATGCCGTTGAAATTCGACGATTAAGGAATTCAAAAAAATATTTGCCCCTGAAAATAAATATAAGCATGAAACAAAGATAAAATGGCTTAAATCTTTTGAACTCGATTTGTATCAAAGTTGGAAAAATTACAGTTAGTTACTTGGCGTTGAAGTGAACTATGGGCCAAACGATATATTTATTCTAAATTTTAAGGGGTAATGCTTAAAAAGAAGAAATATGGACTCTTTATAAAGTAGTGGGTATACCAAGACAATTGGGTGCACTTAACTCCAAAATGTCTCCACATGTCGAAAACAACGGGCTCCACCTATAACAAGTGGCTTTGATAAGAGACTTTCTTTTGTTGAGGGGGGGGGGCTATAAAAACTAATTGGATCCAACACTTCTCTATTGGATTGTCAGAGAATTTAAGAGTTAAGGGGGGGGGGGGGGGGAGGGGGCAGCCATTACCATGAACCTCTCTCCTCGTAAACATCCACCTCCTCCTTTTCATCTCCATCTCGCACAACATCACAAACTAGTCATCCATCGCAACTACTGCAATAGAGAGCATGGTCGTAGCATACATATAGGGAAGAAGAGTTTATGGAGGGAAGAGAGATTTAAATTCTTCCTTTCACTATCGACACCACACAATCTATTCTTAACACCACGGAGCACCCATGTACGTTGGTGAATCGTGTTCGTTGAGGAATAAATGGAGTTGACAAACGCTGCCGCTGCCACCACCCCCACCATGATATTTTAAACCCCGCACTGAGGAGAAAATGAAACCATAAGTTTCTAGAGTTTGTTGAATTCATTTTATTGTTTTATTTGTGTTCCATTGTTAAATACAATTAAAAGATTAGAGGGTGCTCTCCTCCTGATCCACTGAGTGGCAAGAGGTTCTCTCCTCTTGATCCGCGGCGAGAGGTTCTCTCAGATCGGGCTTGAGGAAACTCATGCTGATCTACTTATGGGCTTGGAAGGAAACTCATGCTGATTTGCTTTCAGGCTGGTGCTCTCCTCCTGATCCTCTTTATTAGGTGCTCTCTTCCTCCGCGAGAGGTTCTCTCAGATCGGGCTTGAGGAAACTCATGCTGATCTGCTTTCGGGCTTGAAAGGAAACTCATGTTGATATGCTTTCGGGCTCCGATCTGTCGCAGGAAGCCGCAGGGCTCAGATCTGTCTTCCGATTCAAGGGCGGAAGGAAGAGGGAGGGAAAATCTGTCTTCTAGATCTGATACCCCTTCTCCGGTCTATTGAATGACAGGAACAAATGGTGGAGACGCAGTCAGTGTGAACGTGTTTGCACAGGAGGTGATCATGAATTTTGAGGAGAAGTACAACATTCATGGTGATGGATTGCTACAGTTACTCACAAATGAATATCAAGTGGCTGTACAAAATGGAGATAAACTAGGTGCAGAAGGACTGGAAATGATGATAAACCCCAAAAACTGGGCAATGCTAAAGAAATGAAGAGGTTCTGCATAAAGCAGATGAATGTACAATGCCAACCAGTGTTACATCCTCTAGCCCTAGCAAAATTCAAGAAACAATGGCAACAAACCCTGTCGTTGCACCAACGAGGATGAGTTGGGCGTCAAAGCTTAAGCAAAGCAAGCATACGAGCTCTACAAAACTTAGGTATGAACCTCCAACTACTGTTGAAGGGAGGAAAATAGTACAAGTGCAAACTGCTGACTTTACGAATAGGATAGAAGAATGTGAAAGGTTGGTTATTGGCAGCTTTGTGGGCAAGAGCTTGGCATATGGTTATGTCAAAGAGTGGCTGATAAGGACGTGGGGAATTCGAGATTTTGTGATGAGCATACACGGAGATAATAATTTTGTATTCAAATTCAAGAAGGAAGAAGATAAAAGTAAGGTATTGGAAATGAGACCTCTGCATATTGCAAGCAGGTTGTACATCCTCAGGGCCTGGTCACCTTCTATGGAGGAGGATGCCGAGGTGCTTACCTCGATACCTATTTGGGTCACACTGAAGAAAATTTCTTTATTCCTATGGAATCCAGAGGGTATTCAAAGGATTGCTAGTTTTATTGGAGTGTCTATCATGCTTGACAAAACTACTGAAAAAAGGACAAGATTAGCATATGCGAGGGTGTCTGTGGAGGTGGATGTAAACAACCAATAACCCAAAGACACATCTCTGTGGTTATCAATGGAGATAAGAAAAAAATAGTTGAGGTTGAGTATGCATGGATTCCTGTTAAATGTAGTTCTTGTGTAGTTTTTGGCCATACAAAACAGCAGTGTTCAAAGAGCAAATAAATTAAGACTCCAAGCCATATGGTATGGCAAGCTACGGGTAGGACCCAACCACTAGAAAGACAAAACTCCGATGATTGGACGATCGCCAAGGGTAGACATACATTCAAGTCGAAGACTCCTCCCAGGTTTGAGGGAAGCCTAGGGCCTATCACAGGACAAGCATGACTAGTATAGAGGCTGCTAATGTGGCAGAACATAACATAAATGACGACCAGAGTGATGCCATAACGCAGAGTCCACAACCATTGATTCTTATCAACCCAATGCTTGAGCGTAGTGCTAATGTGGAGGCAAGTGAACACACACCGACTCAGGACAAAGAGAATACCACAACAGATGAGCAGAGTAGTCACGAGGAACATGAGCAAGATCTTTCTAGTGATGAGGTTGCACGCGATTTTTTTTCAAAATCTTGCACTAAAAATTTTAGTCTCTGCCCTCGAAGATCGTCTAGGGCTAAGAAAGCTAACAAAAAGTACAAAGGTTGAATTCCTCCTTAACAAAGGAGACGGGGATAAAAAACAAGAGGTTTCTTCTTGGGCCGATGCTAGTTGAAGATTTCTATAGGACTAGTAATCATATTCACTCTCACTAGAATTCTCTTTCTTGTGAGAGTTTGTTTCTTATTTTATTTTTGTTTTTTTGCTTTTGTTTCATTTGTATAAAGGTTCTTAAAACCCAACTCACTTTCCAACAAAAAAAAATACAATTAATTTCTTAATATTGATAAATTGCTTTCATCGATTATATACAGACTTGAAATCTAGACTAGTAGGTAGCTAGAGTACTCTTTGTTGATATTCGAAACATGTTTTGATTATGTTAAACCTGTGATTGTGTGTGTTATCACAAGACACTCAGTGCTAAGGGTTTAGACTTTTGCTAAAATTAATTGTGAATTTAGATTACTTTTTATGGCTATTAACATCACATCTTTGATGCAAGCAAGAGAATGTTCATCCCTAGTGCTCCTCGCTTTATAAAAATAGTAAATTAGGTTTAAATAATTCTAGAATAACCTATGGTGGATTCGATGCCTTAGTTCGTTTCTCGATTGCATTTATTAATTCAATTTTTAGTTCCTTAGTTTAATTTCATTAGTTTTTAAATTTTCAATCGATGTAATCACCACTTTAAATTAGTATAAATAAATTTTAGTTTTCGATTGTATTTTCAATCCTCGTGGGATCGACCCGTATTTGTCATGGTTTACTAGTTAGATAACCGTGCACTTGCGGTATTACAATCATGTTAGATTAGCCTATTAATTTAGGTTAGTAAAATCTGCATCACTTGTATAAATCAAAATATTGGGGTTAAAGATAATGATAATGGTCGAAATAGTGGTGGTAAACATGGTGACCATGGTGTTAAAGCTAGTGATCATGATGATGATTTAAATGTTATTGAAGGTGGTGATGATGATATGTTAAATGTTGGTGATGGTATACATCGTGATAGTGTTGGTTGCATTTTGAATGAGATCGCTCTTTTGGTGTTTTATATGATTGTGGTCATGGGCGGACCTATTCAGGGACCAGGCGGGTAGCTGCCCCTCTGAACTTTAAAAAAAAATTAAAATTTTTTTTGTTCATATTTAAAAAAAAAACTTGACTATAAGGGTTTCCCCTTCTCTGTTCTCTCGAATCTCATGCGGCCCTGTTCGAGTGTTCGGTTGTTCCTCTTCTCTCACGCGACCCTGTTCGATTGTTCCTTTTCTCTCAATGAACTAAAATCTCTTCCTCTTCGGTTAATCCTCAGCTGCATATTTAAGAAGGATAAGAAACCCCATTTTATCTATCTCTCTTGAATATCTCCCATTCCCAAAAACAAAAGGGTCAGTAGTACATAATATTTTATCCAATTTATCTCTCAGAATTCATTTTCATTGTGTTTTTGGATTTGGGGGTATGCTTCATTTTTTGTGGGTTTTCCTTGTTTTAGTTGAATTTGAAGTTTTTGTTAAAAAAATTGAATTTTTTTAAATGCCCCAAACCTTTATTGAGAGAAAAGATTGAATTTTTGAAGTTGCTTGTGTGAAAAGTTTAGTTCTTGATTAGTAGGTCATCGTCCATGTCTGTTTCAGGTTGCTGGCTTTCTTTCTAGAATTAGGGTAGTCTAGAAACCTACTTGTTTCAGGTAGGATTTGTTGTGTTCATTGAGATTTTAGTTCTTCTGCTTAACTTGAAGGGATTAATGTATAACTCAGTTTTCTTCGTTACTTTATATACAGATTTTGCTTTACACTCTTGCAGCTTAGGTACATTAACATTTTATTCATGAAAATTAATCTTAAATCTTGTGAATTAGATGTTTTCATAAATATTGTTAGAGCTTGTATGTTTTTCCATATAACAATGCTTGAAAGTAAATATTATATATTTATTTACTTAATTAATATTTTATTTACTTATTTAATATATTATTTATTTTTTCCAGCTATGGACAAGTTTTTGAAAAGAAAGTCTGTGTCAGAGTTACCATCCCCTAGCTTACAAAATAATGAGGGTGGTCAGTTAGATCCAATCTCAAAGCCAATTCACGTGGATTATGATATGTCAAATCTTCCAACAGATCCCGGATCAAGACCTCGAATTTCAGACTATCATCCTAATGACCAAGACATAATTAGAAGAACATATTTACAAAGGGGTCCATGTCAGCATTTGACCACCAGAAGTTGATCGGTCTTGCTCAATTTTATCCAATGGATTTCTCAGATTTTGATTTGATGGTGCTTCAAGATCAATTGAAAACTTATATTATGGATGTGCGATCAAATAGTGAATTTTCAAATATAATCGGTATAGGTGGTCTTGCTAAGAAGATGGTTGAAACAAAAAATGATGTCGTATATCCTCTGGTTTATTTATTCATCACATTATCATTGATTCTACATGTTGCCACTGCTACAGTTTAAAGGACATTTTCAACTATGGATATTGTGAAGAGTCGCCTAAGGAATCAAATGGGAGATGATTGGATGAATGATTGTTTGGTGACATACATTGAAAGGGATGTTTTGGATAGCATTGAAAATGAAGCCATCATGTAACAATTTCAGAACATGAGATCACGACGTGTAGATTTGTAAAAATGTGGTTAAATGATATGGTTAGAAAGAAATAGTTGGTGTTTTGAAGAGTCCTTATAAGGACATTCCTTTATAGATAATACTTTTTGTACGTATGAGTTGCATAGTTGCAATTTATAGATAATATTTTTTTGTAAATTGGTGAGGTGAATTCCTCTCACCTCTCTCATCTTTTGTGAGTAATACAATATCTTATTTTATGGCTTAACATAAGAAAGTAAATAGTAGTATTTAAATTTGTCACTTAAATTTTATTTTTTGAAAAATGTTATTTTAGTAAATTATTATCCCCCCCCCCCCCCCCCCCCCGAAGTGAAATTTTGAATCCGCCCCTGATTATGGTCAAAGGTTAACCATTTACTTTCCAGACATTATGAACTTTTAACTCTGTAGCTTTACAATGTTGAAACTGTCACAACTTCGTGACAGATTTTCAAGTACAAAATTTTATCTATCACTACAACGTCATGTCTACGTACAATGGCATATCAGTAATTGAAATATCAAATAATTGAAACTGGAGACCAATGGACCAATCAATCAATTTCAGATACAGATTCGATAGATCTACGTTATGCAGATTGTAAACCTCAACACTTTAGAAAGCCGCCTCAAGATGAAAATAACTTATAAACAAATTAACAAAATCCTGAAACACAGCTAATGACAACAAGTCCTTCTTCAACCAACATCTTCAATATTTTTGAAAGTGGAAGATTTGGGTCCATAAGTAATGTAACCTCTACCCCAAGGCAACATTTTGTCAGTCCCATGTTTTGATCTTGGCAGAAAATTGAAGAAAACAAGTAGTCATCAATATGGTCACCTAGGTATGGTAATTCATCGGTAATATAATTCATGTTTTTTTCGCATGCGCTTATTGATCTCTTCAAGCTGCCAAGACATGGAGAAGAGAAATGTATCACAGACCTGAACTGAAGATCCTCATCAATGGGGATGGGTGATGAAGGTGGTAAAGATATGAAGTAATGAAGAGATCTTCTCATAGAGACAGGATGAGATCAGTAGTGACCTGTAAATCACATTAATTTTATACACTTGTGAGCCTGCACGCAAAATCAGGTTTAATTTGCTTTATTAATTAAGCTGAAGGTGGTCAGTAATTGATTAAATCAACCATTATACCATATTGATTGTTAACATAGCTGATTTTTCTCCTTAGTTGATTGGCTTCTAATCATTATTTCTTATATTCTTCTAATATCGATCTACACCACATACATGCAGAAATTGAATGAATAAAAGCTTCACTACTATTGACAAAAAATTAGTAGCTAGTATAAATTGTTAAATTGCTAACTTTTCTAAAAGCTTAAGCTGATAGAGAGGGCATATATCTAGCATATATCAAGGTCGGGATCTACCGAACGGGTGGAGTGGACTTCTACTATGTTAAATTGTTAACTTCTCTAAAAGCTTAGGCTGATAGAGATGACATATCTAGCATGAGTAAGTCTAGGGAGCCACTTTTGAGCTAAGTTTTGATTTTTTTTTTTACACTTTTACCCATTTTCTTTAAAACACAACCACAAACACCATCAATGGAGGTAGAAGTGTAAAAAAAAACCCAATCTAACTCAAAAGTGGCTCACAATCCTCGCTCCCTAGAATTGTTGATCAAACATATATCAAGGTCGGAGTCTACGGAATGGATGGAGTGAACTTCTAGTCTCAATATAAATATAACTAACGGAATACTTCCAAAGTTTGCAAGGTCCCCCAAAGTACGATTAATTACTAGTTTTATAATCATATAATACACCATAAAACCTCTAAATGGGAGCCAAGGAATCTAAGATAGCATCCATAATGGTTAATCCTACTACAATATGAAATGAGGTTAAACTTTTTAACTACAAGGGTTCAAAATGAAAAAAAAAATGCTTTGCTGTTAGTCCCCCTTTTTCTTTTTTTAGGAAGAAAATATCACATTAATTAGCAGACTAATATATAGGATACACATCCTTGTCGAGATAGATATTGTTTCCCAAATTGTATAACAATGAATATTAAAACCAAATACAATAATGAATATTAAAACCAAATACAATAATGAAGAGATTATTCTACTAAAAATTTCTTGGTCCCATTTTGATTCATTTAATTTTTTTATTTTCTATTGTTACAATTTGTGAAGCAAGTGGCCCAAAATATATCAAAAAAAAAATCAAACTATAATAAATAAACAAATAAAAATATAATAAAAAAAATGTCAAGAACAGATACAACTAGCCCATGAGAACAATTTTGATACATATCCCAACTAACAGGATTTTCCAAAATTTCTTGATATATATATATATACTGTTAACTGGAATGGATAGTAGAACCCTACAGACTCTTTTGCCAGCATCGACACAGATCTTCGTATTTTATCATAGCTAATAATAATAATATTATAACTTACAACAAGTCTGGCTTCAGTAAGAAATTCTGCAGATTCACTGAAAGAAAGACAAGCTATTTAGATAAAAAAAAAAAAAAAATATATATATATATATATATATATATATATATATATATATATATATATATATAAAATTAAATAATGACACTTAAAAGTTTATATGAACTATTAACACTGACTGCGTTGGAGTATTAATTGTATTGCATGAAGAATTATGCTATATGTTTGTCTGCCATGCCAATATTAAACATCAAGCATAAAAATTAAACTACAGCATGATGTATATATGATGAAAACATATCATATTTAATGTAAGTGCTAAGTCTAATCATCTCAAAGATTTATTTCTGAGCTTAGGGTTTAGGCATCTTGTCTGTGATGTTCTTCACTACATCGATCATTTTGCTTAACTCTATTAGCATCATCCAGTCTCTTGGAAGTGGAAGTTGGTAAAATATAAGACTAAATTAATTTTCATTACAAATTGATCTAATCATGTTAAGAGCTACCATATCATTGCTTTGAGACCTGCTTCCATTAAATAGACTAAACTAATGATCAGATAGTAGGCTTTTTAGTTAATCAAAGTTTTGGTTGAGCATTAGACTAATTAATTTTAAAATAAACCTCTTCTTTCATCAAACAAAGCTCTCACTCATAATTTCCAAAAAAAAAAAAAAAACTCTCACTCATGTCTCAACCAAGCATTCAAACACCACAATTTGACACCTCTTAAATATGATAAAACCAAGAATTCATGAAGCACTTCCAACTTGTCAACCAAAGATTACAAAGGAACTTGATCTTCTTATTCGCAGAACAAATGCAAACAGGTACAATTGAGAGAAGCCATATATATGTTATATCAAATCATCGAAATTGGATATCACTGGACTAAATCTATCAGCTTCTGGCGCAGACCTAATAGATCTACATCTTGGACATTGTTGACCTGCATGTAAACACCCAACAATTGAGAGAGGAACCAGAAAACACTCAACACAATTAAATTTAACAATCAAGCAATTATGTTTGCAGCGCTAATATTTAGTAAGTACCTCTGAGTGAAGAGTGTAAAATGACATTTCATTAATTTTGGTTGAAAAACAGCTAATACCGTTAAGTCCTTCTTCATCCAACATCTTCAGCACCTTTGAAAGTGGAAGCTCTGGATCCGTAAGTACAGTAACCTCTACCCCAAGGCAGCATTGTGTAACAGTGACATGTTTTGGGTAAAAAGTGCTTATTCTTTTGGTAACAGATGTACTTGAATTGGTAGTCAATCCTTTGAGTCGATCTCTTTTGTTGTTCATCTCTTTGATCTTCTTCTCTAGGTGCTTAATGTAATTGGTTGCATCATCCATGTCATCTGAGACCGACCGCTTTCTCTTTGTCTAAAAACGCATCCATATCCACCATAAAAACTAAAGATTAAATCTAACTAGTAGCTTGTATAATTAAATACCATCAATTCTACACATCTATAAACATTAACATACAAAAAATTATGAAAGATTCGTATATATGTTGTCATGATTGTACCTTGAGATTCTTAGGAGGGAGTAATGATCGAAGCTTGGTGTAAAGGGAAGCCATCTCTTGCCTTCTTTGGCGCTCCACATCCTTGTGCATAATCTTCCTCTTCTTCTTATCATTATTATCCTTACAAGTACTATCTTCATTGCCCAAAGGAGCTGGAGGACTCACTAGGTTGAGTGTGTTTTCAAGTTCGCCAAATATTGAAGAAAATAATTCATCTTCTAGAGGCAGAGGCGTTACAGGAGGGGTCAAATTATGAATATTATTCATGGCTTGTCCAAGCGATCAAGAAAGTGTTACAGGTATGATGATCAGATCTTAATTGGGGGTGATAGAGGAGAAAGGATTTAAAGACATTTTCTTCTCAGATCGAGCCAGCAGGGTGAGATCAGGAGTGACCTCACAAACCTCACCAGTTCCTCGTGTGTGGGCACTGTAAACATTTTACTCTTGGACCCGGCATGTGTAACAAATCAGTTCTTGCTTAAGCTTCTGTGTTTATTATTAATAAATAACTAGTTTATACATATTGTCAGTAAGATTTCTTCGTCCTAACTATTGGCATTTTATTTATTTATTACTTCAATGAAAACTGCATCAAAAATGTTAAACTGAGTAACGAAAGGAGATAATTAAATAATGAGAATGAGATAATTAAACCAATTTGAATGAGGTAGGATCTGTAAGTTGTTGATGAGCTGCTTTCTCAAAGGTGTTTGTACTCATTTCACAGTTAAAATCATCCCCACAAAATTCATCTCATTTCATTTACTGAGGCAAAACTCTTTCTGCCAAATCATGAAATCAGATATAAATTTTTTTTTACCTGAGCTGGTAACTAATATAAAAATACAACTATAAAAAATACATTGCATATACCAGATTGGATCCAATGTAGTCCAATTTTAAGCCAAAATAGGATCACTATCGATAACTTTAGCAATGAGCAGACGAGCATAATAACTAATGTCGCAAAATAATTAGGATAAGTATCTAGGTGAAGCTAATTTTTTTTTTAAAATTTGCGAACCTAATATGATCATAATACAATTTCATAGAAAAAATAGCTTATATGAGGCTCAAATTTTGTACGAGTTGGCTAATGGTATATATTTTCATTGAATTCTATAGTTATAATTTTATATATTTTTTGTTGGAGGTTTTATACAATATACCACTTGTGAAAAACAATTCATTTATTTAATGTTAATTAGTTTTTTTTATTAAACTAAACATTTTTTAATGTTTGCAATTCTAATAAAATTGCATTGAACATAAAATAAAAATGCACTTGAAGAATATCGAACTCAGGTCTTTTATAAAAAAAATAAACCTACAACCACTACACCAACAAAGACATTTTCAAATATTTGTATAAACAATTTTTATATTGTATTCTACATTATATAATCGATTTTTTTTAAGACTATACTAAAAACATTTTAAAAGTTGAGGGGAGCAGCTGCCCCCCTCGCCATTAAGTAGGTCGGGCCATGAATTTCGAGCACTAGTCCTATTTAGAATAAGAGCAACCGAGCTGTCACAACTTCATGACAGATCTTCAAGTACAAAATTTTATCTATCACTACAACGTCATGTCTACATACAATGGACCAATCAATCAATTTCTGATACAGATTCGATAGATCTACGTTATGCAGATTGTAAACCTCAACACTTTAGAAAGAAGCCTCAAGATAAGTAACTTATAAACAAATTAACAAAACCCTAAATAAAATCCTGAAACACAGCTAATGACAGCAAGTCCTTCTTCAACCAACATCTTCAATATTTTTTAAAGTGGAAGATTTGGGTCCATAAGTAATGTAACCTCTACCCCAAGGCAACATTTTGTCACAGTCCCATGTTTTGATCTTGGCAGAAAATTGAAGAAAACAAGTAGTCATCAATATGGTCACCTAGGTATGGTAATTGATCAGTAATATAATTCATGTTTTTTTCGCATGCGCTTATTGATCTCTTCAAGCGGCCAAGATATGGAGAAGAGAAAAGTATCACAGACCTGAACTGAGATCGTCATCAATGGGGATGGGTGATGAAGATGGTAAAGATATGAAGTAATGAAGAGATCTTCTCATAGAGACAGGATGAGATCAGTAGTGAACTGTAAATCACATTAATTTTATACACTTGTGAGCTTGCACGCAAAATCATGTTTACTTTGCTTTATTAATTAAGTTGGAAGGTGGTCAGTAATTGATTAAATCAACCATTATACTATATTGATTGTTAACATAGCTGATTTTTCTCCTTAGTTGATTGGCTTCTAATCATTATTTCTTATATTCTTCTAATATCGCTCTACACCACATACATGCAGAAATTGAATGAATAAAAGCTTCACTACTATTGACAAAAAATTAGTAGCTAGTATAAATTGTTAACTTTTCTAAAAGCTTAAGTTGATAGAGATGACATATATCTAGCATATATCAAGGTCGGGATCTACGGAACGGGTGGAGTGGACTTCTAATATGTTAAATTGTTAACTTCTCTAAAGCTTAGGCTGATAGAGATGACATATCTAGCATGAGTAAGTCTAGGGAGCTAAGTTTGGGAGCCACTTTTGAGCTAATTTTTGATTTTTTTTACACTTTTACCCATTTTCTTTAAAACACAACCACAAATACCATCAATGGAGGTAGAAGTCTAAAAAAAACCCAATCTGGCTCAAAAGTGGCTCACAATCCTAGCTCCCTAGAATTGTTGATCAAACATATATCAAGGTCGGAGTCTACGGGAACAGATGGAGTGAACTTCTAGTCTCAATATAAATATAATTAACAAAATACTTCCAAAGTTTGCAAGGTCCCCCAACGTACGATTAATTACTAGTTTTATAATCATATAATACACCATAAAACCTCTAAATGGGAGCCAAGGAATCTAAGATAGCATCCATAATGGTTAATCCTACTACAATAGGAAATGGGGTTAAACTTTCAAATACAGGGCTTGCGCACTTTTTAACCACAAGGGTTCAAAATGAAAAAAAAAAAATGCTTTGCTATTAATCCCCTTTTTTCCTTTTTTAGGAAGAAAATATCACATTAATTAGCAGACTAATATATAGGATACAAATAATGAATATTAAAACCAAATACAATAATGAATATTAAAATAATGAATATTAAAACCAAATACAATAATGAAGAGATTATTCTACTAAAATCTCCTGGTCCCATTTTGATTCATTTTTTTTATTTTCTATTGTTACAATTTGTGAAGCAAGTGTCAGTCAGGGCCCAAAATATATAGGCATACCAAATAACATTTACAGCTTATCCAATTTTAAATAAATAAACATTATCAAGATTATTTATCAAAAAAAATCAAACTATAATAAATAAACAAATAAAAATATAATAAAAAAAAATGTCAAGAACAGATACAACTAGCCCATGAGAACAATTTTGATACATATCCCAACTAACTGGATTTTCCAAAATTTCTTGATATATATATATATATATATACATACTGTCGACTGGAATGGATAGTAGGATATTATGGATCATCAAACCATGAACCCTACAGACTCTTTTGCCAGCATCGACACAGAGATCTTCGTATTTTATCATAGATCTTCGTATTTTATCATAGCTAATAATAATCAAATTATAACTTACAACAAGTCTGGCTTCAGTAAGAAATTCTGCAGATTCACTGAAAGAAAGACAAGCTATTATATATATATATATAAAATAATGACACTTAAAAGTTTATATGAACTATTAACACTGACTGCGTTGGACTAATTTTATTGCATGAAGAATTATGCTATATGTTTGTCTGCCATGCAATATTAAACATCAAGCATTAAAATTAAACTACAGCATGATGTATATATGATGAAAACATATCATATTTAATGTAAGTGCTAAGTCTAATCATCTCAAAGATTTATTTCTGAGTTTAGGGTTTAGGCATCTTGTCTGTGATGTTCTTCACTACATCGATCATTTTGCTTAACTCTACTAACGTCATCCAGTCTCTTGGAAGTGGAAGTAGGTAAAATATAAGACTAAATTAATTTTCATTACAAATTGATCTAATCATGTTAAAGAGAATTTTTCATTACAGTAGCTAAATTAATTTTCATTACAGTAGCTAGATGTTCCAATGGTAGACTGAAAGAAAGAGAAATTTTGCCAGGAATTAGATCTTTTCTCATTGCTTTGAGACCTGCTTCCATTAAATAGACTAAACTAATGATCAGATAGTAGGCTTTTTAGTTAATCAAAGTTTTGGTTGAGCATTAGACTAATTAATTTTAAAATAAACCTCTTCTTTCATCAAACAAAGCTCTCACTCATAATTTCCAAAAAAAAAAAAAACTCTCACTCATGTCTCAACCAAGCAATCAAACACCACAATTTGACACTTCTTAAATATGATAAAACCAAGAATTCATGAAGCACTTCCAGCTTGTCAACCAAAGATTACAAAGGAACTTGATCTTCTTATTCGCAGAACAAATGCAAACAGGTACATTTGAGAGAAGCCATATGTATGTTATATCAAATCATCGAAATTGGATATCACTGGACTAAATCTATCAGCTTCTGGCGCAGACCTAATAGATCTACATCTTGGACATTGTTGACCTGCATGTAAACACCCAACAATTGAGAGAGGAACCAGAAAACACTCAACACAATTAAATTTAACAATCAAGCAATTATGTTTGCAGCGCTAATATTTAGTAAGTACCTCTGAGTGAAGAGTGTAAAATGACATTTCATTTATTTTGGTTGAAAAACAGCTAATACCGTTAAGTCCTTCTTCATCCAACATCTTCAGCACCTTTGAAAGTGGAAGCTCTGGATCCGTAAGTACAGTAACCTCTACCCCAAGGCAGCATTGTGTAACAGTGACATGTTTTGGGTAAGAAGTGCTTATTCTTTTGGTAACAGATGTACTTGAATTGGTAGTCAATCCTTTGAGTCGATCTCTTTTGTTGTTCATCTCTTTGATCTTCTTCTCTAGGTGCTTAATGTAATTGGTTGCATCATCCATGTCATCTGAGACCGACCGCTTTCTCTAAAAACGCATCCATATCCACCATAAAAACTAAAGATTAAACCTAACTAGTAGCTTGTATAATTAAATACCATCAATTCTACACATCTATAAACATTAACATACAAGAAATTATAAAAGATTCGTATATATGTTGTCATGATTGTACCTTGCGATTCTTAGGAGGGAGTAATGATCGAAGCTTGGTGTAAAGGGAAGCCATCTCTTGCCTTCTTTGGCGCTCCACATCCTTGTGCATGATCTTCCTCTTCTTCTTATCATTATTATCCTTACAAGTACTATCTTCATTGCCCAAAGGAGCTGGAGGACTCACTAGGTTGAGTGTGTTTTCAAGTTCGCTAAATATTGAAGAAAATAATTCATCTTCTAGAGGCAGAGGCGTTACAGGAGGGGTCAAATTATGAATATTATTCATGGCTTGTCCAAGTGATCAAGAAAGTGTTACAATGGGGGTGATAGACGAGAAAGGATTTAAAGACATTTTCTTGTCATATCGAGCCAGCAGGGTGAGATCAGGAGTGACCTCACAAAAATATTTCTTTATTTATTAGGATTTAAAGATTTCTTCGTCCTAACTATTGGCATTTTTTTATTTATTTATTACTTCAATGAAAACTGCATCAAAAATATTAAACTGAGTAACGAAAGGAGCCCCTAAATTAAGAGGGATCATAATGAAAAAGAGATAATTAAATAATGAGAAAGAGATAATTAAACCAATTTGAATGAGGTAGGATCTGTAAGTTGTTGATGAACTGTTTTCTCAAAGGTGTTTGTACTCATTTCACAGTTAAAATCATCCCCACAAAATTCATCTCATTTCATTTACTAAGGCTAAACTCTTTCTGCCAAATCATGAAATCAGATATAATTAATTTGTACGAAATACGACAATATCCTTAACCTATCAAAATTTTAGTGGCTTATATATCATACTATGTGATCTTGACATTTCGAACCAGGGGCGGATTCAATGAGTCCAATTTTAAGCCAAAATAACATCATTATAGATAACCTTAGCAATGAGCAAACGAGCATAATAACTAGAATATATAACTAATGCCGCAAAATAATTAAGATAAGTATCTATGTGAAGCTAATTTTTTTTTAAATTTGCGAACCTAATATGATCATAATACAATTTCATAGAAAAAATAGCTTATATGAGGCTCAAATTTTGTACAAATTGGCTAATGGTATATATTTTCATTGAATTCTATAGTTATAATTTTATATATTAATTTTAAATATTTTTTGTTGGAGGTTTTATACAATTATGCCACTTGTGAAAACAATTCATTTATTTAATGTTAATAAGTTTTTTATTAAACTAAACATTTTTTAATGTTCGCAATTACTAATAAAATTGCATTGAACATAAAATAAAAATGCACTTGAAGAATATCGAACTCAAGTCTTTTATAAAAAGTAATAAACCTACAACCACTAAACCAACAAAGACACGTTCAAATGTTGTATAAACAATTTTCATATTGTATTCTACATTATATAATCGATTTTTTTTAAGACTATACTAAAAACATTTTAAAAGTTGAGGGGAACAGCTGCCCCCCTCGCCCTTAAGTAGGTCGGCCCATGAATTTCGAGCACTAGTCCTATTTAGAATAAGAGCAACCGAGCTGTGGCTCCCTGTGCTTAGCTGAAAAGCAAATAATAATAAGTCAATTGTAATACATTGTTTGCCCAATTCTATTGATAAACTAAGTGTATTAATCAAGTCCCTATTAAGCTTAAATGCAAATAACAATGAGTAGCTTTCAATCTTCATTGTTTAACCAATCTAGCTGAGCTTAATCATATTCTCTATACAAATTAGTCATATAATATGGTCATTATTGGAAGTAAGAGATCTGTTGAATGGAAATATAAGAGCTACTAGCTATTGGATCATAAAGCATAACCTACTTGCACTAAATAGGCCATGTGAAAAATGATGCACAAGCATAAATAATAGTTGGGTAATTAAACTGATAAAACGTCTATTTAGACTGACAAGGGATCCAACGTTCTACTTTGGACTCAAATCTTCGCAGCATCCAGTCATTGGCTTTCATAACAACCAAAAATGTTACTTTTAACTTGTCGATATCACACGTGTAAAAGAGAGCGATGTTGCAACATCCACGACTAAAAATCTCTATATTTAAATGGAATTAGATATTATATTTAGATTGATAACAAAATGAGGTAAAGTATTCAGTTTTTGAATGACAGTTTCAGCGTTGTATTTGTTGTTGATTTGACGTTGCGTTGGTGTTGCGTTGTTGTTGCTACTGCGATGTTGCAACGTTGCGTTGTTGCTGTTGCGTTCACGTTGTATTTGTGTTGTGTATCTCTTTTGTATTGTGTATATGATGCTCTATATAAGGGAGAAATGATGACTTTGAGTCCCACTTAAAGTGTGAGCCAATCATACAATTACACAAAAGGACTTTGAGTCCTTATTTGGAAAGGACTCTAATTCCTTTTCTATCTCTGTCTCACAATCTCCACTTTGGCGGAGATTTTCAGGCCACCACATAAACATCTCCACCTTGGCATGAAAAACCGCCAAGACCAATTTCTCGATCAGAGAATCGTCATCATGCCTGTAAGAGCTCTGTCCCCCTTGGGGCGTCAACACTGAAAGAGCCTGATCAAGTTGAGACAATGCTCAAACTTGATCCCTGGAACTGTTTTTGTCAACATATCAGCTGGATTGTCTTTAGTACTCACCTTCTCCAAGAGAACCTTGCCATCCTCGATGACATCCCTAGAAAATGATATCGCACGTCAATGTCCTTCGTCCGGGCATGATGAACCTAGTTCTTTGCCAAATGGATAGCACTCTGACTGTCACATAACAATGTCACCTCATCCTGAGTAACACCCAAATTACTAACCAAGCCTCGAAGCCAGATGGTTTCCTTCACAGCCTCTGATAGAGCCATGTACTCTGTTTCAGTAGTAGACAAAGCAATTGTAGACTGTAACTGAGACTTCCAGCTCACCGGATACATCACCATGTAAAACAATAACCTATAGTCAATTGGCGCCTATCAAGATCACCAGCATAATCTGAATCTACATAACCTCGGATCATATTTGACACATCTTCTCTCATATACTAAACCAGCATCCAGCGTACCCTGAAGATATCTCAATATCCACTTCACTGCCTGCCAATGTTGGTTTTCCTAGTTTGACATAAACCTACCAACCAGAATGACTGCATGAGTGATATCCGGACGTGTGCAGATCATGGCATACATAAGACTACCAACTGCACTAGCATAGGTAACCCGTGACATGTATTCTCTCTCATCCTCTGTGCTAGGAAATAACTTACCTGAGAGATTAAAGTGAGCAACCAAAGGAGTATTTACCGGCTTAGATGTATCTATGTCAAAACGGTGAATAATTTTCTCTAAGTATTGTCTCTATGACAATGTCAGTCAGGCATGTTCCCTATTTCTTACTATCTTCATCCCAAGTATCTTCTTCGCTGAACCAAGATCTTTCATCTCAAACTCCATGCTAAGTTTCAACTTCAATTTATCAATTTCTTTCATGCTCTTCGCAGCAATGAACATGTCACCAATGTAAAGTAAAAGAAACACGAAAGACATCCTTGAGCTTCTGTGTGAATACACAAGGATCATATTGACTCCTCGCATATCCATGCTCAATCATAAAAGTATCAAACCTCTTGTACTACTGCCTCGAAGGTTGATTCAACCCATATAATCACTTCTTCAGTTTGCATACTTTTTCTTCCTTACCAACAACAACATATCCATCGGGCTGAGACATGTATATGTCCTCCTCCAAATCTCCACACAAGAATACAGTCTTGACATCAAGTTGCTCGAGCTCTAAGTCAAACTGCGCTGCTAAAGCGAAGGAGACTCAAATAGAAATGTGTTTTACCACCGAAGAGAATACTTCATTATAGTCCACACCTTCTTGTTGTGCATATCCTTTAGCCACCAATCTTGCATTGTATTGTATACTTGTACAAGTACCCCTGGAATCTGGAATCCCATCTTTCACTGTGAAAACCCACTTACACCCAATTGGCTTCTTCCCTTTAGAGAGTGTCACAAGCTCCCATGTGTGATTCATCTGAAGAGATAGCATCTCCTCATCCAAAACTTCCTTCCACTCCTATTTCTAAACACTTTGCAAAGCCTGCATATATGCAGTAGGAACATCATCATACCCATCAAGAACTGAGAATGCACAAGCTGCGCCATCCTCATAGCCAAATCTAAGTGGTGCAGTTTAAAACTAGGTTCTTTGCATGTTGCTAAAGACGGTGTTTGTAACTGTTGTTGAGTAGGATCCATGTCCCCATCAGTAGGAACCTCATCTTCTGCCACTATCTCATCAGGCATCATATCTGTATCGCCCCTTCCCTCAGTAGAAGGAACATCATGCTCTGTATGAGATCTAAGAGCTCTAAGCTCCACCTGCAGAGAATTTCCAGTATCATTATCTTCATCATAGCTATCATCCCTCCAGATAGGAGAACCATCTTTGCATCTCTCACACTTTGCCTGTAACAATGCCTCCTCATGGAACTTCACATCTCGACTAATCACAAACTTCTGCAAGTCAGGGTATCATAATCTATACACTTTCACATTATCTGGATAACCGAGAAAAATAGTTTTCTTGACCCGTACTCCAATTTTATCTTCCCTAACATGAAAATATGTTAGACAACCAAATACTTTCAAGCTAGAATAATCTGAAGAAATATCAGACCATACCACCATAGGAATCTGAGACTCATAAGCTGATGAAGGATAGCGGTTAATGAGATAGCATGTCGTGTTTACTGCTTCAGTCCACCATATTTTGCCCAAACTTACATTGGACAACATGCACCGTGCTCTCTACAACAGGGTACGGTTCATCCACTCTGCTACCTTGTTTTAATGTGGTGTCGACTTCACTGTGAAGTGTCTTCTAATGTCATGTTCCAAACAAAACTACTTCAAGGGATCCTCGGTATACTCACCGCCATTGTTAGACTTTACTACTTTGATCACCATTCCAGTTTGTTTCTCAATCATAGCTTTCCACTTCTTGAATATATCAATGACTTCATTTTTATGTTTCATGGTATACAGCCATACTCTCCAGCTGAAGTCATCGCTAAAAGACACAAAATACCTGAAACCCCCCTTGGATGCGACTCTAAAGGATCCCCAAACATCAATGTGGATGTAATCCACAATCCATGCGGTGCTATGAGTAGCATCACTAAAACTGATTCTGCACTGCTTCCCATAGATGCAATGTTCACAGAAATCCAGTTTTGTCATTTTATCACCACCAAGCAAGCCCTGTTTGCTTAAAGTTCTTAGTCCATTCTCACTTACATGCCTTAATCGCATGTGTCATAACTATGTGCGCATCAAACTTTTCTCATCAACAACTGTAGAAACCATAACTCCACCTACAACTATACTGCCTTGAAGGAAATACAAATTGGCATACCTAACCGCTGTCATAAGCAACATGTCACCAAAACAACCACTGCAATACCCATTCTCACCAATATACTTGTAGCCTTGAGCTTCAAGCACCCCCAGAGAAATCAACCCCTGTAAAAGAGCTGGAACATGACGTACCTCGGTAAGCTGTTTACATGGCCCATCTGCCAACTAGAATTTGACTGTACTAACACCCATTGTCTTGCAAAGCTGAAAGTCACCCATTTTAACTGAACTGCCCTTACCTTCACGATAAGTTCCGAACCATTCCCTTATGGGACACATATGATACGAACCTCCCGTATCCAACATCCAACCATCATACAAATGGTCATAAGATTTTGCCATCAGTGCATGTGCTAAATCACCCCAATTAGAATATCCTCTACCACATCCGGTGTCTCAACAACATTTAGTTCGCCCTTACTCTCATTATTTTGCTTATTGTGATTATCCTTCCAGTCTATACAATTCCTTATGTAATGATCTTTGAGCTTACATTTGTGACATTCAACCTTAGACATATCTTTGCCTTTTGATTTAGACCGGTTCCTTTTGTAATTTCTTCCTTTTGTCACCGAAATACCATGTACTTGAACCTCCTCATTCGAAACACTCTTTCTGAAAGCCTTTGCAAGTACAGCTTGAACAATATCACTATACACAAATTTCTCTTTCTTTAATGTCGTCATGTGATCAACAAATGGTTCCCATTCCGGTAACAAAAAAATTAACAAGAATAATGTTTTCTGACTATCTTCAAATTTAGATACCAAGCTAACACAATCTGAGTATAAACATTCAAATTCATTTATGTGATTAGTCATGAGTTTACCTGGTTGCAACCTAAAAGTGAAGATCTTCTTTTGTAGGTACATCACACTCATTTTATCATTCTAAAGATACATAGCCTGAAGCTTATCCCAAATACCCTAAGTTGTCATCTCATCAACGAAGTTGTAAGCCACGCATTACGAGAAATACAAACAAATTGTACTACACTACACCAAAATTCCCCATTAGCAACGGTTTTAAACTGTGGGGGTAACCCATTGTCACGGCTAAGAGCCGTGGGCTGTAGAGGCGTCGCGAAATTCCTTTCAACGCCTATAAACCGTTGCTAAACATTTTAGCAACGGTTTTATGCTCGAGTAGGTGTGATGATTTTCAGCATGTAGCCACGGTTTTAAACCGTTGCAAGAATATTAGCAATGGTTTTAAGCCGTGGCCACAATAGCCACGATTTTAAGCCGTGACAAGTTATGAATATTAGCAACGGCTGTAAACCGTGGCTACAAAAATAGCAACGGTTTTAAGCTGTGGCTACACATGGCAACGGTTTTAAGCCGTGGCTAAACATGGAGAAATAAGCCGTGGCAAACATCATAGCAACGGTTGTTAGCCGTGGCAAGGCATGGCTACGGTTCCAAGCCGTGGCAACTAATGGAGAAAGACCACGGTTTACAGCCGTGGCAAGATGCGACCACGATTTTAGGCCGTTGGCAGTTAAAACAAAATTCAAAAAAAAAAAATTGGTTTGTTGCGACGGGTTGAAACCGTTGCAAATTAATATAATCGAAAAAAAATTTATATATTTTTTTTGCTGCTGCAGCAAAATCACAACCGTGGCACCTGCAAAATCACAACCGTGGCATCTGCAAAATCAGTCCTTACTAAGGTTTGTCTCATGCCTCCGGCACGAATAGGATTCCACAAACTGTATGCTAGATAAATACAAAATCAATCGTAAAAAGGAACTTGTAAAGTTTTAATGCCAAACAAAAACATGTAAAGAAATAGCACTAATGTACAATAACAGGATTAACCTGAACAAATGGAACCTTGTTATATCATGTTTCGCTCGCATCTAAAACAAAAGAATTTCTCTCTGTTTTTTCCAATAATACAAATTCACCTAGTTATAATGTAAGAAAATACATTGATGCAAATTGATTTCTCTCATACCTTCTCTACTGCACATTCAAGCTGAAAAACCCAAGCCCTCCTTAGCAACTGATCTCTTATTCCTCTGGAACTTCAGTTGGGTAATACCTTGATTCTTAGGCTTACCATACACAATACCCTTAGGAACATGCCCCATTTCTTTCGGAAGTTGCTTATTCAATATACTGAAAATGATGAGAATGCAACACCTGGTAGTTGCTTGTATATGACACCGGTGATGGTTGATACAACGGCACACTTTGAACCCCAAAAACAAGCAATGTATGCGCATTCTCCTATCCAACATACTGCTGCCCGTACTGGCTCAGACCTTCAGAGCCCTGTAGTATAAAAATTAGTCAGTACTCAATGAGAGACAAACATGACCTATAAATTTCAGGGGGTACTAGAAAGATTGATCACTTACAGATTATGTTTGCAGTCCTTCCATACTAGCTGAGCACAGTCCCACACATACTCAACAGCCTTTTGACA
Source organism: Berberis thunbergii (assembly GCA_003290165.1). Taxonomy (NCBI): domain Eukaryota; kingdom Viridiplantae; phylum Streptophyta; class Magnoliopsida; order Ranunculales; family Berberidaceae; genus Berberis; species Berberis thunbergii. Next base: position 302,899 of record QNQO01008610.1, read on the forward strand.
ATTCAACCTATATTTGGCAATTGAAAATGATTCAAAGGTTCTTCCCATCAGGCTTAACATGAAAAGGCCGACTTCTTCTGCTACCCCATAAGCAATGGAAGAACATCCTGGGCCTAAAAAAATTATTGTTCGATAAGAAGCCGAAAATTCATCCAAATGAAATATATAAATAAAGCACTTAATGCAAACACAAGGAACCTAAAATGAAGAAGATTTTGGAATGTTTTTCCTATAAATCAAAACATTTCCAGACTTGTTTCAGCACAAGCCGTCGGTCACTACATCATCTAAGCTTACGTTTAAAAACTTCATGGACTAGGTTTACAAACTCAATTAAACAATCCCTGAAATTCGAATATGAATTCTGAACTCCTTTTCAACATTACCAGCGTAAAAGGAAAGGGTGTCCCCAAATCAGCTACAAATTAGAATCAATCAATTCAACAGTTAAGAGTCAGCAAATACACCATGGTATCAACTAAACTAAAAATGGTAGGATGCCTCTTTTCACTGAAACTTGTGTTAATCCAAATCATTACATCTTTTAGTATAATCAATTTTACACCAAATTAAAATGACATTTCCAATACCAGTGGCAAGTCAAAGAATGCAAGCTCCTCAGCCCACAAAACACAATAGACAAGTAAAAGAATGCAAAAGAAAACTTGAATCCATATTTCAGCTTTTAAGATGAAAGGCACAACTCCTCAGCCCACAAAACACTATAGACAAGTAAAAGAATGCAAAAAAAAACTTGAATCCATGTTTCAGCTTTTATGATGAAAGCCACTAATATCAAATGATCAAATAAACTCATATGACCAACCTCATAAATACATAAAACTAAATGATCCTACATTCACTATTAAGAACACTGGAGGCCATATCAATGGGTCAAAAATCAAACATGTTAACCCACCCAAGATTAACAAATTTCAAACATACTGAACTAACAAGGAAACCCCAAAATCTATTATTAAATAAATAATGAATTCATCAGTAAACAAAATCAAATTCAATCAATCCTCTCTACAAGAGATATAGAAAAAGACCAGTATACCTTCTTTCCTCTCTCTATGTACTTGACTGCAACAAGCTCTTTAGTCTTCTTGTCTAGATTTGCCACACCAAAGTTGCCAGAACCAAGTTCTTTAACTGGCTCATACTTCTCCTCCATCACAACCTTCAAATCAAAGTGTAAGTTTACTAATCCACAACACAATTTAAAGACACTCCACCAATGAATCCAATATATTTTCAACAGTAAAATGTCAAAAGATCTTTTGCAGTTTGAAAGTAAAACTATGTTTCAATCCCCCTAACAATTAAGTCATATATTCCAACCAGATGTTGGCTTCTAATCGTGGTCTTTGGTGTAACCCTGACAAAGAAGGCTTTGTGGCATAGGGTGGGTGGAGGACAAGTACTTGTTCTTAAAATAAACATGATTTAACATGGAGAATCAAATATGGCTATGTAATTGATGATCCTCAGAATATCCTAGTTCTTAAAATAAACATGATTTAACATGGGATTTGATGATCTTATGATCTATGTGACAGGGCCACACAAACGTGTAAATGAGTTTTATATAGGAACCCCATCATATGAAATTTGTTCTATGCTTCTTTACTTTCATTAATAAGGGGACTAGGTTTCAGTTCAATGGTTTCACAAGTCCAAGAATATTAAAAATGTTTTTTATTTCCTATTTGTTTTGTTCTGTCTTTACTGATAATGAAAAAAAAATACCTTTAGGTCAATTGATGAACATACCTCATTATTTGAGAGTAAACCAAATATTCCTACTTAATCTATAATATCAGTTGCACAAGTCACAAGCTTGATGATTTCCACTCTGGTAGATTGCATTTTGTCAACAAGATGGTTGAGGTCCTCTACTGAAGGGGTCTTACCACTCACGGTGTGTGATACAATTATTTTGCCTTTAGAAAGCCTGCTTAGGCTAGTTCTTGCCATGAAATCAGATGCAGCCTGATGTGACATAGAATCCACCTGTATTACCCAAATAAGATGAAAAATGGAAAGAGAAATACATCATCAAATTCTAGTAATCCTTGACTTCGGAAAAAACTTGCTTTATTTCTTAGTGTTTCGTAACTTTCTGCCTTCACCAGTTGCATCACCCAAATACTCCTATGAACACCTCCAATTTGTCCATTGCTATTTAGATTTCTTCGCTTATAAACTGGCCCGCTGAAATCAAACTCATTGTCAAAATACCCTACAAAAATGAAATAACTTTAAATAAATAAACAATAGACAAAATAAAACCATGTGCAGATGTGGTAACCCACCACTGCTATTGCTCTTGCTTCATACCATTGTTGTAGGAGACAAAATGTAGGCCTGATTTATTAGGTAAAATGTTAAGTGAAGACAAGAAATTTAACAACAAACTGATTGATGATAAGAACCAACATAAGTTATATACCTATTTCCATCCAACTTTTTGAACCAAATCTTGGTTTATTTGTTCAAATAAGAAATGAACATTACCGCTAACATACTGTCCATTGTCAATAGAGAAAAGGCCCACCTGTCAAACACAAAAATATGACTGGTAAGGATTCCCTATAAAACAGACTCATAAAAAACAAAAATTCTAAATGGCGAGGAAACCAGTGAGGGAGGGGGTGTGACCGCTCACCCCCCTCGAGATGCACGCCTGCATCCTTAGGGATGAGTGGTCACACCCCCCCCCCCTCCCTTGCTGGTTTCCTCGACAGTTAGACAGACTCCATAAAAAAATAGAGAAATAATTATGTCAACTTTTCAATATTAAGATGAGAGGAGAGGGGGTGTGGACGTGTTTTTAGTAATAGTACTAGTTCACAGAAGTGCATGGAATTACACATTTTCAGTACATATGAAAAGAATAAGCATTCTTTCGAAAATTCTAGTTGATTTGTCACTACTTCCCTGATCCCAATGAAGTTTTCTTTTTCATCAACTACTTCATACTACAATTTCAACTATTGACTGCAATAGGACATAAAAGACAGAGATCAAGTTTAAGAATTAATATAACCACATAAAAGACAACCGCGCTGTCTAATTGGGTGACTATAACTACATTGTGTAATTTCATGAGAATAGTGAAGGCAGAGTGCTGATGATAGAGGATGGCACAAGGAGAAGCGAATTACTCTTATTGAATGAATAAGGTGAAATAAAGCTAAATAACACCTCAATAATAAAAATATAAGCTTACAAATTGGACATCATCTTGCAGAAGATCTGGCATTGCAGCTCTGATCAGATCAATTCCCTTTTGATAATCCAGTCTTCCTATGAATCCAATCTATGAAAATCATTGCAAAATAAGTTATAATAGAAGGAATGAGCTATTTCAAATTTTCAATATTGAAAGAACTAGAATATAGAATTTAGTTCTCACAATTGGACAGTCCGGTCTGATAGGAACCCCAAGTTCCTTCTGCAGATCTGTTTTACAGTTAACCTGCTTCATACAATATATACCCAATTAAAGAGAGAGGGGAAAAAAAACACTGCAATCACGGCACATATATAGATAAACTAGGAAACATGAAGATTGGATATCCATTGCACCTTTCCAGAGAGATCTTCGATAAAACGATAATAACATGATTCGCATTTAGAACCAGGAAAAGAAAAGAAAAGCCAGTAAAATTACAATGCATAACTTCCATAAAACGATAATAACATGATTCGCATTTAGCAATGCAGGAACTGCAAGGAGAGTTCTTCATCTAACTTTTTCAAGAAAAAGTAAAATTCCATAACCACCTCACATTTAGCAATACAGGAAGTGCAAACAAGGAGAGTTTACTATATGGGCAGAACTGACCCACCATCAACTGTTAACACGATTCTCCAATGACAGTATACAATGAAAACCTCTCTCAACACAATCAATAATAGTATGTCAAACAATGAGGATATATTCAAATGACTAAACCATCAATCAGGAGCCAGGAGTGTGATACAAAGCTACAACTGTTTCAGGTAAAGGTTATGAAAGTACTCATCCTCCCGCATAGACCCACAAATGTACGTAGTACTTTTATTTTTCATAAAATAGGATATGCCATATTATTCATAATTGTAAGGGACATGAAAATACCAGTATCGCCAGCTTGTAACTACATGGACTATATGCAAGGAGTTACACCCTCTAATACGTACATCCTGCTGTTGTTATTAGGCCAAAATCTGAACTGACACACTCAATCCTTCACTTTCACATCTCGAACCCTTAATGGGAGGCCTTCCGATTGAGAAATAGGAGGGAAATATGCTTGCATGTAGTTTCTTGTTCAATTTAAATAAACAACCAACTAAGCCATTAAAATGGATTTATTTGATTTTTCTCAATACAATCATGACCAGCCATTGCAATTTGAATCATTAAGCTTAAAGTAATTGTGTGAATGATCGTATGATGAATATGCTTATGTACCACTAACCTAGAGATGATACCTTAAAAGTCCACTAGAATCATATGCTTATGCAATATAGTTATTTATGACTAGCATGCCATTTTAGGGTTTATATCACATAAGAGTTCGTGATTTCTCTATATCAACATAACATGCACAAATTCTTGGATCATGACATCTTTCTCGAAATGACAAGAAAGCTACTCAGATATCAGATCCATAATGACTCAAAACTGAACAAATAATGCACTGGAAATTGCAACTGCTAGAATGAAATATGTAGTTAAGGGGCTTTATTCTGCAAACCTTGTGTATCTTCCCATTCTTCAAGTGGTACCGCACACCAGACCAGTTGATAGATTGAGAAAAATGTGATCTTACTGCAGAGATCAGGTATAAGAAATTGTCTACCAGCATAGCTATAAATATCTACAGTCGTATCAAAACCATGACACAATTCATCATATTAGTATTAGGTTTCCAAACCCCAGAAAATTATATTTTTGAAAAGTAGCAAGTTTTCATTCTTCTGCAATTTACAACTCCATAGGGCTCAGTACTTACTAGTAACCAGTTGTATGAATCAAGTGAGATGGGGGGCTCTTCAGGAAATAAAATGTTGCACAACTGAATTTCCACCTTTGTTAAGTTCCACATTGAAAGGAGTTCTATAATAGTAACATACAGCCAAGCAGGCTGGCAGTATCAAGCCTGTGCAAAATCCATTAACATTACTGTAAGAAGTATGAAAAATGAGTGACAATGAAATTAATGAAATTTGATTGGACTAAAACAGTTTGTAACTTTCCATGCATAATGTGCACAATGCAGAGTGTAAATCACGATATCCTGATAATAAACTTTTCAATGAATTAAACCTTCTTGAAAAGATAGTACAGCGCTTACCACAAGAAGGAATGGATTTTCCCTGCAATAGATATTCTTCAGGACATAGTCTTAGCGCTGCTGCAATGTGAATCATCGCCATCAGATAAGGCACAACAAATCCCCAGGATAGATAGAAGTGAACTATAAATAATGCGCGGTTCATAATCTAGTTAATTGGAGATATGTATGATTCCAGAACAAATGTTTGCTTCCTTAAGTAATTCCAATATCTACAAAGAACAAATGAAAAAGTAGTTAAGGACATGAAAATAAATGGATGGTAATTGTGTTCCAAGGAAGGCTGACATACAACACTACATATTGACACATAACACTATACCTAGAGAAACTAAGATCACTTGCAAGGGGGTTAGGAAAATGAGAGTATTAGTGAGTTCCTTTAATAGCAGAAAAATACACTATCATTATCTGATTAAACAAGATCTATTAATGACATGAGTGAACATATGCATACCTGAGCTGCTTCACAAATGGATACAACTCGAGGACTCGATCTTACTACATAAGCAGCAGATTTGAACTTCAGGGAATGTACATAAGAATGGGACTTCAATGAATAAAATTGAACAACTGTTGGCAAAATTGAACAACTGTTCCCAAACATAATTTAAGTCTATAGATACTTGCACTTAAGCTTCAGCTAGTTACCTTAAAATGAACAATCACGTGCCCGTAGTGTATTTTACTCAGCTCCTCTTTTGCTGCCACCATTACATTGCTTCCAACATAGTTGTAACTATCAATCATCAAGTTCCACATGATTTTTACACCATACGAAGAAATCACCAACGTCCAAATCCCCCATCATGTCTCCTTTTTTATCACTCTTGTAAAGTTTCACCTCAATCCTGAATTTGAAGCATAAAGAAAGTATGATCTCTGTTGCAGGGTTCAATGATCCATGACAAGCGCAAGAGAATCGATGGATAGGATCTACAACCTCTATTGTTATCGCAATGACATTATTTTCCCAATCACAAACTTTGTAAGTCCTTGACACTAAAGGAACAGGATTGCTTGGAGAAGGAAACCTCGCAACACCTTGAGAAGATGATGGTAATGGAGATGGTGGTAATGGAGATGAAGGTAATGGAGATGGTGGTAATGGAGATGGAGGTAATGGATTTTCTGGTTGCCTTATCGATTGTGGGATGACGGTGTATCTTCAATTATTTGTGTCCGTCCTTGTGTTCCCTCACTTGTTGATGGTCTCACATTAGTTCCACTTTAAAGTCTCTCTCGTATCCATCTAACATTTTCTTCCAATCTATCATATTTTTAGCTAAATTTTTTTACTTCCAATGTTTTATCCAAAAGCAATGAACGAGCGGGAAGTGCAGCATCATACTTCTTTTTAGAGACGGTGGTTCCAACACAACGAGTACGTCCCCTTGCTTCTTGGCCAAACACTTGGCTTAGAGGATCATCATCAATAGTGAGGTTAGTGATACCCTGGGTTGAAGATTCTTGCAAGGCGGCTTTTTTTGCTTTAACTTGTTCCTTCATAAGAATGAAAAAATAAAATAAATCAGGACACAAATAATATTCAAACGACTACAAATTAAAATAAGAATTGTGTATAAAAGACATCATTGGGCACATACCATATATAGTTCAGCACCATGCGTGGGTTTTCCATTCTTTCCCGTGTGACAAGCAATCCATATGTCAATGCGTGTGACTGGCTCCCCATCAGGGTTCTTCTCAACCTATATACTTGAAAGATTAGTCTCAGCCTATATAGTTAAATGGTATATAATATTGTACTAGTAGCTAGAAACTCAATTACCATTTCATACTCTACTTCTGCAGCACTCTTTCCCCCCCCCCCATTCATACTTTGAAGCCTTTTTGTTTTTTGCATTTTGGGCTCTAATTGCCTTCGCTTCAGGGGTGCTCTCATAGCGAACAAACTCCTTCCAATCCTCCTCTCTTACACCATTTGGAACATGCTTCTCTTGTTCCTCAATGGTAGGATACTTATCCAAATAATTCTTCCTAAGATCTGCCTTGAACCTTCTATAATATACAAGCATTTTCAAATGCACACTCCTTTTCACATAATTTGGGATATCGTATTCACGCTGCAAATAAGCCATTGAGATATAAGTTGAAAATAAAATAAGACATTATGAAAATCAATGATGTAAAATCTCACCTTGAGGCCATTCCACACATCCTCTTTGTAGTTGTCAGTAACATGGTGCCAACCGTTGAATTTGATGGGCACAAGGGTTTCAACAAGTTTTCCAATGTTTTTATTGAAATTTCTAGCACCAGGTCCAACTGCTAAACCGTGGAGGTTGAACTGTGTTGTCTTTTTAACTTCACTGTCATCATTTGTAGATGTAGTGACATCAATGGTGGAGAGATTGCCGCGAGTACTATCCATTTCTATCAATGACATTATAGATATTAACCATTATCAAACAAAAAGAAATAAGAAACAACTATATACACCACATTTATAGATAATTTCCTTCCACAACATATCACAACAAATAGATTTTTATAAAGCATTGGAAAAACCAATCTGAATACATAGCTACAAAGCTTTCCTTTCCCTACTCAAAAGTCAAAATAAGAAACAAAGACAAAATATTTGGTCTCAACCAAAGAGGATGACTAAAATAGCATTAGAAATGCATCAAAAAATATTGTAGCATAGTCAATTAAAATTCCAGTAAGCTTTTCAGGTTGGGGTTGTCTTTCAGGATGCTTTGATACACAGTGGGAGTTTCCTTTTTATCGACATTAGTGTTCAAGCCTCTTTGAGTATGTAGAACTACATGCCACCCGTCATTTGATTGATCTTTCGAATTAAATACCCCACTTGCTTCTTGAGCTAAAATGAATGGATCCTCTTCCACCTTTCTTTTGTCTTTTAGCTTCGACAAGTTAACCATTTCATGGTTCCAAATTGGGTCCACCTTATATGCATTTTTCTTATCTTCCACTTTGACCCAATCACAATAGAAGACAGTTTCTTTGAAATCTATGTAGTCTAGCACTATTATGTCTCTAACAACTCCATACCATTTGACTAGTTGGTCCTTTGGCCTCTTATCTTTCTTTCTAGCAACAAAATGAGCAATGACATCCATGGAGACACCACTATCTTGTGTCACCAAACATTCATCCAAAGAACTTGTCGCAAATGTGAAACCATTTACACAATATTTTGGATATCGGGTTGCCAAAAATTGTGAACCATTGGCTAACCTCCAAAGTTTTGTATTTGTTTACCCAGCCTTCTCCAACTACATTGTAAAACAAATCATCTTAGAACTGAAATCTGAAAATAAAAAAAATTATATATGTATATATATATGAATAAATACACATTATAAAATACCTCATTACACAACCAAGGAATAAAATCTGTAGCTTTCTCAACATTTTTCCTTGACCCTTTTTTTTACTTTGTGTAGCCAACTCCATGCAATATTCATTGTATTTTCTGCACAAGCTACCATATTATCATAATTCTATATTTCTAGTTATAAAAAAGACTAAAATATTATATATCTTACTCTTCCCAATCACTCGAATCAGCACATGCATTGAAAACCCATCTTCGAGCTTGTTTAAATTGTACATTATTTAGCATATAGTTTTTTCCTTTATCCAATGGCTTTTCATCGGCATACTCATCATCTACATCAAACCACTCCTCTTGACTGTGTTTGTGAGTTTCGAACCGTGGCTTTGTCATATACTCCATGCAGTATGTAACAAATTCATCTACAAGGTATGATTCTGCTATTGATCCTTCTATGTATCTGAAATTTTTAGCATAGTCTTTGTATCGTTTCATTAACCTATCAATCATAAATAAAATGATAAATTAGTATATAATATAATAAGATAACGTGATGACGTGCACTAAAATTAGAAAAATTATTTACCGCTCAAAGGGATACATCCATCGATATCGAATTGGAGCACCAAACATCGCTTCCTCAGTTAAATGAGCCATGCAATGCACACTTATAACAAAGAATGAAGGCGAAAGCTCCTTTTCAAGGACACACATTGCCTCAATCACACCTTTTTGTGTCAACTGAAGATTTGTTTTGTTGATCACTTTAGCACATAAGATATTAAAGAATAAGCTAACTCTTTTAATAACAATTCTTAAATCTTTATCCTTCTTGTCACGAAAAACATGTCTAAGCAAAACTGGAAGTAAATGTTGCATAATGACATGGTAATCATGTGACTTCAGTCCTCTTAGCTCCAGGGGATTGCCAAGAACGCAATTACTCAACTTGGATGAAAATCCACTCGGCAATTTCAACTCTTTTAGTGTATTCATAAATATTTTTTTTTCTTTCTTGGTCAAGGCAAATGATGTTTTTGGCATTGAAGTTTTTCCCGTTTCATTGTCATGGCTCAACCAATATCTCTTATGAGTTCCCATGTCTTCCATATCTTTTCGAGCATTCTCACCATCCTTTGTTTTCTTAGAGACATTCAACAATATGTTCAATAAGTGTTCAATGACATTCTTTTCAATATGCATCACATCAATATTATGTCGTAGCTCAACAAACTTCCAATACGGAAAATCAAATAAAATGGACCTTCTAGACCACGGTGGCGCAATGTTATTGGTTGGTTCATCATTGACGTTATCATTATCAACAATATTCTTGCGTTTTTGCCCACTAACCCTACCTTGTGTAGAACTACCTTCCAAAATTTCCACTATCCTTCGTTCAAGTTCTTCGCCAGATAACCGTTGTGGAGCACGACGATGTTCAACATCTTTGTTGAATCCCTTGTCATCTCTAAACTTGTGTTTTGTAGGTAAAAAACGTTGATGGCCTCTATAGCATATCTTTCGACTGTTTGAAAGACGTTCAGATTCTACATCATCAACACAAATAGGGCATGCATTATAACCATGAACATTACAACCAGCTAGAGTCCCATAAGCAGGAAAGTCATGGATACCCCAAAACAACATTGCTTTCAATCGGAAATTGCTTTTAGTACACACATCCCAAGTTGAAACACCATCTGCCCACAATTCCTTCAACTCTTCTACTAATGGCTCCAGGTAAACATCAATATTCTTTTCGGGTGCTTTTGGCCCTGATATTAACAAGGTTAACAAACAAAACTCCATTTTCATGCATAAAGAAGGTGAAAGATTCAAATGTGCTATTATTACTGGCCAACAACTATAAGCATTACTTAGATTTCCATGTGGGTTAAAACCATCAGTCGATATTGCAACTCTCAAATTCCTACTATCAGAGGCAAACTCTAGCCATCTCATATTTGTTAAAGTCCATTGTGCTGAATCACATGGATGTCTCATCAAATTCCCATTTGAACAAGCATCCTTGTGCCAAGTCATTGCTTCACCAATCCACGGTATGCTAAAAAATCTTTTCAACCTTGGAATCAATGGAAAATACTTTACAACCTTTTTAGCTTCTTCCTGTATACCTTGCCGGGGTCGTTGTCATCGACATCCACATAAACCTTATACCTACCAGAACCACATTTTGGACAAGCAATCAGACCCTCATATTTTTTCCAATAGAGTATGCATCCATTGGCACATGCATATATTGTTTTACATTCCATCCCCATATCTTTAATTGTGTTTTTTATGTTTGGGTAGTTATCTGGCCGATTACAATCATCCGGCAATAAGGGTTTTAGCCATTTTAACAACATCGTCACACTATTACCACTCTAACTAAAACAAGTGTTGAAATTCCGCAATTCAATAATGGTGGACAACATGGTCTTATCCTTAGGACACCCATTGTACAAAGGCACAGACGCTTTTTCCTTATACTTTTGATACTTCTTGTTCATAACTGTCTCAGGTTCACGAGAAAGTTCCGGACCACCTTCTGGATTACCGCCAAAACATTCTTCGACGGTGTCATTCAAGTCATTTATCCCATCATCAGCCTCCACAGTTTGCATGTTGAGGAATACATCATCAACTAGCTCACTCATCCTAGGATATTCAAAGGCATCATCAGGTTCAACCACTTCTGTCATAGGTACACCAATCACATGCTTGTTTATATTCTCTCCATGATGTATCCACGTGACATAATTGGTATCAATGTCATGGCTTAACAAATGAACACCTATGTCGTCAACACTAATGTTTCCCTTCGAGTTCCTACATCGAACACATGGGCAAGGAAAAAGACTCTCCATTTGCATTATCCTCAACAAACTTTTGGAATTGTCTAACGCCGTTTATATACATTGCACTTCCCCGTTTGTTCATCCAAGACTTATCTAAAGGAATTGTTGACATTTCTACACACAAAAAAAATTAAAAGATTAACTTTAGTCAAACACTCATGAAAATTAAAAGATTGAGAGTGACACTTTTACGAGGATAACCTCCATAGGAACCATACCATGAGGAGGCTATCTCCCCTTAATCATCTCCCTTTGAGACCCATGAATTGGCATAAGAAGAAAATTAGTTTACTAGAATAATATCTAAGAGTCTTTGCTTAATCAACTAGTATTCAATAGACATGGAATACATGGGAGTACCCTACTACCTCCATCTTTCCAATCAGTTTCAGTTCATCTGATACCAATTTTGCACCTAGGACTACTAGGTTTAAGAAAGCAAACTAAACTTACAGTCTAGAACATATAGTTGAACACAGAAGAAATAACATACAGAAATAGTAAAACACAGATAAAAATAGATAAGAATAACAATAATCATTTGAAGATAATTATTTGAACAATTCAAGATAACGGTGCTGATACTAGGTTACCGCTAGTATAACGAGGTGTTCATCCAAGAATTATTCTTAGAATTGTGTTGAAGAATGTTCTAATATGATGTGTATTATTCTTCAATCATACCGCAATAAAAGATAAGTTGAGAATTCAACATATACCTTATCTTCTTCGAGTTTCTGATGGATCTTCTCCCTTGCTTTTCTCTCTTCCTCCTTTTCTGCTTTCCGCAAGGCAATTATCCTACAACGAGAGGAAAATGAATCTATTTTAGTTTTAGGGGCCAAACAAATAAATTACACGAACGGAATTTCTTGAAAATAAAGATACAAAGGATGTAATAAAATGAATCTATTTTAGTTTTAGGGGGGCAAACCAATAAAATGATGAATGTAATATTGTACTATACTCTGGAAATCTTATTAAAGTTGTTCTTAAGACATTATAAGTTGCATTTTATAAAAGCATTTAAAAATAATGGGAAAAAAATATATCTTATATCTTACCTCAACAGTCTTCAAACTGTGCCTTTGAACTACTTTACACTCTGCTTCAACGCGGAGATTCTTATATCTTACCTCAACAGTGGGTGCTTTCACACCAACTCTGTAAGATTAGTTTTAGAACATTATAATGCGAGCAAAACATGGACGCATCTTAAAAGCATAGTTACAAACAATTAACATAAGAAAATGACTGATGCAGGATTCAATAAATAAAATGCATAGATGGGATAAGATCCTTGATACACAGCAATTCAGCTAAAAAATCGCTCTTTAAGCCTTAGACTAATAAAGACTCTCATTAATGATGCACTGCAGTCTTTTGGAATCTATTATACCATGTGGTTGCAGAACAATGGAAGAAAGCAAGCCAATAACTGATTGTTTAAGGACATTTGTCCTCTTTGTTTTGACAGAAAATAATAAAGCTCATCCTGATCGAAAAATACAGGAACACCCGAAGTGAATACTGGTAGATAAACCTCACTTATAGTTGGAAGTCATTGAACGACTATAAAATGCAACTAAGGGAATCTGCTAAATTGTTGAAAATCATTTACCAATCTAATGAACTTCAATTCATCCAGTTGTGTTGTTGTATTTGTTATGGTACCCTATACAATGTTTCATTGACCTTCTTTCTACATTCCCAATCCAACTCAATTACTTGAGTTACATTGGATCTCCTATCCAAACTAATTGTTTCTAAAATACCACAATCATGCTTATTGTTGATCTTAGAAAAAACAAAATAAAAATATATAGACATTAAAATAAGAATTCATCAACAACCCATAAGAGTGCAAATAAAAGGAAGATCGTTCTAGGATTTTAGCATATAAAACAAAGAACTAGATATCAAAAACCAAGAAAGAAAGACAATTTAACATCAATTACAGGATGCTTGAAATGGCAAGGACGCAAATAAGAAATAGAATGAAGGGAACATAAGAAAAACCCTTGACTATGAATCAATCCAAGATGCACTGAACAATGAATAGGATCAAGTTTCCAGCTCAATAATGTTGACAAGACATAGATGACATAATTACTAATAATGGCAGGACTCCACTAACATTCAATCTTTGAGTTGCGTTAACATTTGTATGTAAATCATATAGCCAGGGTATATCTAGTGTCATATTAATTATGCACATTCCATGTATTGAAGCAAACTTACTTGTCCATTCTTCTCCTAAGTTTCTGCAATAGGAGGAGGTTATCTTTTTCAATGTGTTTGATGAGCTTTTCGATTAACAAGTCACATATAATAGCCATTGTCAACCATCATAGTAGGTTTACTGTTTTAAACTAATTTATAAATTAGCAATGACTTACTTCTACTCTTAATCTATATTCCTGAGATGTATTTCCTGGTTTCAAATTATATCAGGAATTTCATACAAAAATTAAAGATTCAAAAAATTAAATTATATCAGGAATTTATCAGGCATACGGTTTTGAGCCCTAGAGATTCAAACCCTAATTTCAAAAAACCTTTAAATAAAACCTACAGATTCAAAAAACAATTCAGGAACCCTAGAGATTCAAAACCTCTAAATAAAAAACTCTACATTCAGGAACCCTAATTTCATCAAAAATAAAACAGAGAGATAGAGTACTTGTACGAGAGAATGGTTGCAGTGGCTGATCGATTTTGCAAATGGTTTGGAGGTTGAAGACGCCGAGTAAGGAGGGAAGACCAGGGAAGGAGGGGAGGAGGGAAGTCGAGGGAGGAGCAGGGAAGTCGGGGAGGAGGGAAGTCGAGGGAGGGAGCAAGGAAGTCGAGTGGAGTAGAGTCGAGCGAGGGAGCAGGGAAGGAGAGGGTCGATTTCGAGTGGAGTGGAGGGGAGCAGAGAGGGAAGGTTATCGATGGAAGTCGAGTGGATGGAAGGTCGAGCGCCAAAATAGCCCGCCCAATTTTTTTTAGCTCTTAGTGTAGCCATGATTTTGAGCCGTTGCTACAAATAGCCATGGTTTTGAACCGTTGCCAACAAAAAATTTTGCAACAGTTTTGAGCCGTTGCTAATAATACCCACGGTTTTGAGCCGTTGCTACTAATAGCCACGGTTTTTAGCCATGCCAAATACACCAACGGTTGTCAGCCGTGGCCAGTTTTTTTTTACCCACGATTTTAAGTCATTGGTAATTATAGCTACGGTTTTTTGCCGTGGCAAATAAACCAACGGTTTAGAACTGTGGCCAGCTTGGCGTAGCTAAACTAGCCTTTTGGTGTAGTGCTACTTGCTTTCTGATCTATTTTACTCCACTTCTCAATAACCTCAGTTGTCGCCTTATCTGATGATGGTTTTTTTTTCTCATCTAGTGCATCAATCTGGTCCAAACTAACCAGAATATCTTTACAATTCATCTGCCAAGCTTTAAAATTGTTCCTACCATTGAATCGAACAATGTTGAACCCATGGACTTTCACATAGCCATCATCACGCGATGAAGAAGACATTTCAGCCATTTTATTTGACACCTTCAAAACACAAACAACAACCAACTAGCGCTCTGATAACCACTTGTAAGGAAAATACTAGCTAATGCAAATAATTTCAACACAAATCTTGGACCAAGGTGGTGATAGTGAATGGCTAAAAAACGTTATGTAAGTAATAGCAAACAATAAGCAATATGCCGAAAATAAAGATGACACCGAGATTTACGTGGTTCAGCTTTGCCTACTCCACGGACGATGACTTTGTGACTATTTTATTGATATGGAAACACTTTCTTGAAAATTACAACATTGTCAAGCAATGATGATTGAGATTACCCAATCTCAAGCAAACGATACCACCAAAAGTTTGACGAAACTCGCAAACGAATAAAACACGAAATCGCCCGACTCCAATCCTTCTACTTGGCTACTGTTTCACGCTGCACACACACCTAATCACGAGAACTCGCAGCCTGTTTCACGCCCTTATTGCAGCCCGTTTCACGCCACACTGCTGCTCTGCTTCAGTGTTGTATTTGCTGTCAATTTGACGTTGCGTTGTTGTTGCGTTGCTACTGCATTGTGTTGCTGTTGTTGCGTTCACGTTGTATTTGTGTTGTGTATCTCTTTAGTATTGTCTATATGCTGCTCTATACAAGGGAGAAGAAGAGGACTTTGAGTCCTACTTAAATTGTGAGCCAATCATACAATTACACAAAGGACTATGAGTCCTTATTTGGAAATGACTCTAATTCCTTTTCCTTTTCTGTCTCACAGTGAACATAAATTCAAGAAAGAAAGAAAAAAATCAAGAAAAAGCAGGAACAAAGAAGAAGAGATCATCTTCAGATTAGTATTGAAGTGCACATACATGACTAGGGCCTCCTCATGAGGCAAACACGGTTCAGATATGAAGGAGATTTAAGGCCGCATCCTCCTGTAGAGCGTATTATACCTGTTGTTCTTTTGTAATAGCAGGGCATGTCCTCCTTTGTCTCTAATAAAAGGATACGATTCCTCCAACCCTTACTCCAAATTTGATCCATACCGTCATATTATCAATTTTGTTAAAGAAAACAAAATAAAAGAAACATGAGGGGTGGGGATCATCACCAACTTCATATTCTAATTCAATCTTCTCATTTCCCTCCCCATCTTATTGTTGGCAAATCTCCTTGGAACTTTTTTTAAGAACTAAAGAGTAAAGACACCCTCTAATTAAACATTCAACATCATACACAATTCTTCTTGAAACACTTACAATATGCCATGTCAAAGATTACTACGGAACTCTTCTTGCTCTGAAAACAACATTGTACATCGAAGAAGATCCATATATACATTTTATTTCACACAAGCGAAACCGGAGACTACTGGACCAAATCCATCAGTTTCTGGCGCAGGCCCCATAGATCTAAATCTTGTGTACTGCTGACCTGCATGTAAAACATTCAACAATTGAGAGAGTAGAAGTCACAAAACAAAAAAACAATCAATCGAAGAAACAACAATCAATGATCAAACAATATTTGCAAACTTTAATGAGTACCTCTGAGTGAATAGTGTGAAATGACATTTCATTTGCTTTGGCTGAACAACATCTAATGACATTGAGTCCTTCTTCAATCAATACCTTTAGCACCTTTGAAAGTACAATGTCTGGATCCATAAGAACTGTAACCTCTACCCCAAGGCAAGATTGGGTGACAGTCACATGGTTTAGGTCAGACGATGTTCTTCTTTCAGCAAGAGAAGCAGTTGAATTGGTTGTCAATCCTTTGAGTCTATTTCGTTTGGTGTTCATCTCTTTGATCTTCATCTCCATGTGCTTTATGTAATTTGTTGCATCATCCATGTCATCTGAGATTGACCGCTTTTTCTAGAACCGCATCCATCCAACATAATGATCAAACTAGCTAACTACCTTACATAAAATTAATTCTACATACAAACATTAACATACAAGAAGTGATCAAGGGTTTATATGTTGTCACGTACCTTGAGATTCTTATGAGGGAGTAATGATTGAAGTTTGGTGTAAAGGGCAGCCATCTCTTGCCTTCGTTGGCGCTCCACATCTTTGTGCATGATCTTCCTCTTTTTATTACTATCCTTGCTGATATCTTCATCACCCAAAGGAGTAGGTGTCACTAGGTCGAGTGTGTTTTCAAGTTCGCTAAAAATTGAAGAGAACAACTCATCTCCCAAAGGAAGAGTAGTCACAAGAGGGGACAAATTATTATTCTGATTCATGGTTTTAGCTCCTTTAATTTCGATCGGTTCAAACAAGCAGATCGAGAAAAGTGTTACAGGTCTGACGATCTTCAGTGGGTGTGATGAAGGAGCTGTAAAGATATATAAAATCTTGTGTAATTCTAGGGGGGAGGGAAAAGGGGGACTCATATAGACAAGGTGAGATCATGAGTGACCTCACAAATCTCACAAGCACTTACACATTTTTATAACCTCGCAAGTGGACCTGCATGTACGTGTAACAAATCAAGTCTTGAGCCTCACATAATTACTAACTAGGCTAAGTTATAACATCAACTTTGTACAGATTATATAATCGGTAAGAGTTTATTCCCTTATGGGACAGATATGATAATATATGCACACATGATGAAAAATAAATGAACAATGTTCAACTGATTGAAGAAAAAGACATCCAAGAAAAATCGTACTGATAGAGTGATTATTAAGAAGAGATCACCTTCTAGGTGGCGAGGAAATGTGCGAGGGGGAGTGTAACCACCCATCTTCCTCACGCGTTTCCTCGCCCCTTAGAATTAGTGAATTAAGAAATGTCATACTTTTTAAGAATCGTACTGATAGAGTTAAAAATATATCATACTGTTTAACAAACATTTCTTATCTTTAGTTTATTGCTTTTTCCTAAGCATTTTCTTTCATAATGAAAACTAAATTAACAATATGAAACTGATTTCAGAAAAATCATACTGATAATTTATTTATTTATTTATTAAGCAACGTGACAGAGATTATTTAAACATGGAAAATGCTTTAGTGTATCACATTTTTATGAAAAATCACACCATACATTAATATATAGCCTGTCAATCTTTTAGCAGTCAATACATTAGATGATATCAACATCGATCCTATTAGTGTAATCATCATTATTGGACTTGGGAAGTAAAAGATCCAGTGAAAGGAAGCACAAAGAGCTAAAAACATATATGCTATATTCTATTGTTAAAAAGTCTCGTTAATCTTCTGGCTCGGGGTTACATGTTAGACCCCATCATGCTATATTTTCTACCATCACAATAATAGACTCGGTAGTAGAATCCACTGTCTACCGAGTCTCTTTCACTCTGGATTTAGCTTAAAATGTGTATTTTTAATTGGGGATCAGACGTGTAAATGCCATGATTTAAACGATAACATTGTTATTTAAGATTTACATGACTTAAACGATAACTAGATGGGTTAAAATCTTAATTTAATGTGGGAGAAAAACTAGAAACCCCACAACTTGGGATGCAATACAACCGAGTCTTACGACCTGTTTGGATATCAGGGATGATATACTTTCTCGAACAAACAATTCTTCACAAGGGCTAGAACCCACATGGGACAAAGGCTAATTTGGGCAAGATAACAGTAGGGATTTCTCTCTTCTAATAAATTTGTTTGTTAGATAGAGAGGCTATAAACTCTTTTCCATTTATTCCCTCTCTCAAATGGAAGATGAATGTAACAACTTCATTTTTTTATCTTTTTTTTTTGTTTTATTTATTTATTTAAATGCAATGTTTGGGCCCAATTACTCTATGCTTTGAACTTTATTTTGTGAGCTCATAATAATAATAATAATGTGTATGTACATGATAAATGAGATATAATGTTAATAAAGTTAGAAAATATTATGTGTTAATTAATTATTTATGTGGGGTGCTTATATCGGAATGTAAACCTTAACCTAGTGGGATTAGCATCTCATTATCTATTCCATGGTTAAAGTGGCGGCTAGATGCGGGAATTACAAAAATTAAATAAAAAATAAAAAATCAACACAAGACAAAAGCAAAAAATGGAGTAAATAGAGTTTAAAAAAGAGTTCACTTCTCTGCTCCACACAGTACAATGCAATAAATGAAAGAGAAAGATGAAGAGGAAGGGCAGGAGAGAAGAAAAAAAATGAGAAAATGCATAGACGAAGAAAATGAGAGACTTCATTGTTAGTTTTCTATCTTTGCTACTTATACCCAAGGATTGTGATTTCGTTTTTTGAGGTAATTTCATTAAGTTGATTTTAAGAAATATTTCGTTGTGTATAGAAAAAAACGTAAAAATTTCTATTGTAATTTTGAAGTTATCAATATAAGTTAAGCATTTTAAACTCTTACATATTACATAAAGAGTATCATGAGACTAATAATGTCATACAAACTACATATTGCATAAAAATCACTTATAAAACAAAATTTTAATACTAAACTAAAATTATAATGGGTTAAAATGTACCGACATTGAGATTGACTTAATGAAAATAAATAAATATTTCGGTTTCGAAAGAAATTTCGATAACTTAAAAAAGAGAAATATTCGGTGAAATTTTGACATTTTTAAGAAATCACATTCCTTGCTTATACCACAACCTCAGAGTTCAAAGAAAAATCCTTTTTGCCAATCGAAGCAAGCTTACGAGAACAACAAAGGGGGAGAGGACGTGAGTGAACTCGGGTATGCAATTGCATGGGTGTGGAAGTATTTGATAGAGGATACATAATTGTGAGTATTTCTCACTCTTTTTTTACATATTTTTTTTAATCTTTGTGTCAATGATTTTTCCAAATCTTATATCAAGTTCATGTTTTGTGCATCATTATTATGATTGCTTTGTGGAATGTTGTGTGAGTAGACCTAGTTATTGGGATTCCTTAAAGTAGAGTTTTGGATTTAATTTGTAGTAGGGATATTAACTATTTTTCTTTTAAAGTTTTTTGAGTTGGTGTGTATTGACTGCTATGTAGTTGTTGTATTGTTGTTTTAGTTATGTGGATGTGACTGAAGTTTCAATGAGAAGTTACAGGTTGAAATTTGAGTGAAGTAATTTGAAATTTCTTTTGATATAAAATATGTGTATGAAATTGGTTTTGAATCTTATACCATTAGAAATATGTTTGTCTCGGCTTTCCAATGATATATAGATTGTAGTTTAAGTTAAGATGTGAGAGTTTTACAATTGAACAAAGTGTGTCTATTCAACCTAAAATGTTCTGTAAAACTGTTTTTTTAAGAAGATGATAAATGAGGTAGAAAGAAGTGGTGACATGTTCCATATTGGTGAGTAATTACGTTTGATTCTTATACCATTGGAAATCTTACACCTCGAGTTTTCCAACGATATATAGTTCGCATAATTTGGCTATAAAGTGAGGTTTTCGTACTGACTTGAAGTTGGTCGTCATCTTCCTCAAACAACCTGCAACTTAATTCAAGTTTCATTGAAACATAGGAAAATGACTTACAATGCCTACTTTTTGTAATAGTAACTAAATAAGATCACTACAATTGCAAATACCCAAGAAGGTCTACTTTATTTAATTCAAGACTTTGAAAGACTGTGAAACCAAACCATGGTTAAAATTTTATTAAAGAGACAATTATGCCCTTGTTAATCACCAAATTGATAAAAGCATATGGATTCAAAATGCAAAACATTGAAACAACCAAGGGTTAGCCATTTTAATACGCTTACTATGCTTAAAAAATTCTCCTTTATGGATAATGAGATTCCTGGATTGATTGTTTTGAATTCACTACGTTATTTCTTATTTATGCTTCAACTTATGCATTTGAAACCCCTCATACCTTTGATGTTATCGTTTGTGAGTCCTCATCAGCTTGTAAACTAGCACATTCACAAAATTTCCAATCACAAGATGAAGTCATTAAATTACATTCAAAACTAGTTATTTTAAACAATTCACAATTGCCTTGGCGATGTTTCAGTTTCACTGTATTACCATTTCTGACCAGTTGAATCAAACAAAGCAATTAAACATAGTAATCTAACTTATAGGGAATCAAAACCCACAAGGAATATGATGGTTACATTGGTTGAACTTTATTCAATGAGGAAAATCATAATTTTGAACCTGATCAAAGCTTTGGTAATCATTATATGATATTAAACGTCACGAACCTATCATGATTGTTTGAGTGATTTTTTTTATCAAAGTGGATTAGGGTGTTAAGAGGAAAACCAAGGAATATAATGGAAACAAATGAAGGGGTTACTAACGAAAGAGGTGGTGTTCATGATGATGGTTTGGCATTGATACTGTAGTGGAAATGGTGTAGAATTGAATCGAGTTGATCTAATTTATGGCTTTGGAGAAGGACCAATCAAGCAAAGGGGCTCAATGGTATTTTTAATATTTTTTTTAAACCCTGGTTAGATTTTTTTTTACCTTAAATGTCTTCAATGAAAAAAAAAAAAAAAAAAAGGCCTTGGGGTATTTGCAACTGTTCTGGTATTATTTAGTCTACATTGGCAAAAATTAAGCCCTATATAAATTCAGTAATCGTATTTAAATTCAGTAATCTAGATTTAGATAATTTTGCTAACTCATTGGTGAGTCCAAGCCCACCAAACCCATTTCATTCCATCCATCTCATTTCATTCTATCATTTTATTTTGTTTTATTATCTTTAATTTAGTTTTCTTTTAAAAACACTGTAACCCCATTTTCCATTTAAATTAGTTTAGATAATTTCTTAAATATCAATTGCATTCACCTTCTTCGTGGGATTGACCCGTACTTGCCGTTGTCTACCAGTTAGACACCGTGCACTTGCGGTTATTACAAGTGGGTTTAATTAACCTATTAATTTGGATTAGTTAAATCCGCATCAGACATATAACTTATACGCTAAGACATATACAGACAGTAAAAGACTTATGTAAATTGTACGATAGACTAGCATATCACCAGTGACGACCCCCTCCCGCACTGTACCGATATTGTCCGCTTTAGGTTACCATCCGGCCCTCACGACTTTAAAAGCCCTCGATACAATGAGAAGCTGACCCTGCAATATAAGGATCATCCTCTTCCCCTACCCAGGCGATATGGGACTATGACTCCCTTGTAGCTCGTCCAACCTCTCTCGGCCTATTGGGACTCTTGGACTCCAATCCTCACCCTCACCTCAGGTTCGCCCACTTAGGGTCTCACAATCCACCCCCTTAAGGCCCAACGTCCTCGTTGGCAACACAGGCACAACGTTCACGTTACCCGAGGGCCCACCTCCACGTGACATACTTCCGGCTGAGTCAGGCTTTGATATCAAACTGTGACGACCCTCTCCCACACTGTACCAATACTGTCCGCTTTGGGCTACCATTCGGCCCTCACGGCTTTAAAACAAGTATGTACAATGGGGAGCTGACCCCGCACATATAAAGATCATCATCCTCCCCTACCCAGGTGATATGTGACTATGATTCCCCTTGTAGCTCGTCCAACCTCTCTCTTCCTGTTGGGCTCCAATCCACACCCTCACCTCAGGTCTGCCCACTCAGGGTCTCACAATCCACCCCCCTTAAGGCCTAACGTCCTCGTTGTCCACATTGCCCGAGGGCCCACTTCCACGTGGCATACTTTCGGCGGGGTCAGGCTCTGATACTAAACTGTGACGACCCCCTCTCGCACTGTATCAATATTGTTCGTTTTGGGTTACCATCCGGCCCTCACGTCTTTAAAACGCGTTGATACAATGGGGAACTAACCCCGCACATATAAGGATCATCCTCCTCCCCTACCCAGGCGATAAGGGACTATAATTCCCCTTGTAGCTCATCCAACCTCTCTCTGCCTCTTGGGCCTGTTGGGCTCCGACCCTCACCCTCACCTTAGGTTCGCCCACTTAGGGTCTCACATCACTCGTGCCTTTGACACTCCACATAGTCCAATGTAAATTGTATGATATACTAGAATATCACCCGTGCCTTTGACACTCCACATAAATTTTTTGTTGTTAGTTATCTTGCACTGGACATCCTCACTACTATCCCCATCATTTTCCTCAATCAATTCCACAAAAATATCATATTTTATAATATAAACTAATTTTTTTAAGTAAACTCGATTAAAATTAAAATCGATTAAATGTTCAGGGTCTTTGTTTGAATATTCATTAAAATGTATGTCTGTTTATTTGAAAACATTAAAAATACTTATGACATGAAAATATAAAAATACTTACATCTTTTAATAATAAAATGAATATATTGAAATTTTAAGTGTTTGTATTAATTATTGATTTTGTTGAAAAGGTCTTTCAAATTGCATTTCAACGATATCAAATTTACCAAAATCCAACAACTATGTAGATAGTTATAATAATTTTCATTTTTGAAAAAAAAAAAAAAAAAAAATATATATATATATATATATATATTCTCTTCCCGCCACCACATGTATATTTCACTTTTTTTTTTTAAATTATTCATCCCTGTATATGTTTTATTTTTACAAACATGTAATCAAAGGAGTCCTCAATTCATTTCACAACTTTCAATCATCGTCGTTTTTTATCTTCAATACTTAAGTTTGTCCGAGTTTCAGTCAGCAATTAATAATAAAATACCAGAATTGTAATATAGATTATGCATATTTCATTTAGATAACTAGTCGCATAAGGTGCTGGATGACAATTTTGCTGCTGTAAATTAATGCATGTAGTCATCCAAAGCCTTGTCAAACTCAAATAAGTAAAAATAACCAGCGGGGATTTTATTTTATGAGCAGCATATTAACTAGGGGTGGGCATCCCATCCCGCGATCCCGATCACATCCTGATCTCGTCTCATCATGTCCCGATTTTTTCGAGTCTTAATGGGATTGAATAATTTCATCTCGATCCCATCCCGTCCCAATCTAAAATGTGACGAGATGAAAATTTTCAATCCCGCCAATCCTGTCCTGAGCTAATTTTTTTATATTTATTATTAATATTTTTATTTATATATTTATTTTAGGATTGCAATATTTTGATGCCCATATAAATTCACTGATGTATATAACATTTTAGCATCTCAATTTGTCTCTCATATACAACTCTATTTGGTTATCTATTCATCTATTGTATGTTGTTGAGTTGTAGATGGTTAGAAGATGGTTACAACATGTAAAGGATATGTATTCAAAATGTATCTAGTTGTAATAATTAAGATCGATTTTTGGTTCATTAAGAAAAGATTAGCGCAATAAACACAATCCCTTTGGTGAAGTTACTTGTTGGTTGGTACGTAATATGTAGGGAAGATCTGCATAACTTAATTTGTTGACAGAAAGAAAAGATAGCACAAAGTTGTCCAAACGCAGCACCTTTGTCCATATGTCCAGTTGTGCTATCTTCCATATCTAATCCTTCCATCTGACATACACACAAACTAGAGAACATCTATATGTGTGTGTGTGTATATATAAAATAACCACTTAATTTCAGTTATTAAAAAAAGAATGTTTCTATCATACTTGTGTTCATAGCTCTTTTCATATATTAAGATGAGTTATGATGATGACTGATCATAAGTTGTTTTTCCTTGTCAATGTTGACAAAAAAAGCATTGGTTTCTCTCATCAACAAATTGACCACGATCTCATCCCGAACCTGTTTGGGATGGAATGAAGTCGGGATGGGGTCTATCACATCCCGTTCACGGGATGAGATAGGGATTAGACCATCTCGTTCCATCCAGTCCCATGTCCACCCCTAATATTTACCAATACAACTGACCACTAACCAAAATTGAGACCAACATTGGACAGAGATTTTACTCATGACATGATCTGAAGATATAATCTCCATCTGAGCACCAAATTGTTGCTGTTTATGAGGATTGTTATCAAAAATCTTTAACACTTCTTGTGCGGAACTAGAATACCTTGTGATCCACTAGCCATAGCCTGCTCATTTGCGTTTTGTCTCCTATTTTCATTCGTATATAAACCAATGTTAAGACTTGATGCCCATGGTACTTCAGTTGAGATCTTGAGAAGCAAAATTTCTTTATACTTCGATCAAACCAAAAGGGCTCCACAGGATTTCAGTATTAGACAACATATAAATATTGTCAGGGGCCAAAAAATGGAAAATTTTTACTCACGACTTGAAAGAAGGGAGGTGGGGAGAGCACTAATATAGATGGACACAATGCGCATGCTGACGGATCTTATAGATCTGAACCTCACCACAATTTTCCCATTTTCGTCACATCACAACATAATTAAGAAATGGCTTGAGTTCTCATAAAGTAAAGATTTTTACAATTGCAAATTCAATGGTGAACCTGAAATTCCCAATCAAACTCCTCTATAGTACTTGAATAATCATTCCTACAACCGTTTATAGCAAACCAACTAAAAGAATGTGATTAGAAAACCACACTGAAGAAAAATTTATTTTTCTTCATTGGACATTTAACTACAAATTCAGAACAGAAGTGACAGCTTCTATTTGCACTCTACCAACAGATGAACAATACAAAAGAAGCCAATCAGAGTCAATCTCTAGCATGCATCCAGTAACAGATTTAACCCAGACAATTAATCTTGGAAGTACACTAGCTCTGTTCATTCAAATATCTGATGCATAAAGCATCTTCCAGCTCTAAACAAAACATGTAACAAAATTCACTAAATTAGGGCCAAAGACCAATTCAACTAGATATCAACTTACTTATATATGAAAATAACTAAATCCCATTGCTTACCCACAAACATTCATCCAGCATTCATAAAATTACATTAAAAGTAAAACCACCTATGCCACGAGAGTGCTGGCTGTGGTAGATTCACTGCAAGGAAACGACAGAGATTAGATCAGCAATAAAGTATAAAATGGTCATCAGACTACGACATCAAATACAGTACGTAAACAAATTAATTCAGCTAAACAAGATAGCCAGCAATGAAAAGTAGTTGAATTTGTTGTCAGTGTTTTATTGCAATCAGAAAATTTTCAAGAAACAATAAATGTTATCAACCGTGTAATATCAAGATGCATAGAATCTCTCAAGGGGATGGCAAAAGAATTTATTGGGAAAATGTAGAATTCAGCAGTGCCTGGAGCTAGTTCTAGCTAGTCTCTTGTTCTTCATGCCTACAATTTCTGTCAAGCATTTATGGATAGCGTTTTTTATTATAACTGGGAAATGTTCATGCTTAATCTGAAGTACCTCTACTTCTTCAAATCATCCAGGAGTAATTTTAATCTAATTCAAGCTCTGCTGAAATAATCAGCCCATTAAGTAAAAGTAATATACTGACAGGCTTTAACCGCTATATATTTCTACATAGAGAACACATAACGTATTTTAGATAATAAATCAACAACCTCATGTCCATCAAGAATAATAATTGAAACGAATACTATTTTTTATTAACATTGCTATCTGAGTGTCCTCTATTGGCAACTTCTACAATGCAAAGAAAATTTTCGCATGGATGGAATAATGGGTTTACAATTAAATCATATGCATTGCTTTTGAAGATAGGTGGAAAGAAACCTTAAGAGAGGAAAAAGAAAAGGCGAAAAGAGGAAATTGAATATAGCATATTGGATTAGTCAATTTAATTCAAGGGTTTCTTTTCCTTTTTCTAGCATTGTTTTTAATATAATGGCATTTGGAGGCGGATATGTGAGAAATTAGATTGACAAATGGAGAGAGAACTGGTGCAGAAGACATACGCTTCTACTCCCGAATTCTACTTCTCCAATCACCAATCAATGCACGATATCCGTACTATGAGGCCATCAAATCAATGTCAGGGGCATGGACAACTGGGCACCCCACAGAAAACCTGTAGGTTTTTCAGAACTACAAAGTTCTCCCCATTTTGAGTCAATCCCCTTCAGAATTGTTATGTAATGGCATGTCATTTAATTACACAACTAAATCCTAGTTAACAAGGATTGGAATGAGTTGAGATAACGAGGCTGGCCAAGGATACTTTCCTTCAAGTTATACCAATGTATTCAACATATTTCATACACATCCTAGTATAGTGTTTAATCATACATTTGTCTTAGAAACACGATCAAACTTGCGAATAGTGCGTTTGTTTTAGTCAAATCAATCTCCTAACACTGAATTACTGGCATTCTGCATATAATGAAATAATACATATTTATGAAATTTCTACAACTAATAATCTACTGATTTCAATAAAATGTGGCCAAATAATCGATAGTTTGAGGTTTCGGTGGACTTACTACTTCCAGACTGGTGGGAGCTTCTTGGTCCTCTTGTAGTATCGGGCAAGACGATGAATCCTGCTCTCAACCAGAATGAGTCTAAATTTGGAATCCTTGTCCTTCCTGTTCCTCTCCAAATGCTTTCGAATGGCAACAGCCTTCTTAATCAGATGGTACAAATCCTCAGGAATTTCAGGTGCAAGCCCTAATAACACCCAAAAATACAATCAATCAAACATCCAAAACTCCCACCCACCACTTACAAGTTACAAAGCAAACAACATTGGAAGATGGGTGTGAATAAAGCATACCATGTCCCTTGAGAATACGCAGGATCTTGCTCCCTGTAACGCTCTTGACCTGAGCAATACCGTGAGAATCACGAAGAATGACACCAATCTGAGATGGGGTCAAACCTTTCTTCGCAAACTTGCAGATGTTCTCCTCAACCTAGATTTCAACGAAAATTAGGGTTTCTTTCAATGATCTATATGAAGATCATGAAGTTTTAAAAAGGGGTGAGATAGATTTTTCTTACATCTTGAGAGGAGATCTTGAGCCAGCTTGGTGGGGTTCTCTTGTAGGGCAAAGCTGAGGAGGAAATGCCCTTGCTGAAATAAGACACAACAACAGAAACAGAGAAAACGAATAAGGAATTAATGGAGATGGATCGAAAGGAGTAACGAACAAATTAAGGAGATTGAAGAAGATACGTCGAATCGAATGAGGTGCTTACCCGCGAGAGTGCATACGACCCATGGTGTTCGCTCAACAATGGAGATCTGTCTCGCCCGCAGCACTTCTCTGAATCCGTCTCTCTGCTAAAACACAAGAAGAAGCAACAGGGCAGGGCTAATCTTTTCTCTACTTATACTAAAGGGTTTACTAGGGTTTTTCTCGTGACGTCGCTTTGCACCATATATTTGTACAAGTTTTAGTAATTTAACACTATTCTGAATTGTGAATTTTGGATTTCCTCGTTTCCTTGGTTTCATGTTATTCTGATTTTCATGACCTTTATTAGTGCACTAGTGTTGTAGATTTTAATATGGGGTTTTAAAGCATCTTCAAAAGATCTCATAAATTAGTCAAAAAGTTAATACGAGAGTTCCAATGAAACTCTTAAAACTTCTCATATTTTAACTTGACTTCTGTCTTCCCTTATATTTAGAGGCATGCATATCATCCCTAAATTCTAAATAATATTAAAATATTTTAACTTTATTAATTTTCCAAATTATAAACAAAAATTAAAACTAAAACAAAAGCAAACTCTCGATATTAAAATATAGAAAAATAAAAAATATATTTAAATAATAATAAAACAGTTAAAATAGGGAAATGTGGTTGGAGTGATAAAAAATAAGTGATCCCCAATTTAGCTTTTGGCTAAAATAGGGTATCAAATTTAACTTTTACCCTTGGATATGCTCTTTTACAAATTTAAACAAAAAATTTAACATAACACCCTATCATAACACGTTAAACTTCATTAAGCTAATAAATATGCATTATCAAACTATGTGTGATACTCTTGTGTGGGTCAACCTGATGGGGAGGGTGCGAGAGGAGGCCAGAAGCTCATGGATCTCAAGAAGGTTGTCAATGCATAAATGAGATATTATAGTCTCACATCAAGTGGATGAGGGAGGGAGTGCACGCGTTTAGACCTATAAAGTACTGCGCATTTTTAAATCGTACGGGCTTTTGGCCCAAAACGAACAGTATATTATTCTCTGGATCGAGTCGTTACACTTTGTGATTTAAATAAATATGTATAGTCATTTTATTTGTTATCATCTTTAAATTTTCATTGCTTCGGTACATGCCTAAACATCATAAGTAATTCTTAAAAAAAAATTTACATCCAAAATGTTATGTACGAGAATGGAACCCCACTGTTATGGATTGCTTGAGGGTAAGGAGTCCGAATTTTGTGAACCCTCTGGGCTCCATAGGGTCAAGAATTACTTAAAACTTCTAAAAATGCCAAAACCATCCTTATCTTTTTTGGTTCTTCTTATTCGTTGCAAAGATGAAATGAAAAATCACTGACAACCAAAATTAGTGTGAAACTCCTTCATAGTATTTGTCAAAAATAATCATGACCTTCGGAGTTGTGTCAATCTCATGGTTGGTGGAAGTGGGGGTTTGCTAGCAAGTATTGATATTCATGGCAATTGTGAGATTCAGGTTGTCAACAATGCAGTTGAATATTTGCAAGCACATGATTTTAAGATGTCACTTGTGGTGTTCCTCATGAGTCGTTCTGGTCATTTTTCACTGTAGGTGTCATCGTCTTATGATTGTTCATCTCTTCCACTTTTCCTCGCATTTATCCTACCCTACTTTGGTTTCCTTTGGAATTTCAACTAATCTCTCACATTACTAATTGATTTCTTATTGTCTCACTAATTCAACAATTTCTTCCCCAAACTCCTACTTACACAAACTTGATTTTTTATTCACTATTGAAAGTTTGAGGTATGCTATAATCATCAAAAAGAATGCACAGACACTAAGCTAATATCAACTGGAATGGGTGAATAGTATTTATTCGAAAATGAAATTTGTTTTGAAACAAACGAAAGTATTCAACTTCGAAGTTCTTTGCATAATTTTATTGAAGACTTATTATTTGATTTAAGCTATAAGTCAAAACCACAAGGCTCACAAGTTTCAATGATTCACGATAAAGGGAACACAAAGTTGAAAACCTTTTGCAAAATCCCTCAAATAAATCCTAGACATTAAAGTTGAACACACAAGCAATATAACAATGTAAAAACAACTTAACCAAGCATGCAAGATAAAGTAAATATAATCATGGGGAAAATAAAGCAAATCAGACAGTGAACACCAATATAACGAGGTTCACCTAAACCGAAGTTTGATTAGCTCCGACCAGTTACTTCATCGCTGAAAATGGCTCGCAAGCCTCAAGTCTTTATTATTTGATCAAAAGAGAACTCCAGCTCAATCAATGTTCCACAACCTCACAAGGTTTAATTGTTGCATTCCTATGTGACTTATCGACACGAATCAAGCTTTTTGCTCCGCGAGACTTACAAAAACCTTGGAGGTCACATGGATGCATCACAACAAAGTCTTATGGGCGTGTGCTTGGAACTTTAGAGATATCACTTGTGCATATGTTTGTGTTCTGCGAGGTTTATTGATTGGCCAATAATCAAATATCATGGAATGTGACACAACTAGATCTTACCACCTATTTGGGATCTTATGTGACACTTATTCGTAGGAAACCACATCCAGAAATTCGAGAACCCACATGGGGTAAGGGTGAGTTTAGGCAAATACTAACACTCAAAGGGTTTATATCTTCTAGTGACATTCATTTGTCAATAGAGAGGCTTAAAAATTCGTTTACACTTACTCCCTCACTCAAAGGAAGATGGATGCTTCAATCAAGGATGAGATCAAGTGGTTGAAGGCTCGATAACTCTCCAAATGAGACATATACCAAATAAAACACTCTTCAGCTATTTTTCCTTACTACTTTTCTCTATTCTCTTTAGATAACTAAATAACTCATGAATATATGAAAATTTTATTCTAAAAGAACACCATTGATCTTTTAGAAGATATATGGGCTTTATAGTGGGTGAATGAATTTCTCAAATGAAAGGCCAACGGAAAAATCTTCACTGTTTTTAAAACTAGAGAAATATAAAACATGAATCTCAGTTCTTATTTATATAACCAGTTTGTACATAGTGAAGTCGAATTCATTGTCTCCATCACCTACTTTCCGGAATGGCTAGAATCAGAACGGCTATTTGCTTTGTTATAACGACTTTCTGTTGAAATAACCTCTCAGGGGGTGAAATCGAATTTGCCGATCATGAACAACTTTTTCTAAACAAAAGTTTCTCTTTTGTCACATGTCTTTATACTTGAAATGGACATCACCTTTTAGCGCATGAGGATGTCCATTGAGAGAAATATCCTTATGATATTTTCAAATGGGAGGAAACACCTAATTTCAAACTTTGAAATTTTGGTTTCTACTCATTTTGCCTCCAAATAGCTTTTGGCACTTCATTTTGATTTTGGCTAATCATAAGTTTTTTTTTTTTTTTTTTTTATCTTGGGAGGAAGAAGGGGGGCGTTTGGCAACTAAAAGTATAAACACTTCTACTTATTTTAGAAGTACTAGTACTACAAAAATATGTAGTTATTTTGGAAGTAAGTTTGGTGAATATTTTTTTAAATGATGAGGGGTGCAACACAAGGACTTCCCTTAGTTGGTAGACTTGTGGCGAATGGTATCACAAGTCCAGGGTTCAAACACGATCAGGGGCATTTAATGGTCTGGGATCCAATAAAAAAATGCTCGCATTTTAAAAAAGATCGATAAATGAATCTGTATTAAAGAGAAAAAGTGGAGAACGTGTATTACAAAAATATGGTGATGGGTAGTTATTTTATAAGGAAAATTACTTAATAAGTCAAAAGCAAAAAATATTAGCTAGGAAATTTAGCAAAATAGTAACTAATGAAGATTAAAATATTTGTATATTCATATTAACTTAGGCGATTTTCGATGGTTATAAGCAAATAAGTTGGCTTTTGAGCACATTCTCAAACGCCCCCTTGGTCTTTATAGATTTGACTTGTTTTTATGAGTTGACTCCAATATTCTTGTCATTTGACATTGATCATTATGAGTTAGATATCTTTGAATGAATTTTTATAAAGCATAAACCTAATCTCAGTCACTTGATATATGATATATAATTTCATCATGTATTTACATTGTTTTGGCATAATTTGAAATACATTGTTTTGGCATAACAAGAGAAGAGTTTTTGGAGATGCAACGGTTCAGACTTACCGTTGGATTGAGATGTACAATTCAGATTGAAAACTAAACATTGCATCCCCTGACACTTATTATTCAAGACTTCTATTTATGTCAAAATACTTTCAGATAAGATGTACGCTATAGATTACAAGTTAAACCATTGTGATGGTTTGTACATCCTCCAAAATGTTTATAACATCATGAAAAACATCCATGTGTGCTTGTCTATTTTTTCCACTACAACTCTCTTCCACAAGAGGATGTAAACAAAAGGTACCCATTTATCCTTGCTCCTTCCGCTCTCTTTCAAAATCGAAATTCCCCACCACCATCAATGGAATTTGTAACGACCTGATCCGCACAATAACATATTGTCCGCTCTAGACCCAATCGGCCCGCACGGCTTTAAAATGCGTTGTTACTATGGGGTTCCAACCTCGCACATAAGTAGCACATCCCCCTCCCGCACTCAGGCGATGTGGGACTATGTCCCCCTTTGTAGCTCGTCCAACTTCTCTCAGGCCTATTAGGCTTCAACTCTCACCATCAGGTCCACCCACTCCAGGGTCTCACAGTCAACCCCCTTTAGGGCCCAACGTCCACATTGGCACACTTCCGGTTGGGTCAGGCTTTGATACCATTCTGTAACGACCTGATCCGCACAGTAATAATATTGTCCGCTCTGGGCCCAACCAGCTTGCACGGCTTTAAAATGCGTTATTACTATGGGGATCCAACCACGCACATAAGTAGCACATCCCCCTTCAACACCTAGACGATGTAGGACTATGTCCCCCTTTGTAGCTCATCCAACCTCTCTCAGGCCTATTGGGCTCCAACCCTCACCCTTACCCTCAGGTCCGCGCCATTCTGGTGTCTCACAAAATATCTCCACTGGGATGAATATTTCCATTGTTTTTGTCACGCTCATTATTTTTCTTCAAATCTATAGTTGATGTAGTCGAATCCTGCAATCCTTGACCTTGACCTGAACCTGCACATGGAACGAACGTAAGCTAATAACCACCATTGTGGTGGTCGGTGACACTCTGATACTAAAGTCAGACAAGGCTAGAAAAGGACTTAAAACTGTAAATTGGGTTATGTAGCATACATTTTCTCATCAACTATGTGTCTTATTTATAATGCGAGAGTCCTCGTTTGATTAGGCTTTTGGTGGCGTAGTTTAGAAAAAGAGATATTGCTAGAGATCCTTTCATAGTTGAGAGTAGTCCACGTAGAAAAATTTCCATACCCGACTTGTACTCATAGATCCATATGAGAGGTTTCCCTTTTTGGAGTGTTGTCCATGCAAGGAAGTTTTCATGCATGACTTATACTCTGGTGTATGTTTCCTAGTCAGAACCAATATGTTGTTGGCATGCCCGTCTTAGGTGATCCCCTCAGATACTTGTCTGATTATACCTTATATGTATTGGGATTTACTATGTGACATGTGGGCTTAATATGGTGCTGCAACTTGGATCCAACGTTATAGATTCTACTTAATTGGGATTAATGTTGTTTGTGCCTTGCCAGATTTGATGGATAGTCGAGCCCACTTTGCTCTGCTGATGAGATAATCACGACACGCATACGGCATAGATTTAAGGACGGTTTGGTGTATCATCAGTAGTAAAGAGATTTTAGTTTTTGTCTGAGTGCCCAAAATCTTTATAACACCGTATCCCAATATGCATAATCACAACTATATTGTATGCTTGATCTTGAGTTTTCTCATATGTTTTTTAGCGTGTTTTTTATATGATCCCATAACCAAAGATTGTAATTTCAAAAAATGTCAAAATTTCACAAAATACCTTTGTTCGTTTCAAGTTACAGAAATTTATTTCAAAATCCAAAACATTTATTTCTTTCACTAGGCCAATCTCAATTCTGTACATTTTAACCTGTTATTTGTGAGACTCTTTATGTAGTATCTAGGAGTTTAAAATGCTTAAATTATCTTGATAACTTCAAAATTACAACCAATTTTTTTTTATTATATTTTTTACATTTTTTCTATACACAACAAAATATTTATTAAAATCAACCTACTGTAATTACCTCAAAAAAATGGAATCACAATCATTGCCTGTAATTTTTTTACATTTATAATGGTCTTAAATTTGGTTACAAATTTTGTGTAAGTGATTACAAATTTTGTATTTGTTATGGTTCTTTAATGTTTTGCTTTACATTCGATTGACTGATTTTATCGTTGTCAATGCATATAAACAATGACTTTGAGAGGAACATGCCATTAAAATAAAATTCTTAGTGTTGGAGTCTCTATGCATTAGTTAGTGTGAGATTGAAGAAAAGGACAAATAGGTGTTACCGAGAATGTTAGCTTTTATGGCATGTTAAAGATTACTTGGAAGCAAAGCTGAATAGTGTAGCGAATATGTTGGAGTGTGGATGTACATGCAAAAAAGAAGAGTAAATATCTGACGGGATCAACTAGCATTGATGCATCTAGAACCATGAAAAAGTATGAGATGCAAAGGCCTGGTTCTTTATTCGCTAGAAATCATTTTCCTCATAAATTCATCTTCCATGGAGAACGATTTGTGCCACCTGTTTTTTCTGGCTAAAGCTGGAACATCGAGGGGCACTCGCTAACCCTTCAGAAATAATTAGCCAAAGCTACTACTACAAATACACCAATATAACATATATACCAAATATTTAACAACTATACTTTAGTGTATGAGAATAGTCCGCTATTCCTGTCTATAGGGGTGTAGCTATTTTTTTTTCTTTGCTTTTAGGAGCAGAGTTGGGTCTAGAGACAACTCTTATTGTTTTTTGCTCGGCTCAGCCTCTTTCGCTCCCTGGCCTACCAAATACACTTGAAAATCAAATAAACATATATTTCAGATTCCTATCAGATCAAATTTAATAGAATCTGAATCCCTTCTGATAAGCAATTCAGATTCATTTTTCACATCCAAATCTGAAGAATTAAAATCTAATACGATTTTATTGAATTTCATAGAAAATCCGATTCATTAACATTCCTACTAAATACCCGAGCTGTTATTTTAACAAACTCTAAAGTGTGACTTTTAGAGGATGTTTGTTTTGGGAGTCGCTACGTGTACTCGACTATTTGGCTCGATTGCACCAACTCTATGTTGCACCGCATTTTAGGATGTTTTAGTTTTGTTGCACCAATCTAAATATGTAACATCGACTTTCATTTTTTTAATCAATAAAAATTATTAGGTGGTTAAATTTTCTCGTTTGTGAGCATTAGTTTATTCTTGACAAAAAAAAACTGTTATCAACCGAACTAAACTGTAGTCATGAATTCTTAACTTTCAAATTTGCGTACCAACATCAAAGATACGTTAACCATCATACAAGTTCTATAATAAATAACAAACATTATGGAAGGTTGTATAAAAAAATCTAAAATGCAGAAGAGTATAATGTGTACAAAGGGGTTGATAAAAAAAAGTACGTATTAAAACCCAAATTCCATCACCAAACACTATGGTAGGATAAATTTTTAGATATAGAGTTCTTGGGTTTGAATGCATTTTTTAATAGTTGCAAACACTAATATTTCTTATAATTTATTTACTGACGCTCCTAAACGAGAAAATTTCATCACCAAATGGTTCCCATTTATTAAAAAAACAGTAAGTTGGTGTTAGATCTTTTATGTTGGTACAATAAAGAGTTGGTGAGCCCAATAATCAGGTACATGTAGCAACTCCCTTTGTTTTTGTTCTGATTAGACTAAAAATTCTTAATAAGAAGTGGGACACTCTAAAAGGTTTTTTTTTTTTTAAAAGTTCTAATAGAAGTTGAAGTTGTGATTGGAGTAAGCACATATAGGATGCCGATCACTTAGCACTAAGTGTTTAATGAAAATTCATTTTAATAATAACCTCACAATAAATTTGTAATGAATATTGTGCTTCCCCTCTTATCCGCTGACCATCCCTTAATTTCTACATCTTTATATAATGTGAGCAGTGTTGCCAACGCTGCCACCACCCTCGCTTCCCTTTGTCTTCTTCATTCTCTCGAGATTTATGAGGAATGGAGATGGAGATGGATATATGGTGGTTCTAGTGATGGTTGAAAAAGATCTCAATGGTGTTTTGAGAAAAGACAACATGGAGAGAAGAATGTTAATATTAGTGGTTTTTGGTGGCAGTGGGAGTTGTGGTGATGAGCAAAAAATTCCAAGTTAGTATTTATAAACAAATCTTTTTTAACTTTACAGCTTCTCCTCAACAAACCATCTATTTTCCGAAATTCTAGCTGGCCTGGGTCAACCAGCGAGGTTGCTGCCTGGGTGGGGCAAAAAGACAATTTTACCCCCCTTTTTAACTACTTTTTTAGAGAAGGTGTTTAAAGAGAGGGGGCAAAACTGTCTTTTTACCCCACTCAGACAGCAACCAGACTAAGGGACCCAGGCCCTGTAGAATTACTCATCTATTTTATAAGAGTAATTCTTGTTGGCTTGGCTCCGCTGCCTGAGTGTTGCTTGAGGAGGCGAATATACACTTGTGCCCATTCTTTAAACACATTTTTCCAAAAAAATGGTTAAAGAGGAAGGGGGGGGGGGGGCAAAAGTGTACATTCGCCCCTCCCGCGTCGAGGGAACACCGATCCCTCGCTCCCTTTCCCTCGACCCCTAGAATTTTCGTAACTCTCCCTCTTCCAGTCCCCGTCCCTCTCCCTCTCATCCATCTCCCCCAAACTCTCCCTTTTCCTATCCCACCACCGAAGCAGAGAAGAAGAAGGACGAAAGAAGGAGAAGAAGAAGTCCACTTACATACACTCGTAGTCTTCCTCAAGCGCTCTCTCTCAAGTCGCGTCGCGCATTAACACCAGGTTCCTCTCTCTCTCTCATAGTTCTGCTCATCGATCTCCTAGCTTCTTAATTCTGAAATCTGTGAGTGATCCAAGAGATCTCCAATCTCTCTCTCTCACTCTCTTCTCAGAGAACCCCTAAACCCTAATTCACGGATCTCAGATCTAAGCGATTTTTCTCATTCCCCATCTCTCATGTTCATTCCAAACCCCCAAAACCCTAATTCACCATTCGCTAAACCCTACTTCTCATCTAATCTCAAAATCCCTCCCAAATCCAATCCAATCGAATTGCTAACCTCACTGAAATTGAATTGATCTTTGATCGATTGGTTATTGGGTTTCCGCTAACTTTGCATTAATTTGTTGTCTTTGATCTGCAGGTGTTTCAAGTAACTCTCAATCTGTCCAGGTAACCTCTCTCTCCAATTTACGAACTTAGCATGTATTTTTTCGATCTAAATTTATCTTACGGTCTTACCATGCCTAAAAGTTCATTTTTTTAAATTTTTTATTGCGCTATAAGATAGACTAGATAATGTCGTGTTCCGTATCATATTGACAAACTCCAAGTTCCTTTACAAAAACAAGGCATGGGCACTACACTTTCAAATAGATATAACAATTTACTTTTGGTATCTCCCTCACTCTGATATAACAATTTTTGTTAAATATGCAACATGACCTACTTGTGATCACCAACGTTACATTGTACTATTTCAAGAAACTTAACTTTCTAACAAAAAATAAAATTATGAAGTACAATTTCCTCAACTATAAAGCTTATAGCGACGAGGCAAGCTCATTATGATTTAGGAGAGCTTTTGATTTATTGTTTATTTGCGCAACAATAAACCCAATCACTAGTAACACAAGGAGGAGTAACATTTGAATGACCATACAGTTCGACAAAACCCTAATAGTAACACAAAGGAGGAGTAACATTTGAATGACCATACAATTCGACAAAACCCTAATAGTAACACAAAGGAAGAGTAAAATTTGAATTTAATCAAAACCCAATCACTAGCTTTCCAATTCCGGTCAAACCCATTGCTTAAAATTCAAACTATTCACTTTTGATAACAAAATGCATTCCAGTTATCCAACCCCACATGAACTAAATTGGAACCCTAATTAATTCTCAAAAGACACACAGATGGATGAAAAAAGGGATACATTAGGTTTCAGAGTTTGTTGACCTCGATAGGCGGAGGACAATTCGCACTGCCCTCTTTCGAGTGGCTTTTACGATTGATTTCCTTCCGAGAGGAGTTTGAGAGAGGAGAGGAGATGAGAGAAGAGAAAGAAGGTTTTGAGGGAAGGAGAAAGTGTTTATGGTTTTTATGGAAGAGGAAGTTGTTAACATGACCCCGAGTTTTACTTGGAAAGCCCATGCTATATGCATGTACTAGAGTATACCTCGTGCCATTGGCATGATAAAAGTTTAACATGATAAATGAAATTTATTCCTACTTTAAATAAAAAATAAATGAAAAAAGATGATGAAGTTTTACAAAACTACATGCACCTCTTCTTTTTTCATTGATTTTTCATTTATTTTACTTTGCAAGAAGATGAAGTTGTACAAAACTACATGATACCTCTTCCTTTTTTCATTGATTGATATTTAAAGTAGAATAAATTCTTTTTATCATGTTAATCTTTTATCGTGTCAACGGCACGGGGCATACTCTAGTTCAAAATAAAACAAATTGTTTATTCATAAACCCATTCTCAAGGTTCTAACTCCAATTATAAATTAGCTTCCAAGCAATTAAAAAAAAAACAAATAACGCCAAGAGGGCAAAGTGTAAATCTGATATTTGGCCGGGTCCTAACTTATTATCCTAGACGGGAGACCCGAACCCGGTTAAATTGATAATTCCACACCCATCTCATTCTACAATCAACGCTAAGCCAACTCTCTCCTACCATGCTTCATCTCTCTCTTCTCGCGAGAACAAAACACCAACACCAGCCACAATACTTCTTCT
Organism: Berberis thunbergii; assembly: GCA_003290165.1. Classification (NCBI taxonomy): domain Eukaryota; kingdom Viridiplantae; phylum Streptophyta; class Magnoliopsida; order Ranunculales; family Berberidaceae; genus Berberis; species Berberis thunbergii. Next base: position 341,844 of record QNQO01008610.1, read on the forward strand.
TCTTCCTCTTTCGAGAGGCCTTTTTTGGTCTATCTGCTACAGACATCGTGTCGAAATTGCATACCGAACGAGGCCTCCACTCATCTCACTAATGATTATATAAAAAAGAAGGTATGTATGGCTAGGGCTTTCGTAAAGATGGAATTTTTCATTCAAAATTAAATTATTAGGTATGGGTTTTGATTGATAATCAAGACTGAGTGACCAGACCCAAACCCAAAGACAGAGGAGCTTAGTTGTTTGGAAATATTATTGATTTTTTTTTTCACTTCTGATCTAATTAGGGTTTAAATGGGATGTTTCAGGCTGATTAGGAGTCCCCAAAACCAAAACAAATTGGAGTAATAAATTCAGTCGTCTAGGCGAATCAAATCGAGTGATTTAGTTCAGAACAAGAGAAACCACGACACCCTTTCAAGGTTAACTATCAAGTTCTTGTTTGATTCATTAAACTTTGAATTTCAACCACTTAGAATTGGTTTGGGAAGAAATATATGATAGTTTAGTAGAAATTTAGAGTAGCTGTGAGGAATTAATGTTTGAATTTTTGAATTAGCTTGAATTGTGATTCTAACTCTTATTTGTCCGACTTGGTTGACAGTCTGGCACTAATATCTTTCTGACCTCCTATCTAAGAACCAACCCTCTTAACCCACAAGGTACAGAATCATCCCTCAAAACTGAATTCACACTCTCATTGAATCGTTTAAACGGAGGAAGAGTTCTCAGAGTGATCCCCAAAAGCAATTGGCACAAGTTGCATTTGTGTATGCAATTTGTGTGTTGATAACTATCAGTAAATAGGCTGCCTATGAAGGAAAATTGGATGTTTATAGGAGATGGAGTTGTCTGGAGAAGATGTCCGCATGGAATTAATGGATGAGCAACTAAGATGTATGATGGATTCGAGAAGAGGATAGTGCATGTCTTGGATGTAATGGTTATGGTGCATCACTAATTACACATAACCCGAATGTTTAATTGCTTATCTTGGAGAAGAGGATTATTCCAAGGTCTTTTGTACTTCATGTTTTGATCTTGATTGTTCTGGTAGATAGCTATGGCATTGACAGAGCCTGATGAGTACCTTATTGAGAAATTTGTGACAAGTTTGAGAAGGATCAGTTGAATGA